>NQII01004846.1:108238-125576 GCA_002778355.1 Clitarchus hookeri
ATTACGAAAGTTACTTTTGTCTTCCACCTAGGCAAACCGGTTTCAAATCCCGGTGAGATCGCCCCCGGATTTTCGCATGTGGGAATCGTGCCAGACAAGGGCGATGGTCGACGGGTTTTATCGGGGACCTGGCATTTCCCTCGCCCCATTATTCTGGCGCTACTCCATACTCGCCTTGCTTCACCATCATCTGCGCTCAAAACCTCGATGTTAAATGCCACCCAAAAATTTGAACTCACACACAAAAGGTACTTAAATTCAGCGATACAACAAAAACACTTGGATGTTCCCAACAAGCGACAAATAATTGTCTGTTATAGGGTTGCCAAAATACAGAATGATGCGACTTCATATCAATGGAGATACTGTCCAGGAACTCGGAATCCAGCAGACACTTAGCATGCTCTAATGAAGCATGTTTGCTAGGCTACTGGTGAAATACCGCATTGTATTTCCAAGGAACACACACCATGCCCTCCAGATCTGAATTTCAATTAATAATTGTTTTTAACCCAGAGTCTGATTTTACTTGGTGGGCACATGACATTATTTTTCTCGATCAGCCACGTTGATAAAATCTAGAATGCATCGTGGAGTTCTATCAGGTGTCACGAATGCAGGCTGCTTCCCCCTAATCATTAACCTATCCGCAACCCACGTAACACGTTGACAGGGGTCACTCGAACTCACTTGCTTGGATCCACTTTCTCATAGTAGAGTTCCTTTCATCCATTTCCATTTCTGTGCTACTATGCGAGAGGTCACGAAAGACTTAGGACTACGATCTTTTAACCATTAACTTCTACTTGAAGGGTAGGGGTTCCTAAACCANGAGAGGTCACGAAAGACTTAGGACTACGATCTTTTAACCATTAACTTCTACTTGAAGGGTAGGGGTTCCTAAACCATAAATAAAGTTAACTACATAATTCAAAGTCACATTCCTATACAATAAGTCTTAAAATTAAAGAGAACATTCGAAATTAAAAATTACAAACTGAAACCCGGCATGTAGANATTCCTATACAATAAGTCTTAAAATTAAAGAGAACATTCGAAATTAAAAATTACAAACTGAAACCCGGCATGTAGACATAATGTATGATCCCGAGAATATCAGCATGTTACATTATGCTATACGAATCCCTGCAATCATAGTTGCTCACCATTGACTCTCTATTACAGTTTTAACCACCAAATTAGTTGAAATANATTAGAGTTTTAACCACCAAATTAGTTGAAATATATATCACTCGCAACTTCCCCTTAAGCAATTATATATGCATAGTTACACACAATTTTCGATATGTTACATTTATAGATATTAAATACAAAGAATAGCTAAAATTATTGACCTCGAAGAGGAAGACAATGCATTATGCCTCGAGCCTTCTTAAAAGCATAGCCGGCTGCCTTCTGAAATCATTGTAGATAAAATTATTATGACCCCAAACACGTTAATATAGTTAATAATATTCTTAAAACTTTTATAGGCATAGTAAACGGTAATTTCGAAACATTCATATACATAACCTTGAAATTTAGTCCACAGTTAATAAACCCTATACCAAAAAAGGCATTTTTACTATGTTAGTTGTTAACACGTTTCATAATCACATTTTCCACCTTTTTCAAAGACATATTTTGCAGAGACCTTACATGCAGACAGGAGACAATCCCCACGCTGATCGAGATGCTATGGTATTACATAAGCTAATTTATAGTATAGCAAACATAATTTGCGAACTATTTGATATAACACCAAAATCGTAGTGCATGTTTCACCCCCTCCTTCAAGTCCGATCAAACTAACTTTATACATTATTTTCCAAGACCTTCTATACACAAAGTAGCCTGCCAATCTGCAGCCATTAGACATTATAAAATTAAGTTAAGATCGCAAGAAATACTGCTGACCTTATACAAACCATCCATCATAGCTCATGCATAACTCAGACATACAAAGCAACCATCACAACTGAGCATAACAAAAAGTCATAACAAAACCCTACCTGTCACTAATACTATCTGCTATAACGATGTTACTGACCATCACTAGGGAAATATACTAAACACCATACTAACAACAAATGTAGCCCTATGAAAAGCAGCTTGTACAAATGAAAGCCTCCGAAACCTCTCTCTCTACAAGAGAGTACGCAGTGAAAATGGCTGATCTATAGGTCAGAAAACATTATCAGCTATCGTGACCTATGGAAATCTTAAATCACTTGTAGCACTCGATACAGAAACTGAGCTCCCATACCTTCCNTATCAGCTATCGTGACCTATGGAAATCTTAAATCACTTGTAGCACTCGATACAGAAACTGAGCTCCCATACCTTCCCAAAGAATTCCTTCCTGTGTTTCGTAGCACGATATAATATATGTTAGCAAATACCTACCTGCTTACATAAAACAGGATGAAGGGGTTCTCGATAGTGTCCGATGAAAAGCGTGTTTTCAAAGGACGCAGACACGCCGTATTATAGGAGCTGGCGTAAGGCACATCGGGAGGGTGCTGTNTGAAAAGCGTGTTTTCAAAGGACGCAGACACGCCGTATTATAGGAGCTGGCGTAAGGCACATCGGGAGGGTGCTGTTGTAACAAGACTTAAAAGGGTACTTCCAGCATTGAATGAATGAAAGTTGTAAGGAAGATGTGTGGTGTGATGGACTACTTCGCAGACTAGACAGCGATCTACAGGAGTATGTCCTACATCATAGCCCAACAACCATACTGTTCGCAGCTACATAGGCAGCAGACATCTTCCATGCACCTCAGACAGGCAACACAAGTTCTTTCGAGCGGTGAGCACACACCATTTAAATTGGTTATCATTTTTTGTATGGACATGGTAGAAAGCAGACCATCACGACTATATCAGTCTAGTTAGATCGTGTTACAATATGAGTTTGGGAATCTGTGGTTATGGGCATTACGGTATCGTCGACGTCATCGCTAATGGCGGCAGGTGGTTGTAGTTCCTGTTGGTCATCAGGTGCTGAGTGTAATTATTGTTCCGGGGTGTTTACGTGAAACTATAATACCATACGACATGAAGATTGTCACCTTTTATTCAGAACTTCATACAACATNCCGGGGTGTTTACGTGAAACTATAATACCATACGACATGAAGATTGTCACCTTTTATTCAGAACTTCATACAACATTTATCAGCGTGATAATTGTGGTGTGGTGCATGTGAATAAGAGTGGTATGAATATTCACACCCGGAACTGTTCTACCATATAGTAACGAATCACCAAGCCTGTTTCTCTGCAGTAAAATTGTGTTTGTTTTGGCGAATGAAAAATAAGTAATTTTTATAACATTAATTTGGTAAATGCGCTTCTCCCTAATATCTGTACAAATAAAGTAGTTGTATGAAAATGACTCTTGTGTTATTTATTTTTGAAACTTTAGTTATATTGTTCTTTTAGGGGAGAACTGAAAAGAAATTTTTGGTTGTCATATTTTGTTTTCATAATAAAAAAATATAATCTGCGATGTTATTAAAAATTAAAATAGTATATTCACATGCATGTACAGTATCCCAGATAATATAATTTTATACAATATTTTAATGCCATTTTCACAAATAGGGTTAATTCCGATAAAAATGTTGTTTATAATTTTTTGGGAATTCTTTGTGAATAAATTAAAAACNTTTCACAAATAGGGTTAATTCCGATAAAAATGTTGTTTATAATTTTTTGGGAATTCTTTGTGAATAAATTAAAAACAAATATTTCGCTAATTTTATTGGATTTTTCATAAACAAATTTAATGATTTTAACCTTAAGAATTTATATATAATAAATATTTTTACATTGGTATTGTTTGCATATCATTGCAAATTATGTATTGCTGTTTGCTGGCATGACAAAGTGAAAACAATATGTAGGTAAAACCAAACTACTTTCGATAAAAGGAAAATAGAAGACAACTTAATAATGCAAAACGAAAATTGATATGGAGATCTTAGTTAAAGGGAATCTGCGTATTGTTACGAACTAGCTTTTCAGCCAATTCGTACATGAAAGATTATGAGAGAATGCTGGGGGCGTAACTCAAATAATGACTCGTTAATTCGGTAGTGCAAAACAGTATCTGATGAATTTATTACAATTTACAGTTATACAATTATTATTTATATTAGCATTGACCGGGGGAGCTTTACATTGAATTTAATATTATGTTTATTGTTACTTCACTCACGCCATTTTAAATAACCCTAACCGGAACGTCATCACCTTGTTAATGTTGCCGGAGGCTGAATCTAGGAGACGGTTAGCGACGGCCGGACACCCATCTTCCTGGTCTGCTCCGCTGGTCGGGTCGCCAAAGGACTAATGATGAATGACGACGACGAGACGGTTAACGACGGCCTATATCAAGCGCGCGGTTCGGCGGCCGCGCTCAGTGACCGGTGGAGGGGATTTCTGCAACTGTCGACGACCAAATGGTGGCGTTGCAATCCCGCTCGTTTATGTTTGAAGGTGTGATCAGGCAAGCCGTTCAGCTAAGGCCTGACCACACCGTAACAGTATGTTGCTTGGTTTGTGAATGATAATGAGGAATCGGCGGTAATGGACATGACGGTATCGTTGGCAGTATTATTAATGCTGGTGGATTACGGTAAACCATTGTAGCTACAGGAAAATATTGACGACCATAAAGACCAAATATAAATACCTTCAAATTAAACATTTCATTGTGACCATTCTCAAGGAGCAAACATTGGCTACCATACAGTCCACCACATCATAGTCTATCCATCACTACTGACGCCTCAGTGCTAACCCCTCAATACTGACCGTCACGGTTGACCCCTCAGTTCTGACCACTCACTGCCGACCCCTCAGTGCCACCTTTACGCAGCACCTGTGTCACATATGTTATTTAAACAACTTTTTGAATCTCTGCGGTTGCAGTTTTTTATACCTCCATCCTTCTGGTCGAAGACGAATTTATGTTGTTATTCTCTGTGGTGGGGTAAAGGGAAATAGTATGCACATATTTGCTAAGTAGACTAAGTGAATTTGTTCTCAACTATAGCTGATCTATTATATAATGTCCAACTGGATCCCTTTCCAATGTATTCGTCTTCCTCGGGGAAAATATTCTGTATACTAGCTTCAACACTGTCTTCAAGGCTCTCTCACTATATTAATTTTCATGTGGTTCTCGTTTTGTATATTTACATTCCAAGCATATATTATATTTTACAGCGCCTTCTTTTTCTATCTCATATGTAAGTTGATACATAATAGTCTCCTCCATTTGTTTAAGATATGTACAAATATATTTCGCCATGCCTGACGAATTATATGCAATATAAGTCTTCATAAGACCGCAGGAAGCAGATTTCTTTCAGTGTGAATATTTTCTCATTTTGTAATCTTGCAACACATAGAGGTGTAGAAGCTTTAAATGTACAATTTTTTTCAAATTATTCATGTGACTCACGACATAGTTTTACCTGATGGTAACGTATTTTGCGTCTCACTTTGTCTGGAATGTATGCTACTCCATAACACGCAAACTTATGACCACACTTATAGCAGCAACGAGTTAAAAGAAGCCCTCTCTTCCAGCACTCGGGAAATACTCCAGTTCCCAGATAATGGTTGAATAAGTCAAGCAATCCAGTTCTCATTCTTGAANTAATGGTTGAATAAGTCAAGCAATCCAGTTCTCATTCTTGAATATGCTCGGAGCAGCATTTCCCCTGTCAGGCCATCCATACCTGGGGCTTTCTTGAGTTTGACTCTACGGACTATCAGATTCAGTTCATCACAGTGAAACGGTGCTGTGTCCTATGTCCTGATGTCCAGTACTGCGTTTTCTCTAATTTCCTTATGGTAATCACTCTCCCCTATCTGAGAGTCATCACGCAACAAGACTTCCATCTAGTGCCCCGCGTTTTCCTCGAGGTACTGCAGTAATATTCCATCCGACTTNAGTCATCACGCAACAAGACTTCCATCTAGTGCCCCGCGTTTTCCTCGAGGTACTGCAGTAATATTCCATCCGACTTGAGAGCTGGAAGCTCCTCATTTCTCCTGATTTTACCTGACACCATCCGGTAGACCAGGCCCCATGGGTCCTCCTTTCCCCTTTCTGTGACAAGCGTTCTCCATGCTTGCTGCCTCTTTTTCCGAAGCGTTCGCCGGTAGTCCCCTCTAAGAATATTGTACCGCTGGACTGCTCTACCTCTGAGATCTGGTTGATAACTTCTCTTGGAATTATTTCTGGCTCTCTTAATTTCCTTTCCCATCACTTCCAATTCATCATCCTACCAGGGGTGATGAGGGACTTTCCTGGTGCACCATGATGCAATCAACCAGATTCTCAGCCCTTTGGTTTGTAGACATGCTGTTCTGTTCTCATCTGTACTTGTCCAGATTTATCAGAAGCACTTTGTCAAAGATGGTCCAATTGGCTCTCGCAATTATAAATCTTGGGTACTCTGGTCCGTTTCCCTTACCTCCTTTCATCCGGATGGTGAACAGTATCATCTTTTGGCACTATCTACCTCGTCAGAGACTCTACAGTCCCCAATACTTCCCAGAGCATGCGCTGTAGCTACTGTCACGTCTAGATACGATTCAGTATCGTGGGCTAGCTACCGGTATGTCGCCTGATGACCTGGTGAATTTACAACCTGGAGATTTTTCTCGGTCATGTACCCGTTTACATCCTCTCCTCGGTCGTCCATCTTAGGGGAATTCCTCGGTTCTAATTTGGAATCGATATCCGCGCCGAAATAGATTCTTCTTTCCTTGGCTCTTTGGATGATCACCTTCCATTGAGAGAGGTGCCGATCCAGTGGGTCACTTGGTTGGAAGTATGACGGTACAATCGTCACACTCTCTCTCCCCATCACCAGTTTCAGACACGCATGATGCGTTTTGATAGAGCCTCCAGCGGAAAATAGCATACCTTGGGATTTATAACCCAAATAGCAGCCATCAGTGTGTCTACAAACAAGACAAAACGACCAGGTAGACTTGGTATTTTCCAATGAAGCAGGTAGGGCTCCTGCATCATTACCAGATCCAGATTTTGCTCCTGTCCATTTCGATGCAGTTCCATTGTGGGAACTGCTGCCCTTTAGAGGTTAATTTGCCCGACGTGTAGCAGCGCATGACGCTCAGTCATACTGGGTTCTTTCGAGCTCTAGCGCGAGCATTNTTGCCCGACGTGTAGCAGCGCATGACGCTCAGTCATACTGGGTTCTTTCGAGCTCTAGCGCGAGCATTCTCTGGTAAACAGGGCAGTCCGGATAACCAACCTAGTGATGTATTTCCCTTTTCTTGTCCCTTTGACAGTTAGAGCAACTTGCGGGTTCTGCCTGTTTGGCGCATTCGCTGTACTTGTGTCCGATCTCGGCACATCCTGAGCAGACTGGAGGTGACTTGCATTTGTCCTTAACGTGGCCATAGCCTTGGCATCGAAAGCATCTGGCGGGTACAAGATAATCACGTACCTTACATCTCTGAAACCCTATATAAAGTAACTCCTCTGCTATGATCTAGCATCTGAGTGCGAGTGTTGTCTCAAGGATAACGTTGACTTTGTCCTTATTACTTCTGGGGCCAATTCTGAACTTCACTGTGGCGTTTCGGGTGAACTCCTCTTTTCCTGTCCTCGACTCTCTGAAGTTCTGCTCACACAAGGTTTCCAGAAACTCCGGGGTGTCGTATTCTCGGGGCACATTGACTATTATAACCTTTGGTCCCCTTCTCTCAGGATACTCCACCCTCAGTCCAAGTTATTCCATCCGCTTGAGATTTTTAAGCTTGAGGAGAGTCTCCTCGTCCTCAACCTCGAGCAACACACCGCCCTTCCCGACCTGTCTCACGTTCCTTACCTTAAGGTGTTACTTCACAGGGTCCAGATATTTTAACTTACCCCTTGTATCCTCAGACTTGCCCTCGCCTTCTTTAGGGTAAATCAGAACTGTCTTTCGTGCACCTACCCTGCGACCCTGTAGGAGATCAACAGGTGTGAAATTCCAGAAATTTGAGACGTTGACGTCTTCCCAAATGGCAGGTATGACGTCAGAGGTTAAGGAACCCGGGCTCCTCAGCCACAAATCGCTGTTCCTGAAGAGACGTCTGAACACTGCTTTCGAAACAGTTCTCGACTATTTGCTTTGTCAATGCGTTAAATTTAACGAACTGCTATACACAGATCTACGGGTGCATACAATGTGAATTCTTCTGGCATATGTAAAGTTAACATTGCCATAGGCCTGATTACTATTCATCTGTCGGTCAAGAGAAACTGTTAAAATATTATTTAAAAAGTAAATATTTTATAAATTTGCAGCAATTGTAAGAACTTTATGAATTAAAAAAGCAAAGTAAATATTTTTTAGTATCTGAAAGTGTTTACCTAAAATTTTTAATTCAATATTAAGACATGGAACTACGTTTTGACATGACTCGTGAGAAAAATTAAAGTCGTTTTCTGATTAGCAGTTCTGGTTTTGAGTTCTGTCTATTTGGCGTAAACGGCGTGCATGCAATGTAAAAAAATATAGTCTATTTTAGTGAATTTTTGCGAAAAGATTTAAAGATAAGTTATATTTAAAAAAACATTGAAAGGTCGTTTACCTGTCTTAATTGCCTGAATAACGTTTTGACACATGTTAACTGTCTGCACACGACTCACATAGGCGCCATGCCAATGTTGCGAATTTTGAGTGGTCAAATCAAAAATGAAAAACGAATTCTCAAGCAAGACAGCAACCAATGGCAGTAGACAAACTGCTGTTCGGTGCTTATAGTATTGAAATCTGACATGTACTAATATTTTTTCGCGAAAAATCATCAGCTCCAGTAACAAGTTCCTCATTTTTGTTTAAATTTTAACTGTAAAATTTTACATTTCATTTTTTAATTAATATGAAAAAAACACAGAGAAAATATGCATGTTGGTAACGCCTAGTAAGAAACAGTTTATGTTAAAAATATTATAATGCTAGATGCGCACGAATGCGATGCCTTGTCCCGTCGGTGCAATATGCTAGACTCGGGTAATGCTTTTTTGCGTCATTTGGAGGAATATTCTGGAAGTAAACTTTAGCAAGGCTTCAGAAACGTCAGAAGCAACTGTGATTAGACTGTAGTATTTGTACAAAGAATAATTTTGAAATTATTCGATAGAAATAAAACTGATTGGTTGTAAATAATAATTGCTTGGCATCGGTACTACATGAAGGCAGCACTAAGGGGTCAGCATTGAGGGGTAAGCTCTCTGAGGGGTCAGTACTGAAGGGTCAGTACTGAGGGGTCAGATGTGAGGTATCAGAAGTGAGGACTCAGTACTGCCAAATAGACTATGATATGTACACCTAAATGCTAACCCTTACCGATTGATAAACGATTACATGGAAAACCATGATGATACTGTGTCAAGATCTTCAGTAAAAGTTACAATGCTCGACACCGTGTAAGGAGTAACCGACCTCCCAAATACAACCCTGTGATATATGCGGTGCAACAAATTGATAGAAGCGATTATTTAAAGAGACACACTTGTACATGTAAAGGTAACATAACATACCTTCGCTGAGCACCAGACAGCATGCATTGAACTTATTGCCACACGACAAGGCTATGGCTAGCCTTCCTGATGATTCGTAGTGTAAACTTACGATGGTTCGAGCGCCCATAAAATTATCCGGGCCTGCATCATGTGAAGAAGGAAATACGAGTGTTAGAGACATTTGCTAAGAAAAGTGCGAGCCATATAGATCGTCAGAGTTGTGAACAACAAACATGCATCGCAAACATGTAGAGTGAAAAACGAAAATGCCACAACTATCCAGGACATTGAGAAAGAAAATGTCACATCCAAGTCTGCTGATGATGATGTGAAATATGTATACTCTATTGATGATGAGGAAGTGCCATCGGCTGCAAAGAAAGAGTGTAAACATGTTGCTGAAGATAAGGGATACTTGAATTTGGGACAGAAGAAACACAGATTCGAACCTAATACTCTGGCCCAGAGGTATCTAACAACCTACTCACCAGAGAAGAACATAGATGCAGACATGTATCGTGAGCCTTCTGCGAAGAGTGACATGAAGTCTATCTTCTTATTATCTGAAGACCCCAATGGCTAGGTTGATAGACTACAGGTGTTGGTTCCATTGCAGAGAAGTGGATATCTTTTTGTCAATGAAGAGATCGATTTATAGAATGACATATTATATGCGTATGATTTAGTTAAGAATATAAATAAATACATAAAATAAAATAAAAATGGTTTCATTTCTCAAATTTTAACTACTAAAAAAAATATCTACCGCTATGTGATTATAAATGTCTGATAGGCTGCAAGTGAATATCTTGCAACAATCCTTAGACTCGCTTCCCGATGAACAACAAACGTTGTTTTGCACTTCTTGCTATGTCTATTCAAAGTATCACTGTGGGCGAACATGCAATGACTACTTCTCTGTTGTCGTGATGTAAGGAGGAAATATCCAGAGTCCCTTGCTGTTGACGATGCAATCAGTGTTACAGATGGAAAGTCTTCAACCAATGATTGCGTCTTCATATTGTAACAGTGTACGGGATCACGGTAGATGAATGTAGACATAACGATCTGCTTTCCCCCTCGCTTTACGACGAAATGGAAACCATTTATTACATGATGCATGATTTTATACGATTATCAGTACATGATGGTTCGTGTTGTCCATCTCGGGTTGTCACAATGTGTCCTACTTGTTACCAACTTATAAATATCTGACAGGCTCCAAGTATTAGATATATTTCATTGCGATTTTTTCATGATGCGCTTGATATTTAAATATATTGCTATATAGCACAGAAGTTATTAAATTGCGTATCGTGTGTTTTTTTACCAGTGAAGAAATTGAGCTCTCTAGGGGATTGAATATGCGATACCTTATTTTCAAGGATGATGCAATGTCACCAGGCTGGCTGGATACATAACTTATTCCCTATAAAAATGTCAGTAGCATATGTCAAGCGTAAGTATGTTTTGCCAAGAGTGGTGTTAATACAATAC
Source organism: Clitarchus hookeri (assembly GCA_002778355.1). NCBI lineage: Eukaryota > Metazoa > Arthropoda > Insecta > Phasmatodea > Phasmatidae > Clitarchus > Clitarchus hookeri. Next base: position 119,300 of record NQII01004846.1, read on the forward strand.
TTTTAAGTGCCGAGTTGGTTTTTTGGTCAGTAATCTATACCTTTCACGTAAATGCAGGACAGTCATTGTGGTCTGTACNTTAAGTGCCGAGTTGGTTTTTTGGTCAGTAATCTATACCTTTCACGTAAATGCAGGACAGTCATTGTGGTCTGTATTTCAGTTTAGTTCACATTGATTGCTACGAGATGCACTCGTGGCCTCTGGTCTTGTGTGTGTAAAACATCTACACCAGTTTTTTTTTTTCAGTTAAGGTAAACCTCTTCGCTTTGTTTTGGGTCTTTTAAAAGCAGAGTACATGCATAGTTGAAATGTTTGTGTGTGTGTTGCAATACCTCCACACTCTTCATTACAAAGTTCGTACAGGTAATGANTTGTGTGTGTGTTGCAATACCTCCACACTCTTCATTACAAAGTTCGTACAGGTAATGATATTTATATATTAATAATAAGTTTGCGGCAGGCGATACACAGGTAATTCATCTTGTAATCTGCTTACAGTACTAGCATTATAATTGGTATGTATTAAAATACCTACATGTTCCATTTGCTTTTATAATAATATATTATATATGTTTATCTCATCGCGTAGTGGTTACATCTCTCTTGCGAGGCTAATTGTGTAGATGTATATTGTTTCGTATGTCTTATAGTTACTATTATGAATTAGAAGTATATATATTATTTAAATTGAGTTTAATTGTTTACTTGTACTGTGTAACTGAATTTCTCTCGTAAAGGAAAGTAAATGTGTGTAACTAGGCTGGTATGCCACCCTAGAGCNCTTGTACTGTGTAACTGAATTTCTCTCGTAAAGGAAAGTAAATGTGTGTAACTAGGCTGGTATGCCACCCTAGAGCCTAGCCTATCTCTTTCGGCTGGTGTAATGTGCTATCCCTTCGACTTGTCGATACCTGCACGGTGCTCACGCCAACGGTCGAGCGCCTGGGCTGCCTTACAGATTCCCACGATATCAGTTGATCGTACGACGTCGGTCGGGTCAGACGCATTCTGCTGCTAGTGTTGTGAATGTTGGCTGTACTCTGAATGCGGTGGTTTCGTTTCAGTCTGTTCGTGAGGATGTCATTTGCTATTCTGTTATCCTGAACAGAACAGTCTGGCCTTGTCTAGCATCGTTTAATGCACAGTGTACAGCAAACGAAGCGTGTGCAATATCTAATTGCGCTGATTGGCAAATGTGTAAATTTATTTCCCCTTACATTTTTTTTATATCTTTTAGCATCAGCGTGTAGCAATGATGTCTCCCTTGCACGACTAATTCTTTAAAATGTATATTGTTTTGAGGCAAGCAAAGGAAAACAGTTTTTACAAATTGCATAATGTGTATCGCATGTAACAAATTGTAATATTTTTTGCGGTTGGCCCTTGTGACCATTCGTTCTTTCTCATTTTGAAATGCATTCTGACTTTTACTTAACTTCTTGGCATTGTAACAACACTGATATTACTGTTATGGACTGTGGCTCCATCAGGTATTTTTTTTATATAGTGTGACTTGTTATGACATCATGCTCATGGTGTACTTGCATATACGCCAGTCCTTTATTGTTTGTTTTTTTATGTTAAATATTTTTCTTGTACAGGTTGGCTTCATAACATTTTACACTCGGTTTCCCCGACCTTCGCATTAGGCTAATGGCATTTATTTATATAAATGCGTGTTTTAATGAACCCCTTAACCACGTATGTATTTTTATCGGTACAATTGTATTCCACTTTAAATTTCCTTTATATAAATATATATATATATATATATATATATATGATTGTTATAGGTTACCCAGACTAACGATCACTCGGGCTGCCGACCCTTGAGTTGGATTGATGGTGTTCCTTTGTATTACCATATATGTATTTTACAGTTACCACGACTATGTACATCATGCACACAGCACATTTGTGTATATCATCCTTAAGCATATAGTTGTTTGTTGCATGTTGCCCATGCTGACATTTTGTATATATATAATCACATTTATATATACAGACTTGACGTCGGTGGGCGAAGGGAGGCTAGCTGTCTCTGAGGAGGATCCGAGTTGGTAGACACCTGCGGTAGCAGACGACAAGGGCGGCGGTAGGTGATTGACAAGTGCACGCATGACGATGCGAATGTGTATTCTATTTCCGACACTACACTCCTACATGTAACGGCAACTTTGTCACGCGCCTGCATGTACACCTTTATTTTCTTCGCATACGTGGACAGATGTTTCATGTTCCCGAACTTCTTACACTTGGAAATGCTGACCAACTATAATTGTAACAGGACTTTAGGCCTACTTGCTACCATCTCTTTGATTGCAGTCGAAAGTGATGAACGTGCTATGCATTTGGCAGTCGTAGCTTCGGTGGGTGGGTAGCATCTGGGAACTATGCTTTTAAGAGGGCTAAAGGTTTACTTGCCGTGCCACCCTGTTTGTCTTCGGAGGTGAGGTTAATGATATGAATTTGGTGACTTTAGTTTCTGTGGGTGGGAAAAGGCAGCCTACCATGCTAATATGTAAGCCTTGGGTGTACTTGCCGTGCGGTCCTTTTCGTCGTCGTAAGTGATGCCTATGTTATTAATTTGGTGTATATAGCAGTGGTGGGTGGTAAATGTTAGGCAACTATGCTCATACGAGGGCTTAGGGTGTACTTGTGTACTTAACACTTCCATCCTTTTCGTTGTCGGCAGCGATGTCTATGTTTTGAATTTGACGACTATAGCTTCGGTGGATGGAAAATGNCTTCCATCCTTTTCGTTGTCGGCAGCGATGTCTATGTTTTGAATTTGACGACTATAGCTTCGGTGGATGGAAAATTGTTGTCGACTATGCTTGTAAGTATGCTTAGGGCGTGTTTGACCCTGCGGCTCTAATAGTCGTCGAGGGGGATGACTATTTAATGAATTTGGTTACTATATCTTAATTTTTTCGGTAATTACAACTAACTATGCTTATTGTGGGTTTAGGGACTACTTGACCATGTGGTCCTTTTTGTTGTGGGGGATGATACCTATGTTAAGAATTTGGTGGCTGTTTTTTAAATGGTTCGGAAACAACATTCAACTAGGCTTATTAGAGAACTTAAGGCGTACTTGCCTGTGTAGTCCTTTTCGTCGTCGGGGGTGATGTGTATGTTATGAATTTGGTGTCTATCTTAAATGGTTCGGAAATTACAGTCTACTATGCTTATATGAGGGCTTAAAGCCTAATATTCTCTACCTTTCTATTCAGCATCAAGGGAGAAGCCTATGCTATTATTTTGGCGCCTGTATCATAAACGGTTCGGAAATTACATCCAACTATGTGTATAAGAGCACTTAGAGAACACTTGCCCTTCGGCCCATTTCGTCATCGGGAGGTGATACCTATCTTATGGAATTTTGCTGTTGTATCATAAGCAGTTCGGAAATTACAGTCAACTAATCTTATAAGAGCATACTTACACTCAACCTCTCATCCCTTTTCGTTGTCGGGGGTGATACCTATGTTATGAATTTGGGGGCTGTATCTTATATGGTTCGGAAATTACATCCAACTATGCTAATAAGTGTGCTTAGGGAATATTTGATGCGTGCGCACGGTGCGACTCTATTCTAGCATGCGTGGGGAGTCTTCACTCTATGTCGCGCATGTGGAATGACAGAGCATGAGTGTCGTTCCCGCCATGACGCCAGGTGAACGGAGACCAGAAGGTATATGAGAAAACTAAAGTGAAATGATAGAGCATGAGACTTGTCCCCGCTAGGACGCCAGGTAAAAGGAGACCAGAGGGAATATGAGAAAATAGAGGTTGAATGATAGAGCAGGTGACTCGTCCCCGCCATGATGCTACGTGAAAGAAGACAAGAAAGAATTGGAGAAAATCAAGGTGTCAGCAGACGACAGTGGCGGGGGAACATCCAGGATGGAGGCCTCGGGTGGCAAGAGAGAGCATTGGTGATAATAAAGGAGACCGAGGGAATATGAGAAAAAACCCCAAGGGATAGAACGGGTTATAGAGAGACAGAAAGGAATGAGGGAGCGTGAGAATAAAAAAAGTTAAAGAAAAAATTAAGGAGACGGGAAGTAATAAGAGGAAACCGTAAGCCGGCGCCGGCGCCGGCGCCGGCGCCAGACGATAAACAAACCCTGGATAATCTGATAGCCAGGCTTCTGGTGGAAGAAGAAAGAATGCAGATGAAGCTTGTTGAGACGCTTCACCCTTCTCCTGCACCCTTTCTTCTTCCACCAGAAGCCTGGCTATCAGATTATCCAGGGTTTGTTTATCGTCTGGCGCCGACTCCCACGCCGACACAAAGTGTTTGTACTCATCTGGCAACGACATTAGTACCTTTGTAATAACTAACTTGTTTGATATTTCCTCTCCCATTTGCTTAAGCTGATTTTGCAGCTCCTGTATTTTTGACAAAAATACTGACATCTCAGTTCCTTTTTCAAACTTAAACTGGAAAAATCGCTGCTGTGTAATATGGATGCTTGTTTCCGACTTTTGCTCGAAAACACTTTGGAGTTTACGCCACATTTCAGCAGATGTTGTGCAAGAAATTATATGCAACATGACTTTCTCCGTCATTCTGGTAACTAGTAGTGTCTGAGCCTTAGCATCTTTTGACTCCCAAGCAGCATGTTCAGCCGCTGCCTCAGGTTTTATTTTCTGCCCCTCAACTATGTCGAGCCATCCTTGACCTCGTAGCAATACCGTTGTTTGGAACTTCCACAGGTTCCAGTTGCTAGGTCCTTCCAGTTTGATCACACACTGATTTCCTTCCATTTCGTTGTCCTGCCTCGCTCAATTTAGAGAATGAACGAGTATTACTCCTTCTTGGCGCGGTCACGTATAACCTCACTTTTATCGCGGGCCGGCACCAATATTTTCGCCGATATTTCTACCCCTTCACAGATTCTATGCAGAACTATGTGTCTGGGCCCATAAACTGTTGAGGTTGAATGAATAAAGGCCTTTTAATAAACGAAATGTTTTATTATACTTTAACAGCAAAACTGATACAACAATGTTGACCGTTATATATTTATCAACTAGAAAAAACAAAACACTACACACTGTTGCCAACAACTTAAAACTGAAGTTACCAAATAATAATTATTACATTGCCATATTTTAACCGGATAAAGCAGGAGAGGTAAAACGGTCGTGGGTGAAAGGGGCTGAAGGAATGAGAGAAGTTGCATTACAGGACAATGAACGCGAACATTCTTTAGACAAGATGGATGTTGCTGGTATAGAATGACAGATCATGAGTGATAGGGCCATTCTGTCACTCCTCACTAGTAATTCCCAAAAAACAGAGTCATTAGCCACATTGTGGAGTAATTTTTCACAATGAAAAAATTAAGATAGTGATGACTCGAATACAGGAGACCGGGTAACTCGTTCCCCTGCGCACACGTCTATTGTGTAGTGGATGTCCGGACCTCCAACAGAACGTGATGCCTGACCATAAGTCCTGGGGCAAGAAATGTTGCTTCCCAGCGTCCATTTTAAATTCATTCTACATGCAAACGCACCATGGTCTTGGGTACAAGCTCATTTAGCAACAAAAAAAAACTGGAGAATGTTCTAGCAAATNTGTCCATTTTAAATTCACTCTACATGCAAACGCACCATGGTCTTGGGTACGAGCTCATTTAGCAACAAAAAAAAACTGGAGAATGTTCTAGCAAATTTGGAACATTCAGAAGCTTTAAGTCCACATAATCCGTAAACTCCAAAAACAAAAGTTCCAAAAAACTCGCGAACATTCCAAACATCAAAATGTTCGGTGTGTTGGTTTCTCCTTGGGTTCCATCCCGTCTGATTTAAATTTTGTTTTCGTGTGGCCGAAATACACTGAAGAGCCAAATAAACTGGTATAGGCGTGCGTATGCGAATAACAGAGGTATGGAACCAATCAGAGTAACGCGATGCGTTCGGTAGCTAGATCGGTGACTGCTACTACAATGGCAGGTTATCAAGATTAAAGTGAGTTCGAACGTGGTGTTATAATCGGCGCACAAAAGATGGGATATAGCATCTTCGAGGTAGCAATAACATTTGGATGTTCGCGTACAACCGTTTCACGAGTGTACCGTGAATATCAGGAATCCGGTGAATGTCACATCTTTGACATAGCTGCGGCCGGAAAAAGACCGTGAAGGAACGGGACAAACGACGACTGACGAGAATCATTAAACGTGACATACGTGCAACCCTTTCTCAAATTGGCGCAGATTTCAATGCCTCCTGCAAACCTTCAGACATTAGTCGAGTCCAT
>NQII01004846.1:125602-139274 GCA_002778355.1 Clitarchus hookeri
GGCACTTCTGCGTGCTCGCGGGGGCCCTACAATATATTAGGCAGGTGTACCAGTTTTTTTGGCTCCTCGGTGTATAAGTGGTGAGTAGCGGGAAGTATAACTGAAGCCGGGCTTAAGGAACGTCGGACGTATTCGATAACTATATAAACACGCCGCTCTTTGATCACAGTCCTGCTCGCAGTTCGTGAGTTAGTGTTCGAATAGGCGCAGAATACGAACATTAGATCACAGGGTCTAGAACTGTGACTCCGAGGATGTACTAGTGACTCGTAGGCTGGACCCGTAGAGGTGAGGAAGACCAATATTCGTCTTCTGTGCGTTTACCCAAGATTAACTCGCCCATCACCAATACAAATGCCAAAAGTCACATGGTCATTAGCGATGAACGTATTTGTTAATATCTCAATTTTCAAAGGGCCAAACCTTTCATATGAATAAAATATTGTGACCAACACAAACAGTTTTCTGACCACAAATCACATTCACGTCGTTTATAACAGTTGTATTGGCAGAGTTCAATGATGAGAGAGAGAGTCACCACTACGCACCCAGGGCCCGCATTTTACCCTGTTTTCCCTATTTGAGAGATTCGGAGGCTGCGCCAGTTTTTCTATTGGTGTAAGAGAGACTGTGAGGCTGGGATAGTGACTACGAGTGGGGACCATTTACTCTGAGGTGGACTATCTATTGCTGTTGCAGCTCGAGCAGACGTATTCTGATACTCGACTAGTGATATGAAACTGAAATAATGAGTTTGATAATGGTCTAGCGTTTGTGAGGGTAGGGCCTATAGTATAGCATCGGGAGCTGAATTTGTCTCTCTGAAAACACACCCGTTGTTACGAGGCTGGACTAAGGTGTGTTATACTCAGGTTGGAGAGCTGAACGCCTTCAGTTTGCCAACAAAAATTTTTCGCCACTATGTAAGCGCTTTTGGTTGCATGTGTACCGGAATTTTGCTTTATCCTACGTTAAAAAACATAATAATTGCAATTATCATAATAAGATATATAATAACTGCGTAACAATGTGAAATATTTCTCTTTTATTATTCACGCAACTTAAAATTTTAAATAAGAGATACTTCTTTGGAACACTACCGCTTACCTAGCGGCAGAAAATTGTCCTACGCAAAATTCCCTATAAGAAAACTCGTTTTGTTCCTAACCTGATTAGAATTAACCTTAGCTGGACTGACACCGTAAGGGGATCAGTGACCCTGTATGTGCACCAGTGACTATGTAAGAGTAGCAGTGACCGTGCCGGAGAATCACCGGCGATATGTGGTCGATCCTGCGCCTAAGATATTCACATTGGTCGCGATGTGAAGTTCCGCGGGCACGCACGTAATGAACAATCAGAATGCAAATGGCGGCCACATCACTGCAGCTCAATCAAAACACGCCGGCAACAGGACACGAGCATGTAATCATCCGGTCATATCACACACACACACACGCCTCGCCGTGTTATATGTGTGGTTGTTAGCGATTCCCTGCCATCCCATGCTTATGAAGGTGAAAATTGTGTACGCTATTAATTTTACACTTATTTTCGCTACTTTAGATGAACAACGGGAGTTTTGTTTACTTTCATTTTACAGCAAAACATCCAAATGTTTTGAAAAGATGGACGTTACCAAACGAATAGAAAACAGGGAATTCTCTGAAAAATTTGGATTCTAATTTCCACTGCCCGGATCATAATTTCACTCCGCTCTCAACGATAGCATTATGTAATTTCAAGTTTTTTGACCGCGAAGATATAAACTGAAACTGAAGGTATAATACATATACACAAATCCATAAGATTATTCCACAAATATGAAGTTAAACGTTAGCATTTTTGAATGTGGCTCTTTCAGACAATATTAAATGGCCAGTTATTACATTTATAATCAAGCTCTACATATGTGCCTAAAATTTGTAATTGGTATTTAAACATACACATACATACAGGTTACTTCCTCAATTTTTTCCGGGTTGAAATATCTTCTTAATTGAGGAGAGGAAAGTCTCACGATGTGTTAGGGTTTCTTTGTGTGATTATATGGATATCGTCAACTAGCTTGTTACAATGTTTGTGTAAATTATTTATTTCATTAAGTGAGCAAATTTTTACTTTGGTTGTTTCCAAATAGAGTAATATTTATTTAGACATGGAATTATGCAGAAAATATGCAACTATATTAGTAAAGGGTAACAGTACCATAAGTAATGTCTGTAGTTAAAGTGGCGTTTACAGATTACAAAGTAAGGAGTGTTTGCACTGCTGGATCCTATACGAGGCAACCTGCTCACTTTCTGTTCCGCGATTGAAAATTAAATAAATGCGCACGAGTAAAACTTTAATTTGAGTTGAACCATTTTTTATTCCTTAAGGAATAACAAAATTCGATGCTGACTCTTAAAAAGTATAATATAACATATAGAGGACCAAGACTTCGTCCTGGGCCGACGGCTTCTACACTGTATTGTCGCTCAATTTGCATGCGATTTAGATCTGATCAAATATGTTAGTTCAATCTTTGCGTCGTAGTTCCGTGAACGTTACAGAGTAGCAAGTTGAGCTTGTCGGTTCATTAAGTGCGTTTGATAATACAAAGTTCTTTACTTTAGATTTACGTCTATCACTAATTTATCATACTTTACATCTAGAAAATAAATATAATATTCCATAATTTCAGCATAGTTAAGTGCAAAATCACGATTTCTATGTGATATGCACAAAGAGGAAACTAAAATTTAAGATACCAAATGTGTTATCTAAAAAAATATTTCTTTACACTGCTCTTACTCCAAACAACTGCATTCGTTCCCTTTTAAGATTATTTAGTTGAGCATAACATTTGATTGGTTGCTCCAACATCGTCTCAACTTATTCACTACACACAACTATTTTACAAGAACTGTCAACTACTCGTTTTGGTTACCGTAAACACTATTCATATCAAGGAAAATTGAACCGAATATTTTCTTTAGAGTTAATAAGCATTTGGTTAGCTGGAACAATCCAATATTTATAATATAATAGAATTTTCGGCGGCGACAAAATTAGCTCAAGACAATACTGACATTATTTGGTTGGCTGTAGAGCAGCGTATCCCAGATGGTGGGTCTCGACCCGGTACCGGGTCACGAGAACAAACTGCCGGGTCGCATCACTTTACCGTTTTACGTATTGTTGTTCACGCGGGAAAAAAATTTTAACATTTGTTTTACCCGCCCGCTCGTTTGTTCATTCATTCAGACAGTTTGAGCTTAATACCAAGACAAAGAGTGCGTATATTTTGTGTATACTGATTACGTGTCATTTGACGATGGACGAGTGGGTAATTAAACAAAGTACGGTTTCTGACAGTTGCACAAACCGACAGTCAAATAATTTCCAGCCGGAGCCAGGAATGAGTGGTACTAACAAACAGACAGTCAAGTAATAACCAGCCGGAGACAGATACGAGTGTAACTAACAAACAGACAGTCAAGTAATGTCCAGCTGGAGCCAGGCACGAGTGGTACTAACTAACGGCCGCACGACGCTCAGTCTTGTACTCTCACAAAAAAGAACGAGTAATGGACTCGACAATATTCTGAATATTATTTACAATTTGGATTCATCGAGGGTGCTGATGACAAACTATTATGTGTTATTTGTTATGCGGCACTTTTAAACGAGTGTATGAAACCTTCAAAGTTGAAGAGGCACTTGGAATTAAAACACCCGTAGTACAGTAAGAAGTCAATAGATTTCTTCATTAATAAAAAGAGAGAATTAATAGTTACCAAAAAAACTATGTCTTCAAATTTTCTAATGGTGCTCAATCTGAAAACCTTGTCATGGCATCTTACGAAATCTCAAAATTAATTGCTGAAACCGGTTATTCTCACACAATTGCCGAAAAATTAATATTTTCAGCAATGGAAATAGTAGCATCTCGGATATGTGATAAAAAACAGGAGAAGCAGGAAAATTTGCTGGCTCTATCAAATAACACAGTGTAGCATAGGATAGTGGAGATGGCAGATAACATCGAGGAATCTGTTGTGGGTCACTTAAAAGAGAGTTATTATTTTTTCTTGCATGTTGATAACAGTACAGACATATCGGATAATGTTAATCTAATGTGTTTTGTAAGATACGATTTTGAAAATACAAATCTCGAAGAATTTTTCTTTTCCAAACTTCTGACAACAAGAACCATAGCTGATGGAATATTTAATTTGATTTATAGTTACATGAAGGACGATGGTATTGAATGGAAGAAATGTGTGGGACTAAGTAGCGACGGAGCACGCGAAATGGCAGGCATTTGTTTTTCCGAGGATCAAAGCTGTAGCAACAGACGGTGCATGGGTGCATTACAGCATCCACAGAGAGGCATTGGCCGTCAAAATAAGGCAATTGCATTAACTGCAACTATGCAAGAGTGTGTGAAATATATATATTTTATAAAATCTAGTCCCCTGAACTCAAGAATATTCTCTGCATTATGCAAAGAAACGGGAAGTGAACAACAACGTCTTCTTTTACACTGCGAAGTGCGGTGGCTTTCAAGAGGGAATGTTTTAAGAAGACTCATTGATCTGAGGGAAGAAGTTTTAATGTTCTTAGAACAACATCCCCCAACGACTAGAGATGCAATATTTCATTTCAAAGACAGTTTCCATGAAGTCAATTGGTTAATCAAGGTAGCTTATCTTTGTGATATTTTAGATTTCTTGAACAATTTGAATCAGACATTACAAGGCAGCAATGCAACTGTATTTAAAGTGCAAGAGAAGATGGAAGCTGGAACAAAAAAAATCAATTTATGGTCTAGTCGCGCGGAAGCAGGAAATTACAAAGCTTTTACAAAGCTAACAGATCTACAAAAATATCATGGCATGAGTTTATTGCTGGGTGAGATTTCAGCTGCTTTCAAAGAAGATCTGCTAGCGCTGGAGACAAATCATAAGAACTATTTTCCCCCATCCACGGAAACAAAGCATGGATAAGGAATCCATTTACAGTCAATCTAGAATCCGAGACTGACATTCCGGATTCCGATATAGAGTCTATAATTGAACTGTCATGTGACACCGCACTCAAAGGCACATTTGGCAACATACCACTGATGGATTTTTGGCTGTCTTGCCGTCAGGAGTACCCAGTTTTAGCAGAAAAAACCATAAAGTTTCTAATGTCGTTTGTTACGACATATAAGTGTGAAGCTGGGTTTTCAAAACAGGTTTTCCCAAAAAAATAAATATAGGAACCGATTGGAAGTCGAACCAGATCTGTGGATAAAGTTAAAATCTTTTCCTCTAAATGTAAAGTTTTTAGTTAACAAGAAACAACTGCACACTTCTCATTAATAAACTGTTTGGTTTTAATTTTATTATAATTTTTGTACGACATTTGTTAACGCTTGTTTGTTTAAATATTAAACTGTAATAGACATATAAAAACATGTTTTATTGCGCTCATACATTACAATCCACAAAAAAGTTTTCAATGGTTCGTGAATGAAAAGCTTAATAATAACCGGGTCACAGAAAAAAAGTTTGGGAAACGCTGCTGTACGGTAATGGGCTCATTTGCCTTCGTTAGAACTCTCAAATCAAGGATTTGTTGAAACTTTTGCGGCAGCAGGGTTAGTAAGAGTTTGTAAGTATATTGATTTATATTTAATAATTTCATAAACAAATCCGAATGAGACTCGTCCAAAAAGGAAGCCATAAGTAAAACTGAAAACTTGAAAATATTCATCTACGTACTTGTATTTAAACCGTAATTAGACATGGGGATTTTTCGCAAAAAAATATTTCGTGCCGACGTAGTCTCCAAAACTCTATGTACTCCTAATTCTTTTATGAATGGATGACACATTTGTAGTTTTTAGAAGGCGAACCATGTAAATTCGTTTAGGTGAGAACAACAGCAGTCTCATTGAACCAGTTACACAAGGGAATAGTACTTCACATTTAATGCAGTCAGTAACGAAAGAAATTTCGCAGACATGTTCATAGGACGTTGAAACCAAACTTGCTCTCTTGCTAACTTCTTAGTAAATCACAATTTATATTGAAAAAACATTCCCACTTCTTTAGCAGTTACTTCCTACTTCGTTAGCAGACACATTCCTCTTCGNGCAATTTATATTGAAAAAACATTCCCACTTCTTTAGCAGTTACTTCCTACTTCGTTAGCAGACACATTGCTCTTCGTTAGCAGTCACTTCCCACTTCGTTAGCAGTTACTTTCTACTTCGTTTGCAGTCACTTCCCACTTCGATAGCAGTCACTTCTCAATTCGATAGCAGTCACTTCCCTTTCGTAAGCAGTCATTTCCCAATTCGTTAGCAGTCACTTCCCACTTCGTTAGCAGTTACTTCCAACTTCGTTAGCTGTCACTTCCCACTTCTTCAGCAGACACTTCTTACTTCATTAGCAGTTACTTCCTACTTCGTTAGTGGTCACTTCCCACTTCGTAAGCAGTCACTTCTCACTTCGTTACAAATCACTTCCCAATTCATTAGCAGTTATAATCCATTCACGGTATCTTCGATACTTTTGAAAAGAACCTTTGAAAAATTACCCTAGGAGTTACATGTCCAATTGGTTATAAAAAAATGGTATATGGAAAAAGGTTTTGTCTTGATTTTAGCACTGNACGAAAGAAATTTCGCAGACATGTTCATAGGACGTTGAAACCAAACTTGCTCTCTTGCTAACTTCTTAGTAAATCACAATTTATATTGAAAAAACATTCCCACTTCTTTAGCAGTTACTTCCTACTTCGTTAGCAGACACATTCCTCTTCGTTAGCAGTCACTTCCCTCTTCGTTAGAAGTTTCTTTCTACTTCGTTTGCAGTCACTTCGCACTTCGATAGCAGACACTTCTCACTTCGATAGCAGTCACTTCCCTTTCGTAAGCAGTCATTTCCCAGTTCGTTAGCAGTCACTTCCCACTTCGTTAGCAGTTACTTCCAACTTCGTTAGCAGTCACTTCCCACTTCTTTAGCAGACACTTCTTACTTCATTAGCAGTTACTTCTCACTTCGATAGCAGTCACTTCCCTTTAGTAAGCAGTCATTTCCCAGTTCGTTAGCAGTCACTTCCCACTTCGTTAGCAGTTACTTCCAACTTCGTTAGCAGTCACTTCCCACTTCTTTAGCAGAAACTTCTTACTTCGTTGGGAGTCACTTCCCTCTTCGTTAGCAGTCACTTCTCACTTCGATAGCAGTCACTTCCCTTTCGTAAGCAGTCATTTCCCAGTTCGTTAGCAGTCACTTCCCACTTCGTTAGCAGTTACTTCCAACTTCGTTAGCAGTCACTTCCCACTTCTTTAGCAGAAACTTCTTACTTCGTTGGGAGTCACTTCCCTCTTCGTTAGCAGTCACTTCTCACTTCGATAGCAGTCACTTCCCTTTCGTAAGCAGTCATTTCCCAGTTCGTTAGCAGTCACTTCCCACTTCGTTAGCAGTTACTTCCAACTTCGTTAGCTGTCACTTCGCACTTCTTTAGCAGAAACTTCTTACTTCGTTGGGAGTCACTTCCCTCTTCGTTAGCAGTCACTTCTCACTTCGATAGCAGTCACTTCCCTTTCGTAAGCAGTCATTTCCCAGTTCGTTAGCAGTCACTTCCCTCTTCGTTAGCAGTTACTTCCAACTTCGTTAGCTGTCACTTCGCACTTCTTTAGCAGAAACTTCTTACTTCGTTGGGAGTCACTTCCCTCTTCGTTAGCAGTCACTTCTCACTTCGATAGCAGTCACTTCCCTTTCGTAAGCAGTCATTTCCCAGTTCGTTAGCAGTCACTTCCCTCTTCGTTAGCAGTCACTTCCAACTTCGTTAGCGGTCACTTCCCACTTCTTTAGCAGACACTTCTTACTTCATTATTTTAACTGACAATCCATTAAAAACCATAATAAAGTAAAGTACATACCTTCCACTTCCATTTTTAGAATGGGTTTAATCCACACTCCTCCACACGAAAACACTATTTCAAAAGTATCAATGTTCCTAACTGCTTGCTCACCTTCTGTTGAGTCGATCGCGGTCTTGCACATCGCCTCTCCGTGGCACAGACAGCACAGACAGCTCTTCCGATTCCGATATGCCTTTATTAATGATTCTGTGTTACCTACTTGTTCTGATTTACCCTCTGTCTCGTAGTGAAACTGCCGATAGTTTTGTTCCCGTAGGCTTGCGTTTAAATCTCCTCGGGTCTAGCGTCATCTTGGTATTCTTTCATCACCGGTGTTTGAAAATTGTCCTGAATACTTGTCTATTACCAACGTCGCGTTCAGCAAGTATGTTGATTTAAAAGCATATTCACGCTAGTGCCCGTCACAAAAGATACACTGACTGGCATGTATCATGGGCCGAGGTGGTTTGGTGTTCAGACTACTCGTCTCCCACTAAGGCGAACCGAGTTATATCCCCGACGAGGTCACTTAATGAATTTTTGCACACGGGAATCGTACTGGACGATGCCATTGGTTTGTGGGTTTTCTCGGGGATATCCCGTTTCCCCCACCCTTGGATACTCTGTGGCGCTCCATACTCACACTCATCGGCTCTAAAGATCCTGATGTTAAGAGCCACCCAAATCTCTTCAATCCACTGGCAAGATTCCAGTCAAGTTGACAGAAGTGTACGGCATGTTTGACGAAAGTCGTATCAAATGCACTGTTAAAAATAAGTTAATGATACAAATAATTAGCCTACTTTCCCCAATAAAGGTGCAATTCATTTTTGAATAAATTCTTAAAAGCTGAGTTGGTAGGTAGGACTTGTCTCGTTTAAAGCAATACCGTTAAAGATAAAACCATAAGTATATTGATACGAGGTGCGGTCAGGCCCTTAGCTGAGCGGTCTGCCTGATCACACCTTCACTTATTTATCCAGGACACGGGCCGTGATCGCTGAAATAAGTTATGAAATCGCAAACCACAGAATCCCCCTCCACCGGCTAGTAAACGGGGACAACGCAGTCCATGGGCGGTGACTTTTGTCGCCGGACCATTGGAACGAGAAGACCACTGAAGATGGGTGTGTCCGACCGTCGACTTGCGGCATCTTAGTTAGCAACCTTAATCATGAAAAAGGTGGGGACTCTCCAATTAGGCTTAACTAAGGACGTGATTGGTTTAATCTTTATAATTTAATATAATTTAATATTTCAGTATATTAGTAATATTCCAAAACCTTAAAGTTAAATAATCCTCTTAATATAGTATTCATTAATAACTCTTATGAATAGCTTATTACGCCCCTCTAGCCCGGTTAAAGGTACATATCAACTAAATGTCAAAATCATAACAATATGAAAATGTAGGAGTGAACTCCAATAACACACGTGACTTACCCGGGACTCGAACTCAGAAAACATATAATAATCTAGTGTGCAATCAACTGCATAACGGAGGGCTGATTCGAACATCAACTTGGAATTTAATAAGCCTTAAGTTTCGAATTACAGGATTTACTAACCTGAAATCTGAACAGGGCCATAATTTTGAAAATAATTAACTGAGTCACTTAAAACATGTAGATTTAAATGACCTACCATAGCGCTACTTGTGTCAACAAATTTGGTGGAAATCGGTTCATTGGTCTTTCAGATACGGCGTAAAACATTCATAATTTCCTTGTCACGATCTTCATAAATGGAGGACAAAAAAATGATGTATTAGCACATTTGGTCATTTTGGACTGCCTTTATACAAAGATTAGCTTAAGTCTATTACATAGTTTTGTGGATATAGCACACCAAGCTAAAATAATTTTACAGCTGCTATTCTGAAAATAAGCGTCTGTCAAACTTAAAAAAAAAAAAGTTATATGGCCTACCCCAGTACAACTTCTTCGCCAAATTTGGTAATAAAAGGTTGATTGTTTCCGAGATATAAAATAAAAACTGAATTTATTTTGTGGGGCTAACTTACAAAATGGCAGTGAAATGAAGTTCTCTGTATATAAAATTTGATGGTATTATTTGATACTGCCAGCATACAAGGTGAAATTGGAATTTGTTTCGTAAGTAAGAAATACTGAGCTAAAATCTATTTAGCCATCATTTTGAATATATGTGCCTCGCTTAATTAAAACATATCAGTTTACGCCACCTTCTGAAGTGCAAATTATTTGCCAAATTCGGAAGGAATTTGTCAAATTTTTTTCGAGATATTTTATCACGTGATATATTATACAAAATGGTGGACAAAATATGGTCGGTGTAGACACATTTGATAGTTGTAATATATACTGACAGCACACAAAATTCAGTTGGCATTTTTACATGGTTTCGGCGATAACATGTACTAAACTAAAATTGCTATGGCCACCATTTTGAAAATAAGTGTCTGACATACTTAAAACATACAATTTTACATTATCTGCTGCAGTTCTGCGTGTTCGCCAAATTGGGTAGTAATCGGTCAGCTTTTTCCGAAGATATGACATAAAAACTCGAATTATTAATATGATACTTGCTATCTTACAAAATAATGGACTGAATATGCTTCGTGTTGATACAGTTAAAAGTTGTAATATTTACTGCCAGCATACAAAGATAGGTTGGAATTCGTAATATGGTATAGTAGTTGTACCAGATAAACATAAAATATTTGTATGTCCGCCATTTTGAAAATAAGTGATTTATCAAGTTCAATAACTTAAGTATACATTGCCTGTCATAGTTTTATTTATAAGCCAAATTGGGTGAGAATTGCTTTAATGGTGTTTGAGATATGATGTATTACCTTAATATTTTTAATTTTAAGCTATCTTCCAAAATGACGGATTAACAACATAGCTATTTCAAAATTGTATGTTTACATTATGCTTTATTAGCATACACAATTGGGTTTAAACCGGTTTAATGGTTCGCGAGATGAGATATCACCCCAAATTACATAAATGCCGCAATTTTTAAAAAAGTGCCAGGCGTGGTCTAAAATCATAAATGTTAGATGCCCTTACTAAGTTCAATAATACACACGCATACACACGTATGGGAAAGTGATCTTATAAGCTTTCTTTCCTTCGGCATTTCTATCGGTTTCATTAGTTTTATGTATACAATATTATAAACTATTCACGGTTAGCATAATTGAATACTTTTGAAAGTCCTATTTAGGACTTTACATCCGACAGATGTAAAATTAACATTACCAAGGATTGATAACTTTATTCATGAGCCAATGATTGTAAAATTCTGCAGTTGTTATGGATAATGCGTATAAAATAATAAATACTACCTTCAATCGCCAGTAAATTAAACATTACATTCGCAATACGTCAACTGTTAAAACCATTGTAAATAATTCGCTGCCGCCTAACTAAGAGCTTACATACCGGTTCGTGATATGAAATACTTATAATATGTAGGAGCCTTGAGTTTTCTCAAATGTTTATTCCAAAAGTACTCACTTTACAGTGAAATGTTAAAACATATTCCGTCAGTTTGTGGAAAAGTGATGGTAAAAATTCTCCGGAATCATTCGCAAAATCACGGACATATTTTTATTAATGAAGAACTCTCCGTTCATTTCACAGAATTTTTTGTGAAGTCACGGAACCCCTACGTAAATCCGCTGACTAATTTTTGTGAGCCTCCGGTTTAAAAATGATATTCTTGGTTGGAGGGGGGGGGGGAAGAATGTATATTTTCGTCATGCGGGTGTTTTGCTGTGCATGCAAATTAATTTGAATGCGAAAAAAAAATTCATTCTGAAGCGAAATATAAAAACGAATAAAAAGTTGTGCAAGTTATAAATATGTTATTTCTAAAAATGCGGCATTCGTAATGTGTTCAGCTTCTTGTGATGTTTGAAAATTTTAAGTGTTTGCTAATTACTATAGGTGTTTGAAGGAATATGTATAAGTGGCATGGATATTCGTACTGCCACAAAAACGATAATTTTCTGGTTGCAGTGGCGGATAGAGCTTTTTGTGAACTCTGCATTGTTCGTCCCCGAAACCTAAAGCTTTAGGAAATACGGAGACTTTCCGTACTGTGTATCTACGGATCTCGGCTTCGTTGTTCGTTACTGCAGAACACGTTTCCGTATGTAACTCAACATTTCAGTAAAAATGTCCATGGATGTACGGAAGGTCTTGTGTAACACTCTCACTTGGCGGATGCAAGGCCACAAGCTCCTGTATCCATGGCAACGTGACAACAGATGAACATCAACTAAGCAGCGAAGCAGAGCCTAAGCAGGGCAATAGGAAAAACTGTTACATTCTTGCCACTGTTCTTATAGCGATGGTTACAACAAAATATTCTGTGACTTTCGGTTACCGTGACTGGCGAAGGTGACACGTAATCGTGAGTCGCACTTTGTTTCCTTCCTCAAGATGATTCCATATAAGATATGTGCTAACATTAATTTTTTAATTTTGTTTAGATTCAGCTAACGCTCCTTAAATCACATTACAGATCGTCCAGTACGACATTCGAATAAATTGAAAAGAGTATTTTTAACAAATAAATCACAACCGGTATGGCGGTTTGCATGCTCCTAATATTAAAAGTATTATAGTTACAGATTTTTTTCTAATTCATATTTCTTTTGGCGCGTTGAGGGTAAAAGTTTAGTGTGCAATGGAAGTTGCGCGCGCACAGTGTAACGAAATTGGACAGTGAACGAGGTAGGGGTATGACCGAACGCGCATGCACGTATCGTATAGCTATATACAAACGCAAGGTACACAACATAGCACGTGGTTAAATTTAAAATCGACAGAAAATCAGTTCATGTAATAAGCGAATTGAAAAACACTTCATTTATATAAGTAATTAATTGTGAATATATATACATATATACACATAAATCTTATTTAGTAATTTTACTTACATTGTGCCGTAAAAAATTTGTTAATTACAAAAACTGTATAATAAAATGTTGAAAGTGTTTTCAAGTATTTGACGTTAATTTTTTGTGAGTACTGTTTTATTAAGTTATACTTTTTTGGCGCGTTGAGGGTAATTTAATTATGTTTTTTAATCTCACCTTTATTAATTGTATTTCGTGTCTTTCTTCAGTCATTTTATCGTTTTTTCATACTTACATAAATTATTTGCATACGTCATAAAATGTTATTTTAGCCACGCCAAATAAGTATAACATCTAACGCGCGTACATAAGTACACGCACCCATTAAAAAACACAAATGTGTTTCTACAAAGCAATTTGTTTCTTAGATTGTCGTGAAAAATTTCTATTTCAACCAGTTTAGAACAGTACACTTTTACCATGACTTTAAAACACAAAAGAACTTTTTTTTTTCAGTTTTCGTAATGTAGTAGATTAGTCATCTGAGGGAAACCATTATTTATAAATGTAACAAAATGCAAATAACATCTTCACAAATTTTGTTAGTCATTTGGGGCAACTTTGTAGCACCTGAGTGTAACATTGCGCCACATATTCACATTCGAAATAAAGACTATACAGCACTCTCTCTTGTTGAATTCTTTTAGGTTACATATTTTATTCACGAAGAACCCAGTTATGTGCAGAGAATATTTGAGATTTTATTTGAAATCAAGTTATGCAAGTGGCACCAAGCTGCTTTGGCTGCTACAAAGTCACTAAAGGTGACTGTGCATTCCTTTTAATGTAGAAGTTTTAACTGTTTCCGTGATTGCCGAATAGACATATAAACAATAATTACACGTAAA
>NQII01004846.1:149052-186617 GCA_002778355.1 Clitarchus hookeri
TTTTTTTATATTAGGCAACACCAATAAACTGCCTCAATACTAGTCAGGGGCCTTACAAAACACAGCTACGTGGCTCCTCGCCACCGACCCAATGATTTGAGTACGTGTCGGGGTGCATTTGTTTTACAAACACACTGTGAGTTATGGGAGTGAAGGCTCTCGATCTCGTGACACCAAGGCCACTCGGTGGCGTGTGAGGGTTCGGCGGCAGCCACCGCACATCCCCCTGCAGGTAGCTCAATATTCTAGACAACTGCACCACCACCAAGCTACACAACGCGTGACTATACCGTAAACTAAGTATGCATGTGGACCGACACGACCTCGAGATGCAGCTTCAACTTGGCTTTAACTAACAACATTTAGCCTACGGCCACGTACGTACAGGTAAGACATACACAGTGAGTATAGAAGAATACCCCAACTTTGAAGGTCTTTAATATCAAAACCAAACAACCTACAAGCTTGATTGACCAATCAAATGAACCGTGGAACCGTGAAGTTGGTTTCCCATACATTCATAAATGTTCACTGTGACCAACATAAGCGGCACGAAGGACATCTACGCGATAATCAAACTCGTTCCACTCTCTTGTCAGCATGTCCGGTGTTACGGTCCGTAATTCCCGTTTTGAGGTCGTCAATGTTAGCCGGCAATAGTGGACGAAATACTTTATCCTTCATGTACCCCCATTTAATAGAACGCACGGGATAAGATCTGGGCTTCTTGGGGGCCAGTGATGAAGAGCCTGGTCACCAGCTGCTACTCGAACAATCCAGTGCTGCTGCAAGGTCTCGTTCAGATATCCGCGAACAACTAGGTGCCAGTGGGGTGGCGCACAATCCTGCTAGAAAATGAAGTACTCCACCGCCTCTTCTAACTGGGGAAACAACTACTCTGTAAGCATGCCCAAATAAGGGATTCCAGTAACAGTGGGCTCGTGAAAAAAGAAAGGGCCGAAAATAGTGTCTTTAAATACAGCGTAAAACACGTTCATTTTGAGGGAAGCGCACTCGTGTTCGGTGGTTTCATGTGGACGCTCCTGACCCCATATCCGCACGTTGTGCCGAATCACCTTACCATTTGTATGGAACATCGCTTCATCGCTAAAAACCAGATTAGACATTAAGGCATCGTCTACCTAGTTCTGGGCACATAAAGGCAACATCAGACCGTCCCCTTCACATTGACGTGTGGAATGCGAGCTCGCTACCCCCTCACCACCTCAAACCGAGAATTACGGATGCCGTCCATTCCGTAACACTGGACATGATGACAAGAGAGTGCAACGAGTTTGATTATCGCGTAGATGTCATTCGGGCTGCTCATGGTGGTCACATTGAACCTTCATGAATGTATGGTAAAAAAACTTCACGGTTCCACGGTTCATTTGATTGGTCATTCAAGGTTGTAAGTTGTTTGGTTTGGATATTATATACTTTCAGATTTGGGGTATTCTTTTATAGTCACCCTGAATTTTAGGGGCTAAAAATTACTTGATCCTCACTGGCCAACAGCTTATGTTGTTACTATTACTTTATAAAAAAATTTTATAAACCTGATTATAGTTGCAAAAAATCATCCATTGATAAAAATAAAGTAGCATAGCACAAACCCGGTCGGATGGTTAAACGAGCAAAGTCTCAACCATATCAATAGTGGCGAGGCGAGGAATAGCAGAGCAAACTACGCTCAATATGCTAGATAGTGATGTAACGCTGTGCGCCGCATACATAATGTAGTACAGGTCAGAGATTGTTTGCCTTTCAGCGCAGGGAAAACAATGCTTCAGTATTTCATAATACTGATCATAATTGTTTAAAAAATTCAAAGGAATATTTGTGGCGTCTACATCTCTGCTATACAGAGGTTATTTTTGATGTAATGTTAGAATAACTGAAGTACATTTTCAGCCATAGGTAGGTTTACAACAATTGTGTGTAACATTTACATCAATATTTATATCGAAATTGTAGGGGATAAAAAAATATTTCAACAATATTCGATTGTATATGTAAGAATATGTTTAACCTACAAACATTGCAAGCACAAACAATATCCGAAATATTTCACATATATTTTTCTATTACATGTCAATTAAATATTACAAGTGAGCATAAAACACGTGTTCACTAAGTTCGTACAGTGGGCTTGAGTTAGCTGTCATTATATTTAATTTCTAGAGACAAGTTATTCCACAGTTTAATGCTATATAAGTGAATGATTTTCTGTATTAGAATTAACGAGGACTTTAAGGTTGATTTTGTTAGATGCGAAATGTCCGTCGTTATGTCAGGTAAGACAATGGAGCTTCGAGAATGCTCGCGTTATATTACAAGTTGAAATTCCATTTCTGCTTAGGCACGCGAATAATTTTCGCTCAGGATTTCATAACGTAAATTAACTAATGCAAGCAAAGTGCGTTATATGGCTTCGTGTCTTTCCACAATGGGGTGCACTTTTGTCTTTGCCAGAAGGAAGTTGAAGATGGAACTCCACCTTCAAGTGTTACGTGATCATTAACATACTTCGAAAGTTGGTCGGTAGTCAGATATGATCCCCGTCAAGCTATGAATACATTCATAAGAGTGTGAAAGTTCAGGTAGACTTACTGGAGCGACACTTTATCGCGAGTTCCACAGTGGAGTTGCGAGGAAGAAGCCTCGCAGTTCGTAGTCGCGGCAAGAAGTTGTGACTCACAGTAGAAGTGAGCGAGTGGTTCAGCCTTGAACTCCTGGAGCAAGGTAATGAAGGCACCCAACCGTGTCGACAACCTAGTCTCAAAGTTGTTTGCTGAACTCGACCAACGACTCAAGTTACGAAACATATCCGATCATATATAATTTTACTTATTGCTAATGGTGGATGCCGTCGTTTATTTGTATGTTTATTGCCATCACCTATGTTTGAGATTAGTTTTTCAAAAATGTGTCTTTGTTAGGGCATAGAACGTCACTCTCAGAAAGTAACCAATAATTCCTTCTCATTCATTTCACATGCTAAACAAATAAAAGGTACTCCTTTACTATAACTGTTATTCAATAATATGAGTAATGTAATTGTGAGAGAAAAAATTTCCACAATAAATACTCAATATATTTTATGGCTCAAAAACTGGTAACACCGCAATTATTTCCCCTTCTCCTCCTTAAACTCGCTGAGACAGTGATCAACGATAGAGTCTGGAAAATAAAATTTTCAATAAATGTTGTTTACTTTTATTTAAGCACTTTTATAGTTAAGATAGATACATGGGTTGTGTTCTCCCACTATCACGCTTATGTGGCGATGTTCGTTTTTAAATTAATTAATTTACAAATGCAATTATTCATTTTGCTTTTTATTGCGATCGACACGTCGGTACCACAATATTACTTTTCGTTGTTAAAAATAAAATTCCAGGTTTAATGTATCATATGTTGTCACAGTTACCCAGACGTATAAAAAAGTCATAATTGATATATTACGATAAGTAATTACTCATTTTCAGCGTGTCTCTCGAAGTAACAGGTGTTTGCTACTGCTGCCAGTATAGATTCGAATTGCTTTTACTTTGTCCATTTAATTATAGATTCTTGAACTAACTGTTGCAAGACCCCACTGCGCGAAACAGCTTTCAGCCTTAATGACAAATACAGCTGTGCGAAAATACAATTAGGGATTGCAATCCGGCGTCATTTTCAATCCGACCGGATCCGAGCGGATTGATAAAATCAGGATGATTTTCCCTTTTCCGTCCGCCGAAATGAACTGTTAATAAGTTAATCAAGTGTATTGTACTTACAGGTAATTTATAAAAAAAACATATATATCAAATCAGCTTTATTTCCGAAGTTAAAATTAGACAACGAGCAAACAATTAAAATCTAGTACAGTGTAGGTAACTAGTTAAACTTTAACGACACATAACAGGTGGTTCAGTCTTCCTCGATTTCACTTTCACAGATAAATCAATTTTAGTAAGTACGTTTATAAAATCTACCATAATTAACCTTACGTAATTTATTAAGATCACTATAATTAGATAGTTGATAATACTAACAACTCATTCTTATATTTATTACAGAAAAAAGGATCGTAGAAAACAAATAGTGCTAATTGTGTCATCTGCCAGTCGACTTCTAATAGAGCTACAAATATAGCCTGCGGCCGAAAAGGCCCTTTCAGCTTCTACACTTGTCGGCTTTATTGTCAGCAAATAATCATGAAGAGCAGACAAGCATTCTCCTCGAACTCCTTCACTTTCAGATGCAGTCATTTCCTTTTTTAGTATTTTATCAAAAGCTGTCTATTTTTTAGTATGTATGGTATAACACGTCGTTTCTTGCTGGATTTGTAATTGTAATTCTTCCTGTAATATCAAATATTTTTTCAGTGATGGTGAATCTAAGTTTTTCTCCACTATTTCTTCCACGTTTTCGTTAGAGTTATAATCTTGAATAAGTCTTTCAAAAAAAGGTTTCATTTCTAATCGTATGACTTTTTTCTTTGGCTTAGTAAATGTATCATCAGCTCGGTTTGTATCATCATGATATTTCTTTAGATTCTGTAAGTATATTAATATTCCTGTTACTACAGTGTGGCGTACTTTAATCCTTGTACGTAATGCTTCAGATAATTCAGTACTTAACACCGTGTCATGAGTGAGCAACTTCTCTAAAACAAATTTTAGTGTTGTTTCAGCAGTTAACAGGGTCGAATCTCTTCTGCATAGGACCTCTACAGCCAATTTAAATAGCTGGAAACTGTGAATTAAGTATTTTATTTTCAACCATTCAAGGTCACTAAATTTTATGTCAGATCTTATATATATTAAAGCTTTATCGATACACACTTTCAACTTATAAAATCTTTCGATCATAGCCAGAAGATTATTCCAACGCGTGCGGCATTCCAAAATAAGGATTAATTCTTTACCTGTATCTTCTTTCACATACTTTTGCAGATACATATCGTATTAAGTAGGCGATCTTTTGAACATCTTCACCATTTTTCGCACTTTTTGAAGAAGATCATTGTATCTAGGAATTACTTCAGCACTAGAAATATAAGGATGACGAGGATCCGTTATTGTTAATGTAATTCCTCGTTCTTCAAGAGCATCATTCGTTGTGTCTTCGTCATCTGTAACTAATTCATTACATATTGTTGGCGATTTTGCTAGGGGTTCTTCTTCATTGTCTTCATTCTTTTTATATAAAACATAGACCACGGCTAATTGTAACCCATGTGCGAAACACAGTTGCTAATAGCAATTCATGAGCTTACCTACTTTGACCATGAGACTTGCAGGGTCAGTACTCATGCGTATAATATCAGTATCAGAATCAAGACCGAAGCTTTCTAAGCGGTTTTTTTAGACTGATAGCATGCTCCGCAGTAGGCGAACCATTGATTCTATTCAAGCCCAGATTAAAGTGTTTTTCTTTTTGGTGTACTTTTAGGTGGAAATATCGGTGATTCTTTTGGGACGTCCATTCGTCAAAACTCAAAGAGAATCTTTTTCCTTATTTCTTAAGATATTTTAACTCAATTATCAGGTTGGCTTTAACGGTATTTGCAAAACTTATAATTATAGATCTTATAGTGTTTGGTGACTTAGGAAGTTGAAATCCGCTTTTTGAAAACAAATATCTCAAATCTGGCGACGTACAAAATAAACTCAGGGGCACACCATTTTTACAGACCATTCTCGAGATCATCTTTTCCATCGAGTTATCATTTTTAAAATAACTGTTAATTGTTTCAGACTTTTTCATGGGTATTTGCTCCTCACAAATAATATCAGCTGAATCAGTTTTTATTGTGGATGGTTAAGGAAATGAATTAGAATTCGGACGTTTTAATTTGGCTATTTTCAGAACTCAGATAAATGCAATGCTTTGTTCTCAAATGTGTTTTTAAACCTTTATAAGAACCTTTACCTTTTTTTAGTATGTTAGAGTACAATGTGCATTTCGCGTTCACAGAGTTGTTTTTTTGCGTTTTTTTTATAATAATGCCATACAGTTTTCTCACAGTCCCCACCATAATCCTCCTCATTTTTGGGTTGGTTTTGAAAGTGACATGTTTTGAAACTTCTGTCAACTAAGCTAGTAGTATGAGTAGTACTTCTGTAACAAACTAAATACAAAATATATTTAATTACAATTTTAATTAAAACTTTTGTTCATTTACGTAACTCAACTCAATTCATTCGTAATAATTCAGACGATTTGTGTAAAGTATCCGGCATTATTTCTTTATTTCATAATATTTTATATGATTCTCACACTCAAATGTGGAAGAAGTGGAACGTAACGTAAACATAAGTCATTTATCAATTGAGAAAAAACCATGTATATTTAAATAAAACACTTTTTAGGCGATAATCTCGTGGTTTATTTTTCATCTTATCCTAGATCTTAAATCATTAGTGCTCGCGTAAATACAAGAAATAACGTCTATTTACTTACATTTTGACGAAGCAGCGCGACAAAACAAAACACACATTTGTTGACTCGAGCGAGTGGAAAACTCGAATGAAACTGAGGACTGAGCACGTGGCGAGACGCGGCGTGGTGGGGCGACTCAGCGTCGAACGACTCGCACGCACACGCACTACGCATTTATACTACCTACTCATGCAACAGCGCGATTATTTTGCCAAAAATTGCTATCTCCGGAACCGGTAAACGTTTAGTGATGCCGGATCCTCCAGAATGCCGGATCCAATTTTCCGGATTGCAATCCCTTAATACACTCCTCCGGTGCATACACTTCAACTGACATGGGCGTTCGGAAAATACTCTCTTGTGTAGCAAGATAGTGTTTAAATATTCCATATACGTCCGAAATACTGTTCAAGATACAAGTATCACATGCAATGTAATTTCCAATACATAAAAAAAATTCACCGTTTTATCGTTTTTTACATTGTTTTGTTGGTTTCGTAATTTTTTGGTTATGTCACTCAAATAANAATTCACCGTTTTATCGTTTTTTACATTGTTTTGTTGGTTTCGTAATTTTTTGGTTATGTCACTCAAATAAAGTAACTCATTCCGTTTCCCAAATTTAAATAAGGAAAGCTACAACCGATTCTTGCAATTACTTCCAAAATCTCTGCAGCGAACATTCAGCGATGGGAAAACATCAAAAGTGTCGACATTTCTTCCGTCGTGCATGGACGTATACACTCTGCATGTAACCAAATCCTCAGACTACTTTCCGAAGGAGAGAAAGGCTTATGAGATCACTTACCTGACTGTGTGTATGCGTGTGTGCCTGTGTGACTGTGTGTGTGCCCCATAACAATTTTGAACGCGTATATGTTACTAACATGTAATGCATCTATAGAGAGTATATTTTCTCCGCCATTTTGTAAGATAGACCCACATGAAAAAGTAAAGTTTTTGTCACATCTCAAGAAACTATAAACTGATTCTTCCCAAATTTTACGAAGATATTTTACTATGGTAGACCATACTAATTTATATTATTTAATTGGACCAGAAACTTATTTCCAGTATGATGGACATGCAAATATTACAGGTTAATAAAGCATATTATTCGAAACAATTAACCGATTATATATGGAGTTCATGTTCCGAATTCTTCCTCCGTATTGCAGTAGAATGTACGTTAGCATATTGAACGAGGTTTTAAAAAATATATTTGCATAAAAGTTGTTTTAGGCTGGTATTGATAGTCACTTTTGCGATATAGATGTGTGCCACATTCGTTGCGCATGTTTTTGTGGCAGGAAAACGAGATTATTAAAGAATTAGCTCGTTGTTTGCGTGTTGGTTAGAGTTCCGAGTGTGCTCAATGTTCCAAGAGGGTGTGAGGGGGCGGTTGTCTTCACTACAGACAATCTTAGTGTATTTGATTGGAGATAAAGGATTTGTTTATTAAGCTGAAAGGATTTCATCTGCTACAGCCTAAAGAAGAAGATTTTTGCTTCTTTTTTGCATCTGAATAATACAATACACTTCCTCAAANTTTCATCTGCTACAGCCTAAAGAAGAAGATTTTTGCTTCTTTTTTGCATCTGAATAATACAATACACTTCCTCAAACAATTATGAACAAATATTTAAATATGACACTTCACAAGATCTGTGAAAGCACATTCTTAACAACGCTTGTCGCGTGATTATTACTCGATTGTTCTGCTTCATGTGTTATAAAAACACGGGACAGTTATAATTTCGAATGGTATGATGTAATTAATGATTTCACTGATTGGAACATTTTTAAATCTTTTTTNCACGGGACAGTTATAATTTCGAATGGTATGATGTAATTAATGATTTCACTGATTGGAACATTTTTAAATCTTTTTATTATGAGCCGTATGCTCAGACTAGTTACAAAGTGCACATTAAAGCTATTTCTAGGATGCGGGGCATTTAAAACTCTATAATTTACCATAGGCTTGCTACGCCAACTTTACTCTTCAATAATACTCTTTGATAATTAGCTTTTCAGCAGTAGTTTAAACACAGTCTGCAAAACACTTGGGATATGTAGGGACAAGGGGAGTGTCTAGAAGAGAAACGCGCCAGCAGAACGCATGCCATTCTCCGTTTGAGGCGAGCCGACCCTGCCACGGAGCCCGCACACCGCAGTGTTGCCAAGTGTTCGTAGTGGTGGTACTTGCCAAGTGTTCGTAGTGGTGGTACTTGCCAAGTGTTGGTAGCGGTGTTACTTGCCAAGTGTTTGTACCGGTGGTACTTGCCAAGTGTTTGTAGCAGTGTTACTTGAGAAGTTATCGTAGCACTGTTACTTGCGAAGTGTTCATAGTGGTGTTACTTGCCAAGTGTTCTCGTAGCACTGGTACTTGCCATATGCTTGTAGCAATGGTACTTGCCAAGTATTTGTAGTGGTGTTACTTGCCAAGTGTTTGTAGCGGTGTTACTTGAGAAGTTATCGTAGCACTGTTACTTGCGAAGTGTTCATAGGGGTGTTACTTGCCAAGTGTTCTCGTAGCAGTGGTACTTGCCATATGTTTGTACCAGTGGTACTTGCCAAGTATTTGTAGTGGTAGTACTTGCCAAGTGTTTGTAGCACTATTACTTGCCAAGTGTTCTTAGCGGTGGTACTTGCCAAGGTTTCGTAGCGGTGGTACTGAGTCGTTGTAATCGGGAGTGAAGATTCATGGCCACATTACCGCGAGGAAGCTGACATACCAAGTGCGCGAAAATCCTCTAAACTTATAACGCCGTTTCTCCGAAACCGTTAATTCAAATCTTTTCATATTGTGGAAGTTGATACACAGTTTGTTCCTTGCCATCATCGACTGGCGTTTTTTTTTAAATAACCTACCACAATTTAAGGGAAAAAAATGTATTCTAAACGTTTGCGCACATTTTCTGAAAAGTTGCCACGTATAAAGTATGATGTATAAAAGTATTTGTTATTGAGAAGGATAGGGGATGAAATCGTTTGAACTGTAGAGAAGTCAAAGTTAAATTATATGAAATTTGCCGTGTGAGTGAAATTGTTTTTACGCAACGCCCTGATAACATTAGATGTTATTTTAGTCAACGAGTAGATAAACTCTGAATATGTTTTCAAGACTAGGCGTATATAAAAAAAAATTAATATTCGAACCAGCTTTATGTTGCCTTCCCCGCGACACAGTACACTATCAATATCATTTGGCGTGGGTTCGATTCTCTGAATCTGTTGATAGTCTAGCTGGAACATAAGTTAGTAAGCATACATTTTGACAGTTGCAGCATTTCGAGTGGTCAAATTTCATATAATCAGTATTTTATTTATCCCGTGCACTACATATTAAATTAACAGATATATGTAACATAATTAATATTTTAAAATTCAAATATTAAGGCCACATATAAACATAATATGGATTCTACACAGACGAAAATAATTTAAATACAATACAATTCGTAACTGAATAATATGTAATAACAGTTTGTCATACCATTAAAAAAAACTCAGATTTTATAACTAATTTATTTGGAAAAACCAATAACTCTATGTCTAAGCAGAACATGATCACTCAGTTAGTTGATCACCGCGTATGTTTATTTTACAAAATAACTTGTAATTGTGATATGTTCAATCGAAAATGGGATGAAAATTTATATAGAAATAATTTTAATGGGAAGTAAAAGAAAAATAGAACAAAGCTATTCGAGAGTTAATTATAGGTGTGAGTCCTAAATAATTATATAGATAAGTTTAGAAATATCCAAAATTAAATATGCACATATCTTATAACGTAGATCTTTAAAAACAAGAGTTTAAATTATATATATACTTATATGTAAAATAATAGGTATTTGATCATATTAGTTTTTAAGTGATATAGGTTCTGCTAGCTACAAAAATTTTGTTTGTTTTCTTTTCTACGATATAAATTTAAGGCATGGCTATAACCAGTGAAGTAGCTAATAACGGAATCGTAATCTCCTGTGAAATGTCACATTAACAGTTATTTTTTCCCAGTGGTTACTGCAGCCGTACGCACACAATGAAATTATCACGCTTGCGGAAACCTTTGTGGAGACTCTCTCCCAGGGCGGCGTTCCAAAACGTTACTCCGAGAGTACAGTAAAGTTATAGAGAGTAACAGTTGAGGAATGCGAAAGTAAATGTGGTTTTGAAACGAGCATATGTAAATAGCATTCTGTGTTTACAAATATGTACCGATTATGAAACCATTTTCCAAAATTCTTTTCTTTTCATCATATCAGTTATATACATTATAAGCTTTACTTGCAGTAAACTAATCATAAACATTTTGTTTAAAAAATAACCTTTAGAAATGTTAACTTTTTAATAAAAATACTAATTGTAAAACTCATTTAAAATTTTTCCATGTATGTCTGTAAAAAGAATGTTCATATTTTCTTTTATTTGGTTTAGTTCTACTAAACTTTCCACAATTTTCAGTTAACCCTTCGTTACTCGCTGAAATACTTGGTGTAAATGTTTAACTTGGGCAAGATGCTGAGAGTAATTACTCTGCACTTTTGGGACACTGTCGAAAGCGAGTAAAACATTTACTCAAATGGTTTTCGGACAGCCAAAGAGAAAAGTTTACTGGCAAATAATGGTTTTAGAAAGCCGCCCTATTGGCAAATGCCTTCTCTTCTAGTCCTCCTTCAACCCCTTTCTCCCACGAACTGGCGTCACCTCCTCCCCGCCTCAAGCCTCTCCATATGTTTACTGTACACAACCTTCTTAGTGGTGATGAAGTTAGCAGAGGCGATGGAGATCTCTTCTGAACAGCACGTTGCAAGGCATCCTAGATATGCTCAATAAACTTCAAAACTGGTGATTTAGGTGGCCAATTGAAGTGTCTAAATTCAGAAGAGTGTTCCTGGAGCCACTCGGTAGCAACTCTCGACGTGTGGGGTGTCGCATTGTCCTTCTGGAATTGTCCACGTCCGTCGGAATGCACAGTGGACATGAATAGGCGCAGGTGATTGGATAGGATGATTACGTAGCTGTCACCTGTCAGAGTCATATCTAGACGTATCAGGCGTCCCATTTCACACCAACTGCACACGCCCCATACCATGACAGAGCCTCTACCAGCTTGAACAGTCCCCTGATGACATGTAGGGTCCATGGATTCATGAGAATGTCTCCATACCCGTAAACGTCCATCCGCCTGATACAATTGGAAACGAGACTCGTCAGACCAGGCAACGTGTTTCCAGTCATCAACAGTCCAATGGCGGTGTTGGCGGGCCCAGACGTGGCGTAAAACTTTGTGTCGTGCAGTCAACAACGGTACACGAGTGGGCCTTCGGCTCCGAAAGCCCATATCAATGATGGTCCGTTGAATAGTNAAAACTTTGTGTCGTGCAGTCAACAACGGTACACGAGTGGGCCTTCGGCTCCGAAAGCCCATATCAATGACGTTCCGTTGAATAGTTCGCGCGCTGGCACTTGTTGATGCCCCGGCATTGAAATTTGCACCAATTTGAGAAAGGGTTATACGTCTGTCAAGTTTAATTATTCTCGTCAGTCGTCATTTGTCCCGTTCATTCACAATCTTTTCCGGTCGAAGCGACGTCAAATAATTGATGTTTTACCGGATTCCCGATGTGCACGGTACACTAGCGAAATGGTCGTACGCGAAAATCCAAATTGTATCGCTACCTCGGAGATGCTATGTCACATCTTTCGTGCGCCGAATATAACACCACGTTCAAACTCACTTAAATCATGATAACCTACCATTGTTGAAGCAGTAACCGATCTAGCAACTTTGCCAGACGCTTGTTGTCTTATATAGGGGCTGCTGACAGCATCGCGTTACTCTGATTGGTACCATACCTCTGTTATTTGCATACGCACGCCTATACCATTTTTTTTTGGCTCTCCAGTGTAATAATGTGAGTTTTCTGTGTACTTTCCGTATACATCCTAACGGTTAAACATAAATCAAATACTGTCAAATGTTTTGCGACATTTTTGTACGGCATATTTGTAGAAGAGTATAAAATTTATATTCATTTTCACTTTCAAACTTTGTTTTCTTTGAGAGAGTTTCCAAAATCCTCCTAATCCAATCAGCAATCAGATAAATATTAATTTTGCCCATGGAATTTGAAACTTGATTATCCTGCAAGCCATCGTCTGAAACTCTGGTGTACGTAATTATTCAGTTATATTTGATATACTATATTTAAAGTAAACCAATAATTATGAAACAAAAACCCTCCTGAATAATAAAATAAATAATTTGATTGACAGTGGTTTTTCTTTGGTTTTAGTGACGTTAAATATGGAAAACAAAACTCATACAAGCTGTTAAGGAATGTACGGAATATCTGGTATGGTCTGCGGTGCAACAGCGATATATTAGTTACGTCTAATATGACGTTTCTGATACAGTGTCTGTTATTCTGTTTCGTATTTATTTTTATCTTCTTTTGCAAATATTTAAAACAGTAATAAATGTTCTACTANAAATATTTAAAACCGTAATAAATGTTCTACTACCACCATTGTGAATATTTTTATGAAGTAAGACAATGACATAAATTCCACTGGGATAAGCTCCATCGCAAAAATTTTCACTTATGACGCCTCACAGTCCAACTTCAAATTGGACTGTGGGTGATATCTAGTTACAGCATGATCTACTATTTTTCATGATCACGAGATATTAGTGCCACATTTGCAATTAATCTGCACAGACATACAGCTAGAATGTATACAGCTACATTGAAAGTGCTTATATTTACTACACGGATTTTTTTCACCAACGTAATTGTTAAATAAACAAAGGCGTGTTAAAATCATAAACCACACTGAAGCCATCATCCAACTGGTTAATAACTGTAATCACAATTTTATTATCGGTTTGCTTTACACCCCCAACACCACATCGGTTTAGTAGGTGCTTGTGTATTGAAATAATTATTTTTTTAAAATAAATTATAAACTTTGAAAACAAATTATTTTCTAATTATCATATTCTTAATGCTTGAAATGTTCATTCACTTTAAAATCATAACTGGGGAAACTAATATTGCCTATTATTACAACATTTTCAAGTAACATAGGGAAAATTGCATAATTTCTTACAAAACAAGTATTTGTTACAATAATGTTTGCCAGATTGGAAAAATAAAAAGAGGGGCAAACTGACGTTTTCCAGAGTTTGACTTTTCGCAACACTGCGTTAAGCAATATTATTTACTGTTATCTACAAATTCTTACACAATAACTATTTTTACCCTTCTAGAAGGATCATACATTTTTACAATAAATCACATTAAATAATAGTATTGTTATTTCACTTTAGCTACGAAAATTTGACAAAATACTAATATATTTAATTTTTAACGATCAGTGCGCGTATTTCAGTTATTTAATTTATCCATTAACGCCACAAGAGTGCCATTGTAACAACTGCATTGCTATACCGAGAAATTTACAAAGAGCACTCGGTTATTTTAGACGCCAAAAATAATTTGTGTATTGACATGAAAAGGGTTTTTATGTGAAGCTAGATTTTAATTTATCAATATAAACATTTTGCCTTTCTTTCGTGTATATTTCATACGACTAGGTATTTTCTTGTAATGTCTGGATTTGTTTCGATATAGGTCTGATTAAAAATTCAGTGTTGTTGAGCAACATTTTCTGTTCATTCAATATATGTTTAATAATAACGAATTTATAACTGACTTATAACGAATTGTTTTCTTAAAACACAACAATATCAAGNATAACTGACTTATAACGAATTGTTTTCTTAAAACACAACAATATCAAGAAATTACTTATATAACTAGCAAGCCTACTTTCCACAATATGGGTGCAATTAATTATTAAATAAGTTCTTAAAAGCGGAGTTATTAGGTCGAACTTGACATCTCTTTGAAAGCAATAACTTTTGAAATGAAACCAGAAACTTATGCAATATTAGTGAGACAATTACAAATACACACATGGCTTGCCCGGGACTTGAACCAGAAAATGTCATACAATAAGCTAACGTGCAATGCACTGCATTAAGGAGGTCGGATTCGGAGCATTAACTTTGGATTTAATCATTATAATGTTTAGAATTATAGTACTTACTAACCTAAATAGATAGAGGAACGTCATTTTGTAAATAAGTGTCTCAGCCACTTAAAACGTGAAAGTTTACATGGCGTAAAATAGCGCTACTTGTGCAAAGTATTTTGTGGAAATCGGTTATTTGGTGCCTGAGATATGCCATAAAAATCTTTATTTTCTTATTTGACGGTCTCATACAAAAATTTCCAAATTAAATACGCTCTATGAAAGATGCGTCTTATGTATAATGGGTGATTATTTCGTATAACGTATCCAAATCACCAAAAAAACATTACATTACGTATCCAATGATACATAAAATNAGTGGATACTCGATAGTGCACTCGCAGGTTTCCTATGGTTTTACCATAAGAGTACGCAATACGGAACAATCACATAAATACAGCATATGGTTGTTTAATAAATGTGGCAAACTTAATAATTTATTTATGACGTCGCCATTTTGAACATCGTTGTCTGACGTATTTATATCATTAAAATTTACGTAGACTTTTTTAGCATTTATTTTGTGCACAATTTGGTAAACATTTGTTGAAATGTTCCAGTGTAAAATTTCTTGGGAATCAGAAGATTGGTCTTCGAGATGTCATTAAACCTCAATAATTCTCATATGACGATCTTTATAACTTAAGCACAAAAAATCGTGTGGTAGCACATTCATAGATTAAATACTGGCAATTTACAAAGTTATGTTAAACTAGATTACATAATTTTGTAGATATAGCACACAAAACTAAAACAATTTTATAGCCGCCATTATGAAAATAAATACGTCATACTTAAAAAAAAATATTAATATCGCCTACCACAGCACATCATCTTCGCCAAATTTTGTACGAATTGGTTGGTTGTTTCCAGCGACATGCGGTAAAATTTTTTTATTTTATTGGGGGGCCTATCATAAAAAATTACAGGGAAATGAGTTTCTACATAGCCATATTTGATGGTTGTAATAGGCACTGCTAACATGTCAACTTAAGTTGTAATAAGATTAGTTAAAAAAGATATACTGAGCTAAAAAATTAGCATAACCACCATATTGA
Source organism: Clitarchus hookeri (assembly GCA_002778355.1). Lineage (NCBI taxonomy): Eukaryota > Metazoa > Arthropoda > Insecta > Phasmatodea > Phasmatidae > Clitarchus > Clitarchus hookeri. The sequence continues at coordinate 164,658 of NQII01004846.1, forward strand.
AAATAAGTGCCTGACCTACTCAAAAAATACCTGTTTGGTATGTTGCAGTACTATTTGTGTGCAAAAATTGGTAGGAATATGTCAATTGTTTCCCGAGATATTTCATAATATCTTTATTTATTTTCGTGTCGCTATCTTACAAAATGGAGGACAAAGATACTTTATGTAGATACAGTTGATAGTTGTAATACTTCTGACAAAATACAAAGTAATGTTGGAATTAATTACCCTAATTTTGACAATGTAGCATTCTAAGCTTTAATAACTATATCGCTGCCATTTTTTAAATAAGTAGCTGTCATGCTTAAAATATGTTACTTAACATAATTTGCATCAGTATAACTTGTTTTCGAAATTTGGTAGTAATCGGTTAATTTTTTACCGATATACGACATAACAATTTGATTTATTCGTATTCTAAAACGGCAGACAAAAGTGGTTATCGGTTAGTATATATGATGCTCCTAACAGATACTTTCAATATACTAAATTTGTTTGATATTGCTTAACTGGTATGACAGATATACAATATAAACGAAAAAATTTGTATGGCCATCATTTTGAAAGTAACTACATAATTCAGTTCAAACGATTAAATTTAATTGGCCTATCATACTAACCTGCGACTTACTGTACACATACTAACCTGCCAAATTGGGTGAGAACTGGTTTTTTAGTTTTCGAGATATAATGTAAAACTTTTATTTCTTTAGTTGGTGCCATTTTCCAAAATGGCTGACCAACAACAATGTCAATTTCAAAACTAATGTTTACACGATGTTCTGCCAGCATTAAAAAAATCCCGGGATATGACATATCACACGAAATATAAAAAGGCCGCCATTTTGAAAGTAATATCCTGAAGTGGTCGAAAACTATAGAAATCAGGTGTCCTTACTAAGTTCTTTATGTGTACTTGGTTTGGTGGAATTCGGTCTACGAGTTCAAAATTGAAAATAGGAGAGGGGGGCCCACACACGCATGGACACACACACATACGGACAGCTATACACACATATACTCTCTACACCCTTTGCTGAATAACGTCCTTGCGTATCAGAAACTGAGATTTCAAATTCATGCATCTTTCGCTACCAATTAAAAAAAAAACAGACACATTGTATTAAGCACTCTCCCCCACCCTCTTGCCCACACATAGTTACAAAAAAAAAGTCTTCTGTAAAAAAAACACGCAATCATCTCAGGGAAACTCAAAACGAGACTACAAATGAAGGCAAGCAGGTGAGGAAACACTCCAATAATTATTATTCCGAACAGACGCAGGGCTGCACAGCTAAATAACTATAATGCATTGCAATCCCTGAGCTTCGCTAAAAATGCTTTGGAGTGAGAAGGATGCCATCCATGATATTCTCGTTCTATAAAAAAATCTTGCCAGTACCAACACGTACCAGTTCATCTCATATATTTCCTAGTTTTTTTTTTTTTGCAAACTTCCAGCTCCTTGCTACCCTCCGTTCAGTGAAATAGCTCGGGAGTGGAAAAATTTGGGTTACATAATAGCGGGAAAATGACATGGTACTCGATACAGCGCTGAGAAAAACCAGGCTCCCCCAACAGTTTTATTTTCCGGCAGATGAGATCATGAGTATTGGACTTTGCTGGACAATAATGAGAAAGAGGGCTGGCAATAAACAGGATGTTATACTGTGTCGAGTTCAGGGAGAAAACACGTCAGATAAACGAAAACGAGATGAAGAGAAACCCATTTTTTTTTGTAAATTGAAAGGTGTGGGAGCACACCGAGAAAATCACCATAACATATTCACACACTAAGAAAACACACCGATGTTCCTGTTTGCACTAGCAGAGGTTCCCAGAAAATACACAATTATCAACAACACTGTGAGTTATCATGTTATAAATAGCACGTGCGTATGAACAGGTGCACATTATGCATGCCACGAGCATATATCTACAAAATAAACATTCTGAAATTCTCGTTACTGAAAAGGCGAATGTCACACATATTTACTTGATGTCGTTAATATTGTTAGTCAGGGAGCGCAGATGGATCGGACGATCTTGTCTACTCTGCAAGGTCTAACTCATACCCAGTCTGATAGTTATTAAATATATTTGCATTATATTTATTTTTTTGACGAACACTATTCCAAAGTTCGACCTGATGTTATATGTATATATTTACAATTCTCATACCGGACCTGTACCAAATATCACGGCCAATTATCGATTTCCATTTTCGCGCATTAAATTTTTTTTATTTATATTTACTCAAATTAAAGTACATTTTCCCATCATCGGAAAATGCCGTCCGATTTTTTCTAAGACCGAGAGATAATTTATTTACTATTTTGGTTAATTAATTGGTTTGGAGGTTCGAGCTTGCGGGACTGCAGCATGCCTACCCGAGGAATAGCGCTCAAAAACTTGTACGAGCTACGTATGAATACTTAAAAGTGCAAGAACTGCGTTAATAAACTTAGAATACTTCCGACATTAATAAAATTGCAAACCTCATATGTCATCGCCTATTACTCTCATCAATGGGCAAAATTACCAAATTTTTTCTAAGTCCGAAAGAAAATTTTTTTTTTATAGTTTCAGTTCTTAAACTCCGGTTCCTACACCATACATTTCCTTTAAAGATTGCTTAAAACTCGGTATAAATTATGCATAAATACTAACATTGAAAAATTTAAATAAGAACATCCTTAAAATTTTTTACCAAAACACGGGCCATTAATAGAATTGCTAATTTCTTATCTTACCCCGATTCCTATATCCGTTGCCTTAAACTTGCATTTCCCCTTTATTCATTCCTAAAGCAGTCTTCAAAACACTTAGGAAAATTACCTAATTTTTATTTAGTCCTATTGAAAACTAATATTTTTAATATTTTCGGGTTACGAACTCGTGTCCCTACATCGTGCCTGACAGGTGGATATTGCTTAAACATTTATATCAGATGTACGAAATCAGCCAGACGTTCGTGCACGAATCTCGCTAAAAAGTTTAGAAATATCATACCATTAATAAAATTGCAAACCTCTGGTTTCATTCTGACCCCTGAATTATTATCCTTTCGCCTTTATTTTATACTAGCAAACCGGCCTGGCTTCGCCCGGGTACAATTGAGTCTTACAGCGATACACTAATAAATAAATTGGGAAAAGACAATTAAGTTATGTGAAAACAGAATTATAAAAATATGCCATGTTGGCATAGTTTTTTAACTTATTACGGCAACCCAAAAGAAAGGAAATATTTTTTACCCGATAGCGAAAATGTATGGTATGGTTTTTGGAGTGTATCTGTGCAACTATCGCGTAGTTACCACATTTCCGCTTTCGATATATGAAACTCAAAACGTGAATTGTATCAAGTTGTAGCTTTACAAATAAGTGTACCTAGGTACCACATTTTGCGCATGGCTGAGGGATCTTAAATATTCGGTCCCGGTGGTTATCGATTGATAGCATTCGTTAAGAGAGACATTTCAGAGGTTCTTGGGCAGCCTGATAAACTCTGACACCAGAGGAAAAAAATATTTAGGTCATGCNTAAGAGAGACATTTCAGAGGTTCTTGGGCAGCCTGATAAACTCTGACACCAGAGGAAAAAAATATTTAGGTCATGCTCCCAGCTGTTACAGAATTACGTTTTGTTGTTATTCCACAGGAACCATACAATTTTCGGGATAAAGAGAATCCTTTGTCCTATTCCAGGACCTAAAGTACCTACTTACCAAATTTCATCAAACTCCGTTTTGCCATTATGGAACTGAGTGGTAACTTACACACACACACACACACACACACACACACAGAGACTTTCGCATTTATAATATTAGTAAGATATCTGAAACATGCTCCCATCACCGGGTAAAAATAGCCAATTTTTTTTAATTCCGAGAGAAAATTAATATTTTTATGTTTACTGGTCTCGGACTGGAGACCATACGACGTACGTAAACGACGGATATTGCTTAAATATTTATATCAGGAGAACGCCAGTACGTAATCAGTCAGAAATTCACATACAAGTTTAGCTAAAAATTATTCAATGCATAGGTCGGTATTCGAACTGTGGGCACTAAAAAATCCTATATCATCTTTATTCGTCGTCTAAAACTTATATAACAGCCTATATTGTATGTTTCATACACCAGACATACATTTATACCTAATTTATTCCAGTATTTTTCACTAGTGACACTTAAGTGGTGATTCCATAGAAAATAGTAGATATAAAATGGCGAGTCGGGAACAAAATATCAATATATTTTAGTTTTTTTTAAAATAAAATAATTACTTTATTTAACTATTGTTTTTACTGAAAAATATTTTTTTTTTTAAATATTGGTTATGTGTTGTCAACAGGGAGAGGGTGAGGCTGTAGCAGAGAGAGGGGATTACAGAAGGGGAGGGGGTGAGTAAGTGGGGAATCCAACATGGCCACCCGAGACCAACTAAACAAGCGAGGTGGCTGGCGAATCCTGAATCCAGAATCATGAATCCTTTACCCGACTTCCCATTTTATATCTTCTTTTTTTCATGGAATGACTACCCAAGAGACACTTTGGTGACAAATGGTGAAAGGAGACTATAGCATTGTTACTTCTTGTGCTTCTGGTAGGCGTACGTGTGAGTAGGTGGTGTCTGATTCGCTGGTGTGCACCGTCTTCAGCAAGGCCTTGAAGTCTGCATAAACGGCGATCGGTAATTTATTCATATGATGGTAGTACTTGAATTTCAAAATGGGCGGCCGTCCATCGTCACCTGGATGCGGCATTTCAGCACGCAGTAGGATATTCACCTTGCAATATTGCATGTGTTGGTATAAACACAGCTGCCCTGTCAGAACGGAATTTCGTGGCAAATCATTATGATAGGTGAAGCACCGCTTGCATATGTGGATTTTTTCCTTTTGGGCGGTGAATTGGGTTCTCACCGAAAGCTCAAAATTCTTATTGTAGGTAAATGAGAGTTTTCATTTTCGATCGTTAGCAGCAATAGGTCAAAGTGTTCAGACTTTTCTAAATCTGTCACACGTACGGGCACGACTTTCTCTGCGTCGGTAAGCGAGTACACGTTTGCCGATATAGGAGGTCTGATCTTCTCGAAGAATTTTATTTGACACAGCAGTGGCAGAAATTCCAATCCGGAAAAATTCTATTTCGATTCCAGCTCACGGTATTTCTTGTCGATTTGCTGACGGTTTTTCCCTTCCACATAAATACCAAAATAGACCAATTACAACACATGTGGTAACTGGTGTTTTGCAGGTTAATCACAGCCTTCCTGTTCTTGATCGCTGCAGGGAGCTCGATGTAAGATGAGGAATGTAGTGGTTCCAGCTTGTTGACTCGGAGCTGTAGGTGGTTTACTTCTGGCGACGCCAACCCCGAACCGCGCTCTTTGTACGTACGTATCTTCCTCTTCGCATATTTTCCTTATACAGAATGGTACGCCTTTTTTTTTTATTTCACCAGCCTCATGCACAGGTACATCCGCAGTCTTGAACGCTCTTTTGACCGTACCTTCGTTACATATATCCGGTTTCGCATAATCACACTCAAGCCACATATTACATTGAATTGGGCCCTGCTGTTGTACTTCCTCGCTGAGTTGTCTGACGACGTTTTTCTTCATACGAGCCAAAAATGTACACACATATTTTTAAGAAGTCCTTTTGTTATGTACGACATACGTCTTTAAATTGTGCGGGAAAGCGTTTACGGCCTCCAGAAACCACTAGCATTAGCCTTCCTAGACCCTGCCGTGATTCTTGGGCGTGACTGATGCTCACATGCTGATGTGGTATCGTTTAGAGATATCGGCTTGAATGACAATGGAGACCGTACACGACGCATTTTGGCAGGCGAAGGACCTGTAACCGTACAGGTTTTCACATGTGTCTGCAGATTACACCAATGGTGATCCGCAAATATTGAACGCGTGCCATGCATAACATGTTCTGTATTTAACGTGCAGCCTTTATTTCCATGTCTTGTGGACGACGAACCACAGTAGCGACATGGGTATAGATGTATCGCTTTCGCAGGTCTGGTCGATGGTGGAGCGAATGCCAGCGACGACGACGTAGGTGGCCCAGCTGGAGCCAGTGATCGCACAGTCGAAGACGATGTCGGGACACCAGTCTCAGGCATACCATTAAATTCAATCTTTTTAACTTGATTCCCTGGAGGACAATAAAAATACGAAATAAATAGGTAATATTTTGTGTGGGAGCTACAAAATAAATTAACTTCCCAAATGCATTTCATAGGAAGCCAAATAAATGGTTCATTATAAAAAAAATGAAAAAAAAATATTTTACAGTAGGTTTGATTTAAAGCTACCATCCCCCTATGCCATACGTAATGGAATATATACACTAATGGTTCACTGGTTCATGCAGGTATTAAAAATTTTAGCAGATTTTGACTTTGGTGCTAAAATAAATTTATCCGCGAACCACAGTGATAGATGACCCGAACGCAATATAACTTACCAGAATTATAGCTAAGAAGGTCAGGAGAGAGAAAACTATGTGTCGTCTGTCGCATCAGACGAATAACTCAGACGATACGTGATTCTGCTTGCCTTATATACCTGCTAACCCTAATTGTCACGTTACCAACAGCCAATCAAGAGCGAGCAATGCAGCGTAGAATAACATACCCAATTGAGATATAAGAAGGTCAGGAGAGAGAAAGCAATGTCACCTGTCGCCATTGACGAAGAACTATTAACGTTGGGTGACTGCACCCACCTTATATACCTGCTCAGCCCGAGGTGTCATATGACTAACAATCAATCGCGAGCTTGGGTGTGGCGTAAAATAACCGACCGTCCTGATCGCTGAGGCGGCAGGAAAGGGAAGACGATCATGCATCAGGTTAACTGCGAAGATTGGCGACTCTGATGGCCTTACATATCCGTAGAAATTGTGATGTCACGAACGAGAAATGTGGCATCATCAATAAATACTTTCTTCCATCGGTGCACTCAAGCTCGAAATCATGTAAACTGCAGCAGNCGAGAAATGTGGCATCATCAATAAATACTTTCTTCCATCGGTGCACTCAAGCTCGAAATCATGTAAACTGCAGCACTCGGACAAATATTATAAATGAAAGGGGTGAGTGCGCATGCATGCATGTCCGCATGGCAGTGTTATGCTGGACATACTGCACATTGCCTAGGAGCTGGTTCTAGATGCCCTGCTGGATGCCAGCTCCCTACTGCTGCTTGTGCCCAGAGAGAGAGAGAGAGAGAAGACACTCGCAGTTGAAATAATAATTGTTGACAAAGGCATCAGTTGGAATACTTGCTTTACATTTGGTTACGCCCTAGTGTCCTCAAAATAAATGCTACATTATTTCACTTCATAAAAGACGACAAACTCTAAAATATGTAGATATAATTTTGACCTTTCCTTGTCTTGGGATCTATGAATGGAAAGGAGGTGGTAGTGTGGGAGGAGGGTGTGGGGGGTGGGTGGAATTACCATGCTCCTTGCTTGTTTCTAAACAAACACACGGAAAGCTATCGTGGAAGTATGGCGAAAGAGAAATAAACTTTAGCATTCGTTATCTTCACCAGTGTGCATTTACCCTAAAGTACCAATCCAAAGCATATGCATATGAGACTGTCTCTCCCTTTCAAATTAAAGAAANATAATTGTTGACAAAGGCATCAGTTGGAATACTTGCTTTACATTTGGTTACGCCCTAGTGTCCTCAAAATAAATGGTGCATTATTTCACTTCATAAAAGACGACAAACTCTAAAATATGTAGATATAATTTTAACCTTTCCTTGTCTTGGGATCTATGAATGGTAAGGAGGTGGTAGTGTGGGAGGAGGGTGTGGGAGGTGGGTGGAATTACCATGCTCCTTGCTTGTTTCTAAACAAACACATGGAAAGCTATCGTGGAAGTATGGCGAAAGAGAAATAAACTTTAGCATTCGTTATCTTCATCAGTGTGCATTTACCCTAAAGTACCAATCCAAAGCATATGCATATGAGACTGTCTCTCCCTTTCAAATTAAAGAAAATAATCAATGGTGTTATTCTTATGAGCAATTGTTGCTAATGACACTTCGCTGCCTATGGTGTAAATGCATGGCAATTATTTTTCAGGTTCTATTAAGTGCAGATTTGAAACCAGAAAAAAAATTAAGTTTCAATTGAGACTAGAATGCATTTTTTTTTAATTAGCTTTTTCTGACCTTTTAGGGGTTTTTTTACAGGCGGGGACATCGGGAACTATACTATGATTACAGTGTGACTTGAGGCAAGGAGGTGGCTATTACTCGGTTTTAAGTTATTCAGGCCATCATTGCTTTTAAAGAAAACCACTCCAGTTATCGTTATGAATTAAAAAAGATAGCTCGAGGAATTACAACTTTTAAAGTATATATATATATATTTGATGGTAAACTGGTGTGAATGAAGCAGTTGACAGAGAGAGAGGGGAAATATAAAGAGAGAGAAAGGGTGCGAAAGAGAGAAAGAGTGGGAAAGAGAGACAGATGTAAATAGTCATCAATTTAGACAGGCAACTCGATGAATTAAAGTTTTTAAAGGAAAACATATGTATTTGATGGTAAACTGGTGTGAATGGAGAAGCTGAAAGAAAGAGAGAGAGAGGAAATGGCAGAGTGGAAGAGAGAGGAGGAGAAAGTGAGACACAGGGAAAAGGTGACAGCAAAGAGAAAGATGGACGAATAGTTCTACATTGTTTTGCAAATGTTGATGCACATGCAAATTTCAAAAATCGCTTAATTATTTTATTTTTTTGTCTGTTTGTAAAATTTTACCTCGTAGTTACATTATTATTTAAAATCATAATTTAATAAATTTCCTAATTATAGTTAGCAGAAATCTTCACTGTATACATTTTATGTGTAGGTGCTCTGTCAGATGAAAAAATATTTTTTTTGATAGGATGATTAATACGGATATTTCGACTTGACATAGCCTATGCCTATAAAAGTAATATAGTTATCAGAAACATAGATACATCTTTAGTCGAGCTAGGGAGCCCCAAGGCCGCGGAAGGAGCGGGCCTCACAGTCCTCATTATCCTATTTAAAATACATTAGGCCAGACTTCCTATATATACACTACTTATGTCTTATGTGTCAAGAGTGTTTCCTTCGCAGCATATTTTGCTACATTTTGAAATTTGTACAAGAAATAGACTGGCCTAAATTAATTCCAATATCTCGTTTCATTATTTTTTTAATAATCATATGCCTCCACTGTTGCACTATTTTCAGAATATTGTATTGTAATACAACGAAAAATAATGTAATATGGTAGAAATGTCGATATAAATGTTACCCTCTCGAGCGCCTATTTCATTCCGTTGATATCAGCGGGAAATTTTGTTTGGTTTAATATAATCTTAGAAGTGCTGTTTTTTTTTTTTGGAAACGCTTTAACAATAGACTTCAACGACGAAAGAACTGCAAATACTCTTGTCTAACAGTACTGCGTTATCATACGTATATGGCCCGTAACTTCATATATCACTTGGTTTCTTTCTTAATTAGAACCCTGTTCTAAAATGAAAATAATAAGGATAACTGATGTGAAAATTATTTTATGCNATAGTTCTACATTGTTTTGCAAATGTTGATGCACATGCAAATTTCAAAAATCGCTTAATTATTTTATTTTTTTGTCTGTTTGTAAAATTTTACCTCGTAGTTACATTATTATTTAAAATCATAATTTAATAAATTTCCTAATTATAGTTAGCAGAAATCTTCACTGTATACATTTTATGTGTAGGTGCTCTGTCAGATGAAAAAATATTTTTTTTGATAGGATGATTAATACGGATATTTCGACTTGACATAGCCTATGCCTATAAAAGTAATATAGTTATCAGAAACATAGATACATCTTTAGTCGAGCTAGGGAGCCCCAAGGCCGCGGAAGGAGCGGGCCTCACAGTCCTCATTATCCTATTTAAAATACATTAGGCCAGACTTCCTATATATACACTACTTATGTCTTATGTGTCAAGAGTGTTTCCTTCGCAGCATATTTTGCTACATTTTGAAATTTGTACAAGAAATAGACTGGCCTAAATTAATTCCAATATCTCGTTTCATTATTTTTTTAATAATCATATGCCTCCACTGTTGCACTATTTTCAGAATATTGTATTGTAATACAACGAAAAATAATGTAATATGGTAGAAATGTCGATATAAATGTTACCCTCTCGAGCGCCTATTTCATTCCGTTGATATCAGCGGGAAATTTTGTTTGGTTTAATATAATCTTAGAAGTGCTGTTTTTTTTTTTTGGAAACGCTTTAACAATAGACTTCAACGACGAAAGAACTGCAAATACTCTTGTCTAACAGTACTGCGTTATCATACGTATATGGCCCGTAACTTCATATATCACTTGGTTTCTTTCTTAATTAGAACCCTGTTCTAAAATGAAAATAATAAGGATAACTGATGTGAAAATTATTTTATGCACTTGGTGGTAATTCGTTTGCTTCGACCTGATTCCGGGCACATATTGAGTGCCTTTCCAAATTTGGGACTGAGAAATCACGTTCGCTTTAAGTGAAGTGCATTATGAGTCGTTTATCTGTGATCCAATTTCTTCACCAAAGATAAATACCGACGTATTTATATTTGAGAAGAGAATGCAAGGATCTAAAATGTTTTACTGCATTGTACTTTTAACACAACGTGATTTACCATTAGGGCCTACAAGAATAACCATTTTAATGTGGTATTTAAATACTCAATTAATTAAATTGTATGTTATAAATTTGACAAAAGAATGATTTCTGGTTTAAGAAATAATTTAATATGCATCATACACACACACATACATATAATGCTTTGTGTATAGTGTGGTTTACTTATAATAAATCGTTTATACTGAATTTCTTGTAGCTGACAAATGTGCTTTTCTTAGTAATTTAAAAGTAGTCCTTAACTTTCCAGCGTAACCACGATTGCATCCAAACAAAAAACCACTGCGTCACCACTGCAGTGGTATTAAATAAGTATAACTGTCTGCATCAAGACATAAAAAACAATTTTTAGCCACGAAGCTACGTCTTAATTAGCAAAAGTACTGTTCTATTAAAAAATATGGCCCTTCAGCAACCGGAAATAAAACCCGTTTTATTGCGGTTCATTACGCACGAAGAAATTAAAAAGCGGAGCATAATTTCCGAGCGTGAAATTGCTTAACGTTTCACACAGACAGCAATAAAAGCAGTGATATTACAAACAACCATTCATGGCGTGCTTCTGTGGAATTTCGGTAATATTGTTGGGCAATTGAAGCACTTTCATTACACTTGAACATTCCAGTGTCATTAACCCGTTTATAATGAAAACGAATCCTGCGTATTGAGAAATTGAATGTAAATGCCTGTTATACTGAATTTTAATTAACAAATATTACAACACTCCTTACAAACAATTATAGTACTAATAAGAATTATTTTAAAAAATTTCACTCCAATATACCCTAGTTTCTGTGCGATCTGTTGCAAAATGTTTTTAGAAATGGGGAAAAGAGTATTTAATATTTAACAAATGCTGTGAAAGACCTATATTTTTTGCCGATGTACATATAAATTTAGTCAACAGTCGGATGGATGGTCTTGTGAATGAATACGAGAAACAAAAGGTTCCCTGATAACGCATTTTCACAAACGCCTAGCCTACAATTGTATTAGTTTACTAGTTTATGATTGTACGTAATCAAACATTATAATCATCGACAGTTTTCACAGAACGCCACCTTTCTTTTACTCAGATAGATTGAAACTGGTCTATCTTGTTTCATAAAATTGGCGAACAAATCTCAGAGTTTATTTATCCTTTCCGATCTATAGTGTTTATACTATACATATTTATTAGCTCTCTGTATCCATTTATAATTGCGAAAACACAAATATAAAATTTAATAATTTCTTGCGGTTTCCTCATTTAAGTGTGAATTATTATGAAAATCTAGATTATTTTCCCCAATTTTTGGACAAATGGGTAGAACATGTGTTCTCTCTCAGTCTTTGGGAAATTTTATCACCCGAACCCCGATATCGGTATTTAATAAACACGTTGCGTGGTGAATGTCTTACATAACTTAACACATAATGTGGACAAATGTATCTTTACTTTTGTGTACATTATTCAAAGACACGTTGCTATATGCTAAGTGAGCCTGTTCTGCTGTTTTGCAACAAGTACGCTCATTCCAATCCTTGTAAAGCTGTTATTTGTACTTTTACACTTCCTCCCTAAGCCCGAATCCGTTTCCCAACAACGCGTGGGTTCAAATCTCGGATAACCAACAGGTGAGAATTGCTTATTTTTAGATCAATGTAAAGTTTAAACCATCCCCTGATTATCCTTCTGGCATAAAGTTAAGTCATCAAGAAGCAACAATTACGGAATAAAATCTGCCCTGACCCAAGCAAAGTGCATCTCATCTCTTTCATATTACCTCTCCATCCTGCAACCCATGCCAGTTGCCGAAAACATAAAACATATAAAAGCATGTAATTGTTTTTGGGTAATAAATGAAGGTGGCTAGCGAAGCCCTCTTACTAGAAGAGAGGCACACGGTGTTTTATGTCACTCGGGAACACACAATCAGGCTTATAACAATCAAACATGAGCCTAAAAGTCCAGTAGTCAACTATGGATTACATAAATCAGTGTTAATACGTGGACGATTTGTTGTAGGTATGGCGATATATGCGTAGAATATCGCTAATGAGCCTATTTACATCCGGTTAAGTGAAGTTTCCTACGTTACAAGTGATGACATAACCTTTGTATAGATTATGGCCAATGTGACAATATATGCCCTTGAAAAACGGGTACTAACGGGCATGTGAGTTCACGAACTACTGCAAAGAGGAATATAAATGAGACACNATATGCCCTTGAAAAACGGGTACTAACGGGCATGTGAGTTCACGAACTACTGCAAAGAGGAATATAAATGAGACACATTAAAAATAATTTCTCTGTAATGATTTAGAAACCCGTTCTACGAAAACCAACAATTTAAGTTGGGGCAGAAAGTTTTCTGAAACAGGTTCTAACCAAAGTCACACCCTGATTAGATCAACTGGACTAGACATGAAAGGCCGAAGCTAGCGCAGTTTTGCAAACTTATAAATCAAAATCACTCAAAAGATTGTATATATAAAAAACACGATAAAATAACGCATATATCTAAAAACTACATCATCTTTGAACCAGCTTAACGCAGATAAAAAATGGAGTTTCTGATATATCTAATGAGGCTACTTTCCTCTACATGTGTGAAAATAATTTTTAATGAAGTTCTAAATTTCTTAGATGGTAGGGAGGTCTTGACGTCTCGTTGACAGCCATATCATACGAGATGAAACCAGAAACATATGCTACAGTAATTCGAAAATTACAAGTACGTACGGGGGCCACGGTGGCGGAGCGGTTAGCCTGCTTACCTCCCAACGAGGCAAAACGGGTTCAATCCCTGGCCGGGTCATTCCTGGATTTTCGCAAGTGGGAATCACGCCGGACGATGCCGTTGTAGGCTGGTTTTCTCGGGATCTGCCATTTCCCCCGCCCCATCATTCTGACGCTGCTCCATACTCACCTCAATTACCCTCATCGGCACTCAAGATCTCGATCTAAAGTGCCGCCCAAATATTTTCTCTTACTCATAAAAACGTGCCTTACCCTGGACTCGAACCCAGAAAACCTCGTACAATAAGCTAGTCTGCAAGCAATATCATTACGAAGGTCGGATTTGGAGCACCTACCTCGGAAGTAATCAAACTAATGTTTTGAATGATACAGTTTAATAACCAACAATATTGACAAACCATCATTTTGAAAAAAGTGAATAAGCCTCTTAAAACACGCATACATGACCTACCATAACGTTACATGTGTAAATAACTTGGGGTTAATCGCTTGATTGGTCCTTCAGGCATGACATTAATATTTGATCTTGTGCTATCTTACAAAGTTGCTAAAAAAAAAGTTCTGCATACGATGCTTCTAACATATTACCAGCTTAAAAGTTTATGTTAAAAACGTTTAAATAATTTAAAAGGTATAAAAAATTAATCAAAATATTTATGACCTAATTCAATATCTGACATCACCAAAATTATGTAAGTTTACAAGGTCTTCAGTAAGTCTGTAAAATACGGTTACAAACATTTGAATACTACAAAACTTAAAATTTTCTCACTCGATACTATTATGCAGAAAAGGCTGGCAAATGAGCATTTCTCTATGCATAATTGGTTATTCTGATGAACACTATCACTGTGCGAAATTGTGTTAAATTTTGACGAATTTTTTAGTAGGCATAGCATGCTAACGTAAATTATTTATATAAACATCGTTAAGGAGGGCTTGCCACATTAAAATTTGTTAGCTCACGTACCCTACTATAGCACTACTTACGTGTAAAATTAGGTGGGAATCGATTGATTGGTCCGCGAGATATGCCATAAAACCTCCATTATTTTCAAGTAAAGATCTACATAAATGCAGTTAAAAAAATTTAATAAATAACATATTCCATGATTGCCATATATACAGTATACAAAGTTAAGTTAAAATTGGTTACATAGTTTCGTAGATATAGGACACCATACTAAATATTTATTATATCTGCCATTTTGAAAATAAGTGCCTGGGAAATTTAAAAAAAAGTATCTTATATGGCCTAACGAAGTGTATCATCTTTGCCAAATTTGGTGGGATTATGTTGATTGTTTCCCGACCTATGGCAGAGAAATTAATTATTACATGTTGGGTTATCTCATAAAATAGCGGAGAAATACGGCTCAGATAAAACATTTTTAGGGCGTGGTCGTAAACTATAAAAGTCAGGTGTCCTTACTTAGTACTACACGTGTACCGAGTTTGGTGCAAACCGGTTCACGCGTTCGAAAAATAAAGGAGGGTTGTGGTCACACACACGCCCAGCCACACAGTCCCACAAGCACACCTACAAACACATACACCCACGCTCAGACACACAGTCCCACAAGCACACCTACACACACATACACCCACGCACAGACACCCACGCACAGATACACAGGCAGGAACGTGATCTCATTAGCCTTCCCTTTCTTCGGAAAGTAGGCTAAAAGAGTTTCTCAAACTAGTTTATATTGAATAAATGGAAAATATAGTATGTTTCCAAGCCTTTATTGAGTTTCTTAATTTTTTAGATAAAACAAGAAGTTACTGGTATAACTAATGAGTCTACTTTCCGCAACATGGGCGCAGTTAATTTTTAAACAGCTTCTTAACAGCTTAGTTAGTATGGAGAACTTGACTTCTCTTTAAAATCAATAAATTTATTAATTAAACCAGAAACTTATGCAGCACTAATCAGACAATTACAAATTCTCACATAAATTACCAGGGACTTTAAAGCCAGGGAAACTCGTACTATAAGCTAGCGTGCAATCCACTGCATTACGGAAATCGGATTCGGAGCATCAGCTTGGGATTTAATCAATCTAATTTTTCGAATGAAAGGGTTTACGAGCCTAAAATATTTACATCGGCCATTATTTCGAAAATAAGTGACTGAGTCCCATAAAACACATAAGTTGAAATGGCCTACCACATCGCTACTTATGTGAAAAATCTCATGGAAATCCATTGTGTGGTCCCTGAGATATTACATAAAAATTATATTTTCTTATTTGATGCTATCGTAATAAATTGCAAAAAAGAAAGAGAGGCTCTATATACGATGCTTCTAATGTATATGGTATACAAACTAATTTTATTTGAATTTGATCAAATTGTTTAATATATATGTCAAAAATACCTCAATGATTTGTAAAACTGCCATTTTGAACATTGTTCTCCGAAACATTCAAATCATGAAAGTTCTTATGGCTTTCTTTAGCACTTTTGATGTGCAAAGTTTGGTATAAATTAGTTGAAATGTACCAGCGTAACATTTGGTGGGAATCGGTTTATGTGTCTTCGAGTTATGTCATAAAACCTCCACAATTTTCATGTGGCGATCTTCATAAATGGAGGACAAAAAATTATGTATTACCAATTTCGATTATTGTTTACTACCGATATATAAAGTTAAGTTAAAATAGATAACATAGTTTCGTAGATATCACCCACAAAACAAAAATTATTTTATAGCCGCCATTCTGAAAATAAGTGTGTCCTATTAAAAAAAACATTCATTATTATAGCCTACCATTGTACAACATCTTCACCAAATTTTGTAAGAATGGGTTTATTGCTTACCGAGATACGAAATAAAATCTTTTTGTTATTAGTAGGGCTATCTTACAAAATAGCAGAGTAATGAAGCTATGATTAGACCAAATTGATGGTTTAATAGGTAAGGCCATCATACAAAATTTAAGTTGGAAATTGTTTCGTTAGGAAAATATACTGTGCTAAAAGATTTATATAGCCACCATTTTGAAAATAAGTGCCTGGTTTACATAAAACATACCTGTTTACGTCACCTGCTACAGTATTATTTGTTTTCACAAATTTTGAATTAATCTGTCAATTGTTTTCCGAGATATCAAATAAAAACTTTATTTACTCACGTGCCACTATCTTACAAAATGGCAGATAAAAGATTCTCCATGTACATAGAGTTGATATTTGTTATATTTACTGCCAGCATACAGAGTTTAGTTGAAATTCATTATATGGTTTTGACGATAAAGTATTTTAAGCTAAAAATTGTTATATGGCCGCCATTTGAAAAATAATTTTCTGACATGCTTAAAACATAACACTTAACATTATCTACCTCAGTACTACTTTTTTGACAAATTTGGTAGGAATCGGTTTGATTATTTATCGAATTATGACACAATAACTTTAATTATTCGTAAGGTTCTATGTGAAAAAATGGCTGTCAAAATGGTTATTTTTTGGTTTTTGTTATGCTTGTAATGCATTCTTTCAGTAAGCAAAAATTTATCTAAATTGGTTGAATGGTATGGCATATATACTAAATAAACTTAAGACATTTGTAAAGCCACCATTTTTTAAATCAGTAACTTATCAAGTTTAATCACTTTTGTTTTCATGGCCTACCATAGTATTATATACATGCCAAATCGGGTGACAATTGGTTTAATAGTTTTCGAGATATAATACAAAATATTCATTTTTGAAATTGGTGCTACATCCTAAAATTGCAGACCAACAAGAAAATCCATTTCAAAATTTAATGCTTACAAAATCTTCTACCAACTTACAAAATTTGGTTTAAATAGGTTCAATATTTCCCGAAATATGAAATATTTTTTTTCAAAATTTTAAGAGGCCGCCCTTTTGAAAGTAAGTGCTCGACGTGGTCCAAAACAATAAAAGTCAGGTCTCCTTCCCAAGTTTTATATGTTTCCCATTTTTTAATGAAATTAGNGGTCCAAAACAATAAAAGTCAGGTCTCCTTCCCAAGTTTTATATGTTTCCCATTTTTTAATGAAATTAGGTTGAATCGTTCAAAAATTTTAACTGGACACACACACGCACAGACTCACACAAAGTCACGCACCTACATACATACACATACCCACAGACAAACAGACAGGAAGGTCATCTCATCTGCCTTTCTTCCCTTCGGAAAGAAGGCTGGAAATTAACTTCTGGTCGAAGTGTATTAATGACATTGAATACTGACTTTAAGGGACCACCCCATTCTGTGTCCAGAAACATATATACTGACTGTTATTGAAGAATTAGCGGGATTTCCTTTTGCGCAGGTACGGTAATCACGCTGCACCCGATTACAAGAGTTGGACCATACAATGTGATGGTGGCATGCTCATTTTCTCTCAAAACCAAAATACTTAAATTTAAATATAAGTTACACATACGGGTATGAACCTAAAATATAAATATAAATAAATATGTATGTATTTCAATATTTCTGCCTACCTTGCAGTCACTCATGAAAAGAAGGTTTAGGCTTACATTTATAAAACATCGATGCGTGATAATTAAATTGTCCGTTTGGATAAAACAACGAAAATTTTAAAATTTTCACAAATNAAATACACTTCATGCTGTACTCCTTATAGCATACAAATACACTTCATGCTGTACTCCTTATAGCATACAAATACACTTCATGCTGTACTCCTTATAGCATACAAAGTGGGGAAAAATTTGTTTACATCATTCCAGTATGAAACAAGTAAATGGCATAAACTGAAAAAACTTAAATAAAGGAATCTCTTAAGTTTCAATAACAACATAAAGTGTGTTCTCAAATCCATTGACAAACATCAATAACGTTTAGGAACTCCACGATTCCTGAGGCACGCTTGTATCCGACAAGGCATGCCAAAAAAAATATCATTAACCATTTCCTGAAATGAATTGTCCCATTCTCCAATTGCGGCTGTTTTCAGGGCCTGAGGTTGAACCTCATGTGTTTGAGTACATGCAATACGCATGTCGCTGGAGGGGAAGGCTCCAATGTTTATATGGTTCACACAACGTAGGTAATATGCACTCCTGCTTGAAACATAAATATTAAGTATTCGTTGGTGAACGGGGAATATGTTAAATTTTTGTGAGCACCATATTTATTGTTTTTGACCACACAATATAGTCAGAATTATTTCTAAACATTTTTATTATATCTGACAAAATCTAGTTCCCCATTGAAATAAATATTGTGTTATTTAGTGCAGTGACGTAGAAACGTAGTGAGCTTCTGTAGTAGTTGAATTTTCAACAAAAAATTTAATTCACTAACAACTAGAGAAATTATGATTTCCGTTTACATCATTGAGCTGATAAATTATTACGCTTTTGGGTTGAAACCTGTTAACATTCTCTAAATTTAGTAGCACATTATTGAAATCTTACAGCCAATTTTTAGGCATGAAATTCTGATTTATTTTGACGCTTGAACATTAAAATGTAATATAAAAACGAGAATATGGTAATTCTTGAAAACATCGAGGCAATGTAATATAACGTACTACGTGTAATGGTGTGCAATGCAATTAGTGAGAGCGAGGCCTTTTTGAGCATGCTAGGGAGTCATTAGTGGTCTAAGTGTCAAGTTTCGGAGAGAGGGATACTAATTGTTGGCACCTTTTAACCTTGGAAACAGATCATACATACCCCCACCCCCAACCCACTGGGAGGTGTGTTATGGTTGGCTGACGGATTCTCCCACCTCTTCTCATGTGTGCTGTGATTGGCAGTTGCTTGTGGGGGTATCATTTCGTTAGACAAAGCGCCCAAGCGACATTTGCGGGACTTTAAAATGTTTCAGGAAGTCTGGAAGGAGAGAGGAATAGATGTGTGGAAAGAAGCTCTACAGTTGGACCAGGAGGATTGATGAGTCGGTCAGCCCTTGGTATGAACCTCGTATAGAGGAATTATATGTAATTAGATATATTAGCTTAGTAAGTAGTTACGTAATTAACAATTACGAGTACCGAGAGTAAGTGCATGTACCGAGAGTAATAAATGTACCAAGACTAAGTACACATACCCAGAGATTTATTACANACATACCCAGAGACTTATTACACACTAACTACACATCTTCACCCATCGGCTGCCGAAACACAACTGACAAGGTTGGTGAAGCGCTCCTCTGTTCGAGTTCTGTCTAACGTAAGTAACTGCATAATTAGATGTAATTGTTTAATGAGTAATTGCAAAAAGAGTATTTGCATAATGAGTAATTGCATAATAAACAATTATGAGTACCACGAGTAAGTACATGTAAAGAGAAAAATTAAATGTACTGAGAAAAATTACATGTACTTATAATAATTACATAACGAGAGTAATTACAAGGTAACTACAAAGTAAGAACATGTCCTACCCTGTCCCACTGCCCAAATGCAACAGGGCTGTGAATCGCTAATATGTATGTGTTATATGTCTGTCGACTTGGTTCGTTTCGATTCCCACCATGGTAAGTGAAGCAGAAATACATGTATACCGCTCTACTACCAGATTAAATTCCCATCGAGGATAATTAAACCGTAAATACTTTTATACTGGGCGAGTCATCGGTTTGAACGCCTTAATAGTAAGGAAAACATAAATATATTAAAACTGACCTAAACCTTGCTTCGATTCCCATCAAGGGTAATTCATGTTTAAGTACACATGTTATGTGTTAGTCCTTAGTTCGAAACCCACCAAGGTTAAAACATAATTACATTTAAACTAAGATAGTCCTTAGTTCGACCCCATCGAGAATAATTCAAGCATATATACATTTATACTGAGATGGTCCTTGGTTAAAATCTCTGNCCTTAGTTCGACCCCATCGAGAATAATTCAAGCATATATACATTTATACTGAGATGGTCCTTGGTTAAAATCTCTGTTTGGGTAAATATATGTGTACGGCTTAAGTGCTTGGTTCGACTCCTGTCGAGGGTAAGTAAATCGTANTTATAAAACATCGATGCGTGATAATTAAATTGTCCGTTTGGATAAAACAACGAAAATTTTAAAATTTTCACAAATGTGAAACTAACCCGTGTTAAACTAGTGAAATCCAAGTTTGAATATAATTAAAACCTTTCCATTAATAACCTGTAAGTGCACACACGAAAACTGTGGTGATCGTCGAATTACGGCAAAGAAATATATATTTAAAAATTCTGTAATTACTGTTACACCTACATTTAAAACGTCTTAAGATATGGATCTCCAGTGTTCTCCATTTACGTTTTTGAATTGTAATATGGGAGAACAGCTGTTGAAATTATTTGAAAGGAGACCATAAGGCGTCGAAATTGTGAAAATGTGCATAGCAGCTTATTTAAAAAAGTAAAAAATATAAAAAATATTTTGATTACTCTTTAAATCAGCAAATATTGAAAAAAAAAATCTAGCTCAAAATTACATAAACTAATTATGTGTATGCATCAGTTTTGTCTCTGCTGCACAAACATCATTTTTAAAATAATGCAGCTAATCACCAAATGTTTTCAACCATTTTGTAAACCACAGAATTTCTATCACTTTCAAAACGTAATTTACTGCTCACAAAAAGTTAAGCTTATATCAGAATACATAATGACATATTGAAAAAAAAAGTATAATACACTTCATGTTGTACTCCTTATAGCATACAAATACACTTCATGCTGTACTCCTTATAGCATACAAATACACTTCATGCTGTACTCCTTATAGCATACAAATACACTTCATGCTACATCATTCCAGTATGAAACAAGTAAATGGCATAAACTGAAAAAACTTAAATAAAGGAATCTCTTAAGTTTCAATAACAACATAAAGTGTGTTCTCAAATCCATTGACAAACATCAGTAACGTATAGGAACTCCACGATTCCTGAGGCACGCTTGTATCCGACAAGGCATGCCAAAAAACACGATCATTAAGCATATCCTAATATGAATTGTCCCATTCCTCAATTGCGGCTGTTTTCAGGGCCTCAGGTTGAACCTCATGTGTTTATGTACGTTCAATACGCATGTCGCTGGAGGGGAAGACTCCAATGTTTGTATGATTCACACAACGTAGGTAAGATCCACCTCTGCTAGAAACATAAATATTAAGTATTCCTTGGCGAACGGGAGATATGTTAAATTTTTGTGAGCAGCATATTTTTTTTTTTTAGACCACAAAATATAGTCAGCAATATTTCTAAACATTTGTATTATACCTGACAAAATCTAGTTCCCCATTGAAATTAATATTGTGTTATTTAGTGCAGTGACGTAGAAACGTGGTGAGCTTCTGTAGTAGTTGAATTTAAAAAAAATTTAATTCACAAACAACTAGAGAAATTATGATTTCCGTTTACAACATTGAGCTGATAAATTATTACGCTTTTGGGTTGAAACCTGTTAACAGTCTCTAAATTTAGTAGCACATTATTGAAATCTTACAGCCAATTTTTAGGCATGAAATTCTGATTTATTTTGACGC
>NQII01004847.1:5345-20583 GCA_002778355.1 Clitarchus hookeri
AACGTGCTACAGGATATGTTGACAGTGTGCGTCACGGGAGTCAACACGACCCTGCAGACATATTTCGATTAATGATCTCACCCTTAGAAATACGTCGAGGCCGGCGCAAATGTGTTCGATATGAGTACACGGTGTGTTGCAATAGGATATCAACAGTAGCAAAAGGAGCGCTTTCGCGCGACCCCATAAGTAGAAATCGATGGGATATAGGTCAGGCGACTTGGTGAGTCGTGGAATTCGTCCGGCATGTACACTTCATCCGCCGCAGGAATGCTGGGAATGTGTACAAGACCGAAGCTGCAGCGACTGCTACTCCACAAGGTCAAAAAGACTTGACGTATTTCAAGAAGCTAAAATTATTTTCTATTTTCAAGAATATTACATCCTTTTTCGTTGTGACGTGAAGCGAAAGCTTGAAAAATGTACGACAGCAGAGGAAATGAATTTTTAGAAACGAATGGAATGCGGTACATATATCGAAACTGAACAATCGTAAATTAATACGTTTGGCTATAGCTGAAAATATTTCTTCTGTGATTGCAATATCATGAACAACAAGTTCTGGTAATTTGTTGTGCGATTCACCCGTATTTGAAGTTTACTGTTGTTATCAAATTTTA
The DNA here is from genome assembly GCA_002778355.1 of Clitarchus hookeri. Classification (NCBI taxonomy): domain Eukaryota; kingdom Metazoa; phylum Arthropoda; class Insecta; order Phasmatodea; family Phasmatidae; genus Clitarchus; species Clitarchus hookeri. Next base: position 5,966 of record NQII01004847.1, read on the forward strand.
AATTAGAACAGCTACTTACATTAGGTGAACCGAGTGTCGATTTTCAAAGAAATTTAAAAATGCCATTCCTATGACTTCTATTAGCACTTCAGATGGGGCCTGGAGTTTTTACCAAGTTATCGCCGATGTCACGAAATCATAAAATACCCTCACTACCTAGAAAAAAAAATTTCTCTTGGACATCCTTAGTCTCTCCCTGCCTTGTGCTTGAACTGTGTTAGAGAGTGTTTCAAATTCACGTTCTTACACGAAACTATTAAACTTGCGTCCAATGTGTCGATCTACGAAAGGAACACACACTTCTGACGAGGAGTATTGAGTACTTTCAAAATGTCACGCACGTTAGAAACGCCATATCAGAGTACTCCAAAAGTCTATAAAAGGTTTTTCTTTTCAAAACGTCTTCTCTCAAAATATACGCATAAGATGAGTACAAAACTATTCAAGGACCCTGCATTGAACCTTCATACATACTTTCCACCAATAAAATAATAGGATCACCGCTGAAAGTCCCATAGGTACACTCAGGGTGACGAGAACACTCCACACCAATTCAGAGTCTTGTGCTTAGCGGCGAAGGCGCCCCTGATGCGGGTGGCAGTATCACCCTTATTACTCCCGCGCTTCTCGGACTCAAAAGTGGATGAAATCTGTAAGTAGGCGGGGGCCTTAATCTTGTCATCAGCGAAATAAACCTTTGTCAGATTACTACACCCCTACTGCTCGGTCATTTTCTTAACTTGCACAAGCGAAAACTTTTATAATCTCGATACAGATCCGTTAAATAAACAGCAAAGGCNATTGAACCTTCATACATACTTTCCACCAATAAAATAATAGGATCACCGCTGAAAGTCCCATAGGTACACTCAGGGCGACGAGAACACTCCACACCAATTCAGAGTCTTGTGCTTAGCGGCGAAGGCGCCCCTGATGCGCGTGGCAGTATCACCCTTATTACTCCCGCGCTTCTCGGACTCAAAAGTGGATGAAATCTGTAAGTAGGCGGGGGCCTTAATCTTGTCATCAGCGAAATAAACCTTTGTCAGATTACTACACCCCTACTGTTCGGTCATTTTCTTAACTTGCACAAGCGAAAACTTTTATAATCTCGATACAGATCCGTTAAATAAACAGCAAAAGCNTCGGTCATTTTCTTAACTTGCACAAGCGAAAACTTTTATAATCTCGATACAGATCCGTTAAATAAACAGCAAAAGCACTGTTTCAATTCAAGTTGCTACGATAATTAAATATGACGAGTCAATCAAATGTCTCTCCTATCGAAGTCAACTTGATGCATGTAAAAAATTGTCCCTGCCAGATAACGCTCACATTTGTTTTGTTTGTCCGTAATAGCGTCATGCCTGAATCCACAGTAAATTTCTTGTCCAGATGTAAGTTCTGCTTAAAACTGACATCGTTAGAATAATTTAATTTTTGCACTGGCAGAACGCAAATACATTAATATTTCGGGGATACGTCTTATTTTACTCTAATCACGTGTTTGAATTTCAATGCTTGTGTGTTTATGTAAACACACACTCTGAGTGCATAGTCAGTTTTAAGTATTACGGACCTCGACGTCACTAAACAGGGCCATTGATCTCTGTGTTTCTATGAATACCTGACTGAAACGGAACTAAGTTGGTGTTCCAGCAAGAACATAAACATATATATTATAAACCTGTGCCGGTTCCAGTTAGCTGTTTCAGCACGGACAAATACAAGTCAACTGTTTACGTCAGGCACTATGCTTAGATAATCGGCCTCAGCTGACACCTTCGTAACTCTCAGATCAAAGACGACATAAAATGTTAACACTGTTTAATATGAAACGATAAAAAAGCAAGAATGGTAAAATTTCGTTGCGGTTATCTTTAAAAAAATTTCGGTTGAACTAAATAATGTAAGATAAATTTAAAAAAATTAAAAAAGCAAAAATCTTCATTCATAGATTTTTAAAATTTAAAACAGAATCATATATTATTACATAAAAAGAGAAAAAATCATTTTATTACTGTTATGTAACTATATATAATTTCAAATTTTACCGTTTTGGAAATACTGAAATAGCATAAAGCAGCTCGCTATCAGAAATATAAAAATTTTCAATGAAAAATGAACTGTCGCGTAATTTCGATACCTTAAGTTTTGTGCAGTATTTTAAAATGTATTAAAACACTTTCAGTTTTCCTTGTTGCATTATTTTAAACATTTGTTTCGTTGAAATTTATATATATATATATATAAAAAAAAAAACAGGGAGACTGTGATCTTGATAAGTGATTCTGCAGGAAAAGGTCAATATATCTGATTTTTATTAACTGAAAATGACGTTAGACATAATCCAAAAATTTGAACTGACTTTCCACAAGAATGCCAGTACTATCATTTTTTTCTATCGAACGCGGAAGGTTTTTAGCACAATCGTAATACGTTTTCTTGGTTCCAAATAACTAAATGCACGCAGAATATTGCTACTTGTTTGCAGTCGCGTGTGAAGTATAACTCGCCACCCATCCAACTTGAAGTGCTCCACAAACACGAGAAGGCAGCCTAACCACCCAATTACGTACTTCTGACCGAAAGTTTGGAAAACACAATCAAGAAAATCCTCTTTAAAACGTCTCGCGGGTAAGCCGGAGAAACAAGAAACTCGTTTAAACTTCAGCTCCTATTTCACAGCTGCGTAGAAGCAACATCTGTNGCGGGTAAGCCGGAGAAACAAGAAACTCGTTTAAACTTCAGCTCCTATTTCACAGCTGCGTAGAAGCAACATCTGTCAGATTTCCTCCCTTCCTTTCATAAGCATCGAGGGGGTTGGTACTCACTGAAATATCTTCATGACGACCTCACAGTCGTGAATTTCACGTAGGCTTGAAAGGAACGGAGAGGTTTGGGTGGCTGTCAATGCNTCTTCATGACGACCTCACAGTCGTGAATTTCACGTAGGCTTGAAAGGAACGGAGAGGTTTGGGTGGCTGTCAATGCTCCTGCTTACGTAGGGGTTTATCAGTGTTTGAGCCTGAGAAGCGCAGGTCCGATAAGGGCGACACTGCCACGCACATCAAACGCGCCATCGCCGCTAAGAGCAAGGGTCTGAATTGGCGTGCAGTGTTCTCGTCACACTGCGTGCACTTATGGTGATCCTATTATTTTATTGGTGGAAAGTCTGTACGAGGGTTCAAANAGTGTTCTCGTCACACTGCGTGCACTTATGGTGATCCTATTATTTTATTGGTGGAAAGTCTGTACGAGGGTTCAAAGCAGGGCTCTTGATTAGTTTTGTATGTATCTGATGCGTGTATTTTGAGACACGACGTTTTGAACAAAGCGTTTTATNGCAGGGCTCTTGATTAGTTTTGTATGTATCTGATGCGTGTATTTTGAGACACGACGTTTTGAACAAAGCGTTTTATAGACACTTTGGAGTACTCTTAAATGGCGTTTCTAACGTGCGTGACATTTTGAAAGTACCCAACAGCCCTCGTGTGAAGTGCGTGTTCCTTTCGTAGATCGACACATTGAACTCACGTTTAGAAGTTTCGTGTAAGAACGCGTATTTCAAACACTCTCTAACGCAGTCCTAGCGGAAGGTAGGCGGGGACCTTAACAACGACGTCTCGAGAGCCGATGAGGGTGAAGAAAGGTGGATACCGAACAGCGCCTCAATGCAAGGGCGGGGGGTGCGGGAGATCCCCGAGAAAACCCGCCGACCAGCGGCAACGTCCGGCAGGATTCCCGCGTGAGAAAATCCGGGAGCGACCCCACCGGGAATCGAACCAGCTTCGCCTGGATGGGAGGTGAGCGCTTTGCTTGTGTAAGTTTAAATGTGACCGGTGGTACGCGTGTTAAGCTTAACGACCGAACTGATGTTTGGGTGACCTCAGGGATGTAGGATTAGAATTACGATCAATGTATCACCGGTTCCATTCTTGTGACGCAATCTTTTATTTTACATAGAATTTGCAGCGTAGTGAAATTTTGACTAGAGCCAGATGAACGGCATAGGTNGTGACGCAATCTTTTATTTTACATAGAATTTGCAGCGTAGTGAAATTTTGACTAGAGCCAGATGAACGGCATAGGTCCGTGTTCATATTAGTAAAACGAAGGTCCGAGGAACTTCCCATTAAAAAGATGAAACATTAAGGGCAATGAGGTTTNCCGTGTTCATATTAGTAAAACGAAGGTCCGAGGAACTTCCCATTAAAAAGATGAAACATTAAGGGCAATAAGGTTTAAAAATAAAAAGTGCAAAGCTTAATTGCCTCAAATGTTAAATTTTTTTACAATGGGAAATTCCTTCGTCCTAAGTTATACGAAGATGGATATGGGCCTGTACCGTTCACCTCGCCCTAATCGAAAAATCTTGCACTACGCCGCTGTATGTGTTCGAAGCTATTATAGCGCTGACACTTGCACTATTTTTTAAAACGAATGGTTGCTTACAACAACACTTTACTGTTGCAACATGCTTTATTTTCCGACATGACGAATGAAAGAGACATGTTTTTCTCGTGACAAACAACAATGTTTCTCCGTACAAGCTGCCCCCCCCCAAAAAAAACTTTTAAAAATCAGGCACAATCCCCAACTGGGCGAACTGGAGGTACTACTTTGTCTCCCAGGACATCATGAAGACTCCTGCACGCTTTATTAGACATGTCGGCTCCTCCGGAAAACATTGCCGTAGAATTGAGCCATCCCTGATCTCATCTCGGAATTCACCAACATCAACCACTTCACAAACAACAGGCAACAACTGAGGCACAAGGGGAAGTTACGCCTTCATCATCTACCTTCCTGTGCGCGGACGTGCTAATACCACCTGCACAGGTTATTCTGTGCAGGGTGACGCCTACCCTGCTCCTCAGAACATGCCCACGTAGCAAGATACAGTCGGCTTTACTGATGGCATTGCTGGACTACTGTTGGCACAGGAAACTTCAGCTGGTAACAGGACATTTGGTATGCCATGTACGTCACACTGATAGAATGTTTATGGAAATGAAACTGATTATGGAACGTAGACGAACTACTAATGGTCCATAAATGGCTTATCAACAGTATTCTAGTACAAGGGGGACATAATCTATACATAGAACTGGTGAAATGTTTTACACGTACGAAAGCATATAAATAAAATGAGAACATAAAAAAAACGTTAGAAATACTTTGAGCAAATTAACCTTAAAAGGCGTCTGTTGATACACATTACAACATATTTTACACAGCATAAAAATATTCTATGGCATGTTGATGGAAGGTTTATGAAAATGAGACTGAATGTTGAGAGTATGTAAACTACAAATGGACCATAAACGGTTTACCGACTGTATTCCAGCAATGGCCCCACATAACCTATNTTGAGAGTATGTAAACTACAAATGGACCATAAACGGTTTACCGACTGTATTCCAGCAATGGCCCCACATAACCTATGCATATTGCTGGTGAAATCATCGGAAGCTATCTGTAGACCATTTGATGGCAGAGATGGATTATTGCTGGTGTAACCTTGGCTTATTATGGCTCCCACTATTCGCAGATAGCTACTTCAATACAATATAAATTTGTCTAATACAATAAATATAGTTCACATGATACAATGAGTATAATCAGTGTAAATATTTGTTGATATAAACATCTATGGCCAAACACTGAAAAAATATAATTTGCTGTGACTTCGTGACTGGTATCGAGTAACGTGATGTATGTTTGTTATACATGTGCAATTTCATGTAAATAAAGTGCTAGAAGAAAAAATAAAATTACCTTGAACATTTTAAACCGAAAATTAAAAACAAGGATTATTTAAAAGTGTGTCTAAATTATATATTTATAAGAATTCATATTTATCATATGGTGGAAGAATCCAAAGGCTGTCTAATGACGGTGAAGTGACATAACGATGAGCCATTGCTATTGTAAGCATATGGGCCATGCTTGGGCCATTTGTGTTCATCACACCTGGGCCAGTCATGAACAGATTATGGGCAGTTAAGTGGTGCCACTTCTTAACCAGCAATGGTGCGGGTTGCATGCTAGTTGATGGTCAACTTTTTGCTTGCTTGGCATCCGATTTTAAACCATAAATGGATCATACGTGTTTTGCTGCATGGGTACACAGCGGCTTATATGAGAAGGCACGAGCCTGGAATGACGTATCACTGAGATAAAAAATAAGTCTCAAATGTAACTAGTTAAACTATTTCCCTGCAAATATGTATGCGAGTAAACTTCATGAAATAAGATTGAGATTAAATANAAATGTAACTAGTTAAACTATTTCCCTGCAAATATGTATGCGAGTAAACTTCATGAAATAAGATTGAGATTAAATGAACGCGCGTGTAAAAATAAAATATTCTTTTTGCAATAATTTTGAAGATAGTTTATGATTCACTTAAAACATATCAGTTTACACTGTCTACCATGGGAATACACTCACATGCAANAAATGTAACTAGTTAAACTATTTCCCTGCAAATATGTATGCGAGTAAACTTCATGAAATAAGATTGAGATTAAATAAACGCGCGTGTAAAAATAAAATATTATTTTTGCAATCATTTTGAAGATAGTTTATGATTCACTTAAAACATATCAGTTTACACTGTCTACCATGGGAATACACTCACATGCAANATTTTGAAGATAGTTTATGATTCACTTAAAACATATCAGTTTACACTGTCTACCATGGGAATACACTCACATGCAATAAAATTGATCACCTTGAAGTAGTTTTCGCAGGGGCACGTCAGTAGGTACAAGCACAGCACATGATATTATCTATACATAAAGCATCAAAATATTTTACCACACCAAACATGTATTGCAGGGGATCATCACTTGAAGGATGTATTTAGTATGGTGTTGGACAACCCTTAGCACATATAAAGACAGTGATACGGTCAAGCATGGAGGCATACATACGATGGATGTTCTCCTGAGAAAGATCCCACCACACCTGGCGCAATTGACCCTCCAAGTATGCAGTAGTCACCGCCGGCCTAAGTTGCAGTCCAATCTGGTCGCAAAACCTTCTCGGTGTGCGAGGGGTCTGGGGAACTAGTTGGCCAAGGAAGCATGTTGACATCACGAAGGAAGGCCAGAGATACCCGCACTGTGTGAGGCCGGGCATTATCCTGCTGGAAAAAGGGTTCTTAAGCTGCGACAGAAAGAAAGCGCACACGATCGCACAATTTCCTGGACTTATCGGTGTGCCATCACGGTTTTTTCATTCACCACCAATGGGGTACGGGTATCGTAGGAAATGGCACCTCACACTACGACACCTCTCGTTGGGGCGTTGTGTCGCTCTACAATGAAGCGTAGATTACAGTGCAATATTATAATTAGATAAAATACTAAATACAAGGAAATATAAAATTAACAATCTATCATACGGTTGAGGCCATGCAACAAGACCCGAACCTGACCTTGGCCCTCATAATCTTCAACTGCAAAATTCGACAAACATGTCGGAAAAATTCGAAAAAACCCTATTTTCAGTAGGACAGCACCACTTTCCGCACTAACAACGCCAGCATGAAATACATTGTATCCTTCTTTGAAGATCATGTCATCTACAAAGGGCTTTGGCCACCCATATCGCCGGAACTTGACCCGCCGAATTTCTTGCTATGAAACATGATGCAATGGAAAGTTTATCGCAACAAGCCACGGACTACATGGAACTGCAAGACAGCATTCAGCGGAAAATTGATGCTGTGATCCTGATGTGTTGGTGGCTACCTTCCGTAATATGGAGATACATGTATTTATTCTAGTGACTACCACCTCCAACACTTCCTGTGACGTTACCATGCATCTCGTAGACCAAAGTATATCCCTAGCACTTTTTATTGCAATATGACTGAGGGTTTGATATTTATGAGCAAATGTCAGGGACCGAAAGCGATTGGAATATTTTGAAATAATGAAGGCATACTTAAATATAAATTATGTAAGCAGCATGCATTGTTTCAAAGTTTGACGATAACCAAAATGTAATACCAATAGCAAAAGCCTCGCGCATTTGAACGAACCACACGGTATTGTTCATGTGATTGTAACAGGCAAGACAATACAAACTACTGCAAATAACGTTGGTATATGTACTGTCTTACGTCGTTATTTCGCAACACGGAAAGTTAAGTTACTGATAGGGATCTTAAAATTATCAGTAAGGTAGGCCATTTCTACACTGGTGAAAATGTATTGAAGACAACCTAGTAAACATCGTACAACCCAAATGGGTTTTAAAACATAAATTATCCGTGTGTAGAGGAAACTCTGGTCGTAGGTGTAAAAGCACCACTCGCTTGCAGGTGTGTACAGCCATTAGAACAAGAGTCTTGTCGCAGATCGTCTGGAAACTCAACGAGTGCACTATGTTGTGCGATTACATCCAGTGTGTATCACAGAGCGTGTCTGCAATGCCTGGAAGACTACGGCGACCACCAGTTGAACAGTTAAGGGATATAGAGAGTTGTCGAATAGTGGGACTTCGACTCCATGTGTGTGACATGATGGGACGGTGTCTGAATCCAGCCCAACTCCGTCAGAGACCATCGCCCAGCTACGCCAAGAAAGTAAGCGAGCGTAGGATACTGTATCCCGGAGAGACATTCAGCGTTTGTAAGACAGGTTAGATGCCAGAATTGCTGCATGTGTGGCCGTTGGGCGTCGTTACACTCCGTATTAAGATGTATGCTTTATTTGTTTCATTTAATGTTCTGGATGTCCCAGGACTTTATGTTTTGATGAGTCCTACATACCACTTCCTTCTTCTTGTGTACCAACTTTGGGGCAGATGTGTATTTCTACGAGATGTTCTTAAATTAATTCCCACTAGTGTTATTATTTCTGCGTGTTTTAAGTTGTAAAAATTACGTTCTTCCCATCAACATGTCTGTCATTTGGTTACAGTGGACAATGAAAAACCGACTCGATGTTACTGGAAGTATTTTCACCATATGTCATTCACAAATCGTAGTGTGTCAACATGTAAGGACCATGAAACTGATTCATGAGAATAGGGCCGACAGGACGCTAAATCATTATTCTAAAATTCAGTTTGTAACTGAATTTTAAAATATCAACGGAAGGCTGGATATTATTTCACACTTGTAAAATGTGGTTCTGTGGTAGCTGTGCCATAGTGGGAAAGGAAGATTTATTTGGCGTTTGTTACACCTAAACCAGGCTTAAAATAACAGTTCCAAACGTGTTCATTGTAAATATCATTTTGCCTTACGTACAGTTTCACCTCGCCTCTGTACTGGAACAAGATGATATTATGTGCCGTCTTAGTAGAAAAAAAGCATATTTTTCACAAGTCCAAATGCGAACTTTTTTATTACTAACCGTTACTTAAGTATATAAAGTTTATTTAAAATTACACATGCCACAAAATTACTTACCTACTTACAGACAATTTAGTTAGGTGTATCACCTCGCCTCTTCTTAGCATACTTAACATCATACATTCCCCAATAAAGCATTAAGTGCATAGCGAGTTAAGGCATAATAAGAATGCTTTATAATCACGTGAAATGAATTTTTAATAATAGTTTGCACGTGAGTCGTACGTAGAATGCCAATGGTAGCGTTATTAGATGTTTGCTTTAATGCTATGAAGTAATAGTTAACCTCTTTTGTGGTATTGTGCAAAATGCGAACATTTGCTTTTCTTTCTGTGAGCGTCTAAACTAAGACTACATTCACAACCCACAATTTATCATCACTTCATAAGTAAAACGTCGAGAAGCAGAACAAGGTGGCAACAGTGTGTCTTTCCCAGCATGCATGGAGAAGCAGAACAATGTGGCAACAGCGTGTCTTTCCCTGCATGCATGGAGAAGCAGAACAATGTGGCAACAGCGTGTCTTTCCCTGCATGCATGGAGAAGCAGAACAATGTGGCAACAGCGTGTATTTCCCTGCATACNAACAATGAGGCAACAGCGTGTCTTTCCCTGCATACATGGAGAAGCAGAACAATGTGGCAACAGCGTGTCTTTCCCTGCATGCATGGAGAAGCAGAACAATGTGGCAACAGCGCGTCTTTCCCTGCATGCAAACAGAGTACTTCCTATCGCTGATATTCTGAGTCGCCAACAGAGCGGCGAAACAGATAACTGAGATATGTGTTTATAAAATATAGTTTTGTTTGTGGCTGTGATATTGCATTAAAAGCCAATTGCTTTTTCTACGCAGTAACAATATTAGTATATACAACTGTCTAAAACTGACATATAGATTTTTTTTTGTGTACGAGTGACGGTTTTCGTACATGAATATCTAACATGAGCTTTAAAAAGATACAAATTCGTTCAGAATTACAATTTATTTTGTAAATTTTTGGAAAGCAATTTTTGAATATTTATTATTTTTATGTTTTCTATCTATTATTTTACTAACCAAGTTAGCAATATTCTTATTCGAAATATATTCACACCATATACGTCACATTGGTTATTGCGGTATATGCAATTCATACCTATATATCTAGTCAATAAAACAAACACATTCAATTATGACAAGGAATTCAGTTTTTGTTATTTGTTGCTGTTAAAGCTATTCGCACATCATATATTTTCATACCCACCAACAAAAAAATTGTTTCTTAAAGAACGGGAATTAAGTCTTTGAGTGAATAATCAAGGATTTGAAGTTAAAAAACACTAATGACCAAAAATATGATCAGCTAGCAAAGGAGAAGCACCAATTAACAAATTAAAGAGCAGAATGTACTTATACACTAACCATGTTAATGCAAGAATAGTAGTAATATTGATAATGCATAATAGGTATATATTTGTAAAATTTGTCTTAAATCTCATTTTAGCAATGTAATGGAATAATTTTTGACAATAAAATTATTAATTATGATATAATTAAAATAAATTCGATTAGGCACCACATTTGAAAGCGATTTCCTTGGAAAAATGAAGTTCCACGTCACCTTTAGGTTGACTGTATTTTAGCCTCTTACACCACTGAAAACTAATTTCGATACACAATACAAAGAGGACTCAAAGTTCAGTAGTTATGCATGAGTGTCATTTCCGAGTGCCTCCGTCTTTCTAGCTTCTGTCCCTCTATGGCCTCTAAAACTTGTCTCTATGCATGGATTCATTCTGTAAATAATTTGCTTTTAGATTTCTTTCCTAAGGCTTTCAATTTCCTTTCTCTTTCCTTTAGATTTCTGCTATATCCGATTCCTTACATTTATCGCGCATCTTTTTCTTGACATGACAACGTGCCATTTTCAAAAAGACTTATGCGAACATAATTTTTTTCCAATTATTTTGTCGCCAGCGAAGCACACATTTATTACTCCCGTGTCAATATCGACATACGCAATTATTCCCTCGGATGTAACCGAACGTATATCTCTCTTACCGTCCCCTCAGATTTAACGTGTTTTGGGAAAACATTCAGAGAGGAACAAAGCTTCTTAATAAATTAGTTTACGTAAATTGTTAATGCATCGTGCACGCACACATGTCCCTGGACTCAAACCCGGTATCGCGCTCACTGAAAAATTCTGTGATGCCATCTGAGGTATGGACTTCGTCGCGAAGTTGATTCATTTACCGTTGCCCTCCAATCAGGACGAAACGGGGTTAGATTCTCGGCAAAGTCTAACTCGGATTTCCGCCAGTAGGAAATACAGCAAAAGGTAAACTGTAAATATGGGTGGTAATTTTTTTTATGAGCTTCAATTTCCTATACCCTTGCATTTGTTCAATTTCTACACGTGCACTACGCTACGTAATCTTCAGCACGTGGACCACAATCTGTTGAGTGCAGCCCAATTCTCTTGACGTCAGCATATGCATCTACAATGATTCTGCTTCAAGAGGGGCAGCGGTAACCCGGATCGTCTCCCACCACGGCGATCCGGGTTCGATCCCCGGCGGGTTCACTCCCGGATTTTTGCACGTGGGAATCATGCTGGACGATGCCGCATGCCGGCGGGTTTTCTCGGGGTACTCCCGTTTCCCCCGCCCTTGCATTCCAGCGCCGCTCCATTCAAGAGTCTCATTTCATGTCATGCCCGGGGATGACGGTCGCCTACGGGTCCCAGCTGGAAAGACCGTCACTCGGAGGGTGTTGCTTTGCCGTGGGTGCACTCCCCACACGCCATTATTAGTATCTGCTTCAAAAATATATATTTTTTTTAACGTGACTACGTCTTTGAAATCAAACCGACGCCTGGGGAATCAGAACGGAAACGGCGATGTAACGTTTGTGGGGAGATCCATTGCGACACCTTAGCTTCGTGACCTAAGGCTGGTTCACACGTACGCCGAGATTGCCGGAAAGAAAGCGCGGGAAGCTGGAACAGCCTAACGGAACTCGTCTGCGTTTTCCGCACGAGCAAAGCCGACAAGTTGAGTCGACGGAGAAATTGTCTGCTCACGGGAAGAGCTTGCGCCGATATTTCCCATTAAAAAAAATGGTGATTATGACGTGTGTTTTAAAGAGAGGGCAGTCGATTAACCACGCACGTGAAAGACGTTATGGGACCAGTCAGAGAAATTGTATCTAGATAATGAAGGAAATGAAAGGCATTGACAAGAAACTGCAGTATTTATGTGAGAATCACGTAAGTTGCTATGCAAAGTGGTAATTTTCTAAGGTAGCGGCTACAGTGAAAAACATACTTCATACCGTCTGTAGGTAAATAAAAGTTAGTGATATGTTATAAGGAAACAATAAACAGTAGGCGTAAGTAATTTTTTAGTGGAATATCGCCTCATATGTGTACGTTTCTCTCTTGAGTGAGTGCGACTTGTTAGGTTAGGATAACTCCATAAGGACGTACGCTGTTTGCTCACGTATATTTTCTGCTCATATCTGAACGTCTCTTAAATTCTGTCCTGTCCGCTATCTGGCTATCTGTGTTCGGCGATCCTGGCGTACACGTGAAACAGGCTTAATAACACGATTGTAATGAATGTGGTCTCACTCGGTCGGATACAAGACTACGATGCGCGCATCACCTTGATATTGGGCCGCGCATGCGCAAAGCGCGGGTGGCGGTCCGTTGTTAATGGTGGACATTTTGGTTTCGGGTGAAACTTGCCGGGCGTTATCTCGTAACGTCGATCCGCTAGCGCGTTGATTTCGGTGACAAACAACAGATCTCATAAACATCGGCCGATTAAACCTATGAAATTAAACAAACATTCCGTCACCTACAATCATTTCATTCCCATATCCCAAAACGAATGTTACCTCCTAAACTCGAAAAAAAAAACTCCCGGAAAAGTTTTTTGTAGAGCAAGGAAAACAGTTTCTGTAAGGCTGTAACGTTTGCAGTGACACAAGATTGGTTGAATTCTAAGAGAAAGCTTCAAGAACATAGGTTTGCAAATAATAAATGTTTCCTTTATACGTTTTTATTTAATAGCAAAATTATATTCCTTTGCAGAAAAGAAATTAATGTTCTTTGACCTGCCTTCATTAACAGAAACAAAATATTACTTCGTACCAAAGGTAACGTTTTAGCTATATTAGAGGTTTTCTTTGGTACATTGTTGTTTTCAGTACGTAACACAAATCATTATATGATGCATTTACGAAACCGCAACTCAGTAGAATGTACAGTCCCCCTGCAGAATTCTAATGTCATTCTGAAGTGCAGTGATTCTCCTAATCACATACCTAAACTGTTCCCTAGACGTCGGTTATAATTTTCTGGCCCATGTTCGTATCTGACAGAACACACTATCAAAAGTAGCGAAAACGCAGTAATGAAGCGTGGTTGCGCGTTAAAGGGAGGTAGGCTTAGTAACAAGGGGGTGCTGGTTCGAGTTCCGGAGTCGCCGTAGTTCACTTTTTTATTGTGGTTTTAAATATTCGTTTATTCACTTTTTTTTTTTACTTATCACAGTTGTTTATAAGAGTACAGGTTTTATTTTACGGTTTAACGGCCATTACTGCAAAAACATCCACTGAATGACAACTAAAGGTTGTCACAGTCGTTAATGTATAGTTCAAACAAAATTTATGTTTGTGACAAACCTATTTTACAGTCGTTCAAATTCAACCAGCAATTTTTTGAAGTAAAAAATTGTGTGTTGGCAGTAATGATAGTTTTAGAGTGTGACGTAGACGTTTCTACGTAAAACAGACGGCCGTGATCCCTGTGTAGTCACACCTAGGGTTCCCAACCCTCCCGGGGTGCCCGGGAGACTCCGGGAATAATGTTCAACCTCCCAAGCTCCCGGGATGCAAAAATTTCTCCGGATTCTCTAAAATAATAGTGTCATTAACAAAATAAATAAATCGAACCGAAATGGAAACACATGGATGCATAAGCGCTGCCGTGCCGCCGCCGCCGTCACGTTTGACGTGTCGCATCGCGCGCGGTCTCCCACCTCGTGCCTACCCCCCTACCCACCGCACCACGTGCCGTTCCTTTGTTTTGTTCAATCAGTCGAATGAGATATTCATGCCGAAATCAAATGAGAGAAATTCCTGTCCAGAATTGAAGAAGCGTGTTACGTTTGTTCTTTCCATTCCTGTCTCTAATGCTTCTTGTGAACGCGTATTCAGTATGATGGAACACGTGTGGAGCAAGGAAAGAAA
>NQII01004847.1:20635-70131 GCA_002778355.1 Clitarchus hookeri
GCCTCATGTGTTACCGCGTCGACGCCTCATGTGTTACCGCGTCGACGCCTCATGTGTTACCGCGTCGACGCCTCATGTGTTACCGCGTCGACGATCTCTGAGCCCTCGCGTCGCTACGCCGCTGCAATGTGTGACTTAGTTAGCAAACTGCCCGCAGCACTGGGTACGTACAGCCTGTTCGCGGTTCCTTCGCACTTTTTTAATCAAACCTTCGAATAATCACCCCGTGTGGTTTTACAAGTATGTCATGTGTCACAAGCGTTTAAACTCATGTTAATATAAAAGCATCTACTTTTTAGTAAAATTGAACGTTTACTTATGTTTTATTTATAAATGTTAACATTTTATCTATAAATACTATGAATGAAAACAGAGAGAGAGAATATATTTTTCAGTCAATTTACGCACGTGGTAAGTGCCAGGCCTGCAGAAAGTGTCAGAAGAAAGAGTGACCAATCAAAAGAGTAACAATAAAATGCAAGTCGATAAGTTTGAACTCGTGAATTTCTTGGGTCTCCACCAACAATAACATTAATTGTTTTTGTGTGTGGAAGCCAACCAGGTCAGTGTTCATTTAATTACTGATTGATATAAAGGATACTACAGAAATTTTCTCAAGAATCCGATTTTAGAGCCACCCAAACGTCTCCACTACAGAAAGAATGAGGTCACAAGAATTAATCAAAGTAACTTATCGATAACGATATCGATAGCAAAGNACGTCTCCACTACAGAAAGAATGAGGTCACAAGAATTAATCAAAGTAACTTATCGATAACGATATCGATAGCAAAGCAACTTCTCTAAGTGAGTCGACCACGCGTGCATCACCGGATAGCCAACGGGAGGACAGAAGAGCTGAGTCGAGAGGTTTTTGTCGGAGCTCAACATCGAGTTCTTGACAGCCGGCGAGACTGAAGTGAGGACACAGCACCGGAATGCAAGGGCGGGGAGAAATAGAGTACCCGGAGAAAACCCACCGGCGAACTGCAGCGTCCGCTACGTTTCCNCGTCTCCACTACAGAAAGAATGAGGTCACAAGAATTAATCAAAGTAACTTATCGATAACGATATCGATAGCAAAGTAACTTCTCTAAGTGAGTCGACCACGCGTGCATCACCGGATAGCCAACGGGAGGACAGAAGAGCTGAGTCGAGAGGTTTTTGTCGGAGCTCAACATCGAGTTCTTGACAGCCGGCGAGAGTGAAATGAGGACACAGCGCCGGAATGCAAGGGCGGGGAGAAATAGAGTACCCGGAGAAAACCCACCGGCGAACTGCAGCGTCCGCTACGTTTCCNCCGGAATGCAAGGGCGGGGAGAAATAGAGTACCCGGAGAAAACCCACCGGCGAACTGCAGCGTCCGCTACGTTTCCTACATGATAAACTGCGGGTCACACCGCGGGTAAAAGAGAGGCCGAATTCTAGATAAACATATGTTTAAGGATATTCAAAGGCGAATATTAAATCACGTAATCACTTAGTAACCTTCGTTACTTTGAAGTTGTTGATGTTTGGTTTTCTTTGTTTGGCTAGTTTTTCCCACTTCCTTGCTGATTTACCATTTTTTTCTTAGTTAATTTCTTTTTACAGATATTGTGCTTTTCACTTTGGTCTCTCTCATCATCTTGGATTTACGACAGCCTTCACAAGGTGCTCCGCCATCCGAAGTTTGTTGAGAATCTAGGACTTCCTTATTTGTTTGGCTACAATGCGTCTGTTGTTTCGACAGCGAATTAGATGTCCCTTGCGTTTGAAATCTGCAGCACTTCTGTGCGTTAACGGTTGCCTACCTTCCACTGCAAGAATACCTGCGTGTTTGCCCAAAGAGCGCTACCTCGAGCTCTCGCTTTCGCGACCACATCATAATGGTAACTTGAGAGAGAACACTCTCTGGTCGTCTCAGTTCGTCGGAGAGAGCGCGAAAGAGCGAGAGCAAAGAGAGAGCACGAAAGTGTATACTTGTTGGCGCTCTCTCATGCTCTCTGACAACGCACGATATTTTTTTACATTGTTTACGTGTTAAAATACCGTTAGAGTAGGTTTGTAGGCCAAGACCAAGTCTCATTTCAAATACAAGCGAATAATTTAAACGGTATTTTTTCACGAAATGACTTACATAACTCTTGTATAAAAAATATTTCTGATAAGGTCTCGTATTTTTTGCCACTTTGCTGCTACATGGCGGTAATATATAAAACAGAAACAATAGTATTTTATGCGTTAACAATAATTATTCTGGTAGTGCTATAATTATTTGTGAATTTTTCGAACATACACCGAAAAGCCAAAAATTGGTACACCTGTCTAATATCGTGTAGGCCCCAGCGAGCACGCAGAAGTGCCGCAAGACGACGTGGCATGGACTCGACTAATGTCTGAAGGTATGCAGGAGGCAATCCACACCATGAATCTTGTAGGGCAGTACACAAATCCAAAGAAGTGCGAGGCGGTGGAGATCTCTTCTGAACAACACGTTGCAAGGCATCCCAGATATGCTCAATAATGTTCATGTCTGGTGATTTAGGTGGCCAATGGAAGTGTCTAAAGTCAGAAGAGTGTTTCTGAAGCCACTCGGTAGAAATAGCAACTATCGACGTGTGGGGTGTCGCATTGTCCTGCTGGAATTGTCCACGTCCGTTGGAATGCACAATGTACATGAATGGGGGCAGGTGATCGGACAGGATGCTTACGTATCTGTCACCTGTCAAGTCGTATCAAGACGTATCAGGGGTCCCATTTCACGCGAAATGCACACGCCCCATTCCATGACAGAGCCTCCACGAGCTTGAACAGTTCCCTGTTGACATGTAGGTTCCATGGATTCATGAGGATGTCTTCATACCAGTAGTCGTCCATCCGCCCGATACAATTCGAAACGAGACTCGTCAGACCAAGCAACGTGTTTCCAGTCATCAACAGTCCAATGGCGGTGTTGGCAGGCCCAGACGAGGCGTAAAGCTTTGTGTCGTGCAGTCAACAACGTTACACGAGTGGGCCTTCGGCTCCGAAAGCCCACATCAATGATGGTCCGTTGAATATGTCGCACGCTAGCATTTGTTGATGCCCCAGCATTGAAATCTGCGCTAATTTAAGAAAGGGTTGCATGTCTGTCAGGTTTAATTATTCTCGTCAGTCGTCGTTTGTCCCGTTCGTTCACGATCTTTTTCCGGCCTCAGTGATGTCGAATATTGAATTTTTTAACGGATTCCCGATATTCACGGTACACTCGTGAAATGGTCGTACGCGAAAATCCAAATGTTATCGCTACCTCGTNTTAACGGTTTCCCGATATTCACGGTACACTCGTGAAATGGTCGTACGCGGAAATCCAAATGTTATCGCTACCTCGTAGATGCCATGTCTCATCTCTCGTGCGTCGACTATAACACCACGTTCAAACTCACTTAAATCTTGATAACCTGTCATTGTAGCAGCAGTANTCAGTCGTCGTTTGTCCCGTTCGTTCACGATCTTTTTCCGGCCTCAGTGATGTCGAATATTGAATTTTTTAACGGATTCCCGATATTCACGGTACACTCGTGAAATGGTCGTACGCGGAAATCCAAATGTTATCGCTACCTCGTAGATGCCATGTCTCATCTCTCGTGCGTCGACTATAACACCACGTTCAAACTCACTTAAATCTTGAAAACCTCCCATTGTAGCATCAGTAACCGATCTAGCAACTTTACCAGACGCTTGTTGTCTTATATGGGCGGTGCCGACCGCATCGCGTTACTCTGATTGGTTACATATCTCTATTATTTGCATACGGATGCCAATACCAGTTTTTTTGGCTCTTCAGTGTATATAACCTACTTCTAAAGGCGGCTGACTTGATTTTAGCGTAAACACTATTTCGTGCCTTGTTGGCATCAGCTGCTTGCGTGAGGTTGGAGAGTAACGAGAGAGTAACTGTCTCAATTTCACAGAGAGAGCGTGAAAGAACGCGGAGAAGTGCACTCGTAAGTTTGTTCGAAAGAGAGATCTCTCGAAAGAGTATTCTTCAAATTGAGACACGGCCTTACATACAACAATTTCTTAGATTACGTACAGTATTTGTGTGACGGACTTGTGAAACCCTGTGCACTTAAACACTCTGCTCATACACTAAGTCTACCTCCATTTTTAGATATTCTTCTCTCCTTCTGTTAAAAAATTCCTACATTTTTCAACGTCACCTTGTCATGAGCCAATCGTAACAACCTGCTTGATAACTTAACCTGGAAATGAGATGTTGCGTAGAACTGCTCTTCAGATATGTACCTGGTGTTTTTGAAAGAATGTCACTTAACTATTGCATTCCTTGAAGTGTATGTTTGATCTGTATGCCTCATGGTTTGTACACACTTTAGAAAAACAGTTGATTTTTACACTAGCAGGTTGGCTTTGACCACAGGATATGACCAGGAAATGATTCGATATCTGGTTCGAATTGGACATATTCACGCGCAAAGTGTTGAGAAGAGAGACTTTCATATCAGTTCGTGGTACTTTGACTACCCAAACAGAAATTGCAAATGTCTGTGTACTGAAGGAACTGAAGGAATATCAGCTATTATGTGTAAGTTTCTGTTTCCCCGTTTCCTTGATTTCAGGCATTTTAATTTTCAGGAACAGATTCAGTTTCGACGTCTTGTGAAGAAACTCTGAATGGCAGAGAAGAGTGTGGTGGATAGAAGTTCGCGAGGCTCTTAGGATGAAGCGAGGTGAGTATGGAGCAGATACGGACTGCAAGGGTGGGGAAAACCGGAGATCCCCGAGAAAACCCTATGACCAGCGGCATCGTCAGGCACGATTACCACATGCAAAAATCCTGGAGGGACTCCACCTGGCATCGAACCCGTTTCGCCTAGGTGAGAGGCGAGTAGTCTGACCTTTACACCACCACGGCCCCCTGAATGGCAGACGCTGGCCTTCTTCCGCTGCAATCCAAGTTCTATTTCCGGTAAGTCTGAATCCGAAATTTTCGCACTTGAGAATGTGGAAAACATTGCCAACGTCGATCATTTTACGATATACACAGTTTTTACATTACAGTACAAAAGGCTGCTATTTGTTTAACAGTTTGTTGAGTTTTGAAAACTTCTGTCAATTCTAAAATATTTATGGGCAAATGCCGTGTTCCGTTACTAGTATTTCAATTTGAGGGGCCGTCCCACCTGGCGCTATTTTCTTCGTCTGAGGGCGAGAAGCACGGGACCGATAAGGGCGACACTCCTACGAGCATTAAGTGCGCTATCGCCGTTACGTGCAAGGCTCTGAACTGGCGTGCAGTGTTGCTGTCGCATAGAGTGTACTTCTGGGACATCAAGTGGTGACTCTACATCACTTTATTGGTGGAAAGACTGCAGCAAGAATCAATGCAGGGTCCTTGAGTATTTTTTTATATATCTGACGCGTATGTATTGAGCTACTGCGCTTTGAAAAATTCACCTGTAGCCACGTTTGAGTTCTTTGAAATTGTGTTTCTAATGTGTGTGACATTCTCACACGTGTGAGTTACTTTCATAAATCAGTACGTTGGACGCCCGTTTAACAGTTCAAGAGCCATGTTGGCGGGCATCTTAATTTTAACCATATGATAACTCAATAGTTAGGTAGTTAAAACTCATATACTTAAACCACCTACTTAAAGATTATTTTAATTGGAGTTTCGAGAGTTTAATCAAATGTTTTAAAGACGTGGGAAGTGGGAAACTTAAAGTGAATTTTGAAGTTAAAACCTGGCTTAAGTGACATCAAAACATAGATAGCACGGCTATCTAAGAAATTATACTCAAATTTTCGCAGAGCGCACTTTTGAGAATCAAAATCTTCCGTTACTATTTACAAATGAACACTGATCTCGGAAATGGTTATAACTTCCAGTGTTTACCTACATTAAATAAATTGAGTTGAAAATATTTAATTTCTATTGTGCATCAGGATTTAGTTCCATTTTCTTGACTGGATCACTTTAATGTGTAGTAAGGGCGTGGTAATTTGACTACACTTTAAGGAATTTATATTTTATTGGGGAAAAGAAAAACTAATTTTTGCAACTACCACAAAATATATTTACAACGTTTTTATCATACGGAAGATAATGTATTANGAAAAGAAAAACTAATTTTTGCAACTACCACAAAATATATTTACAACGTTTTTATCATACGGAAGATAAT
Source organism: Clitarchus hookeri (assembly GCA_002778355.1). Lineage (NCBI taxonomy): Eukaryota > Metazoa > Arthropoda > Insecta > Phasmatodea > Phasmatidae > Clitarchus > Clitarchus hookeri. Next base: position 26,806 of record NQII01004847.1, read on the forward strand.
GTATTAGAGCCTATTTTACGATTTGTTAGTATATTACAAAGGATTTAATAATACTACATAAATGTCTATCTTAATGTATTTATAGCTCTTTTAACTTTATGCTGAAGAAGTTGAGACATTATTACACCAAACATTTGAATGTTTAGTGAGAAAAGATCTTCCTAGACCTATTTGAGATCCGAGTACGGCTTTCTAAAAGAAACATACATCATGCTAAAATGTACAGTCAGATTACAAGGGGCTCTGTGCCCGAAGTGAACAATGAGTATTACCAANGAAAAGAAAAACTAATTTTTGCAACTACCACAAAATATATTTACAACGTTTTTATCATACGGAAGATAATGTATTTGAGCCTATTTTACGATTTGTTAGTATATTACAAAGGATTTAATAATACTACATAAATGTCTATCTTAATGTATTTATAGCTCTTTTAACTTTATGCTGAAGACGTTGAGACATTATTACACCAAACATTTGAATGTTTAGTGAGAAAAGATCTTCCTAGACCTATTTGAGATCCGAGTACGGCTTTCTAAAACAAACATACATCATGCTAAAATGTACAGTCAGATTACAAGGGGCTCTGTGCCCGAAGTGAACAATGAGTATTACCAANAAACATACATCATGCTAAAATGTACAGTCAGATTACAAGGGGCTCTGTGCCCGAAGTGAACAATGAGTATTACCAACAGCAAACCACTGCCAGCAGATTTAGTTAAATAGCAATTTTAAAATAACGTATTTAACAGACTTCGTGGAGATTTTGCAGTCAAAATTATTTTTTACCAGAGTAACAGTTAAATGTGCAAATAAAAAATAAGGAGTTACTGATATAGCTATTGAGGCTTTTTTTTCTGTATTGGTGAAGATAATTATTTAATGAAGATATTATATGCTTAGAAATTTGATGTCTGGTTGACATCAATATCATTAGAGATGGTATCATAAACTAATTCAAAAATAGTGAGACAATTAAAAATTCATACGTGCCTCACCCAGAACTCCAACACCCCCTCCCCACCCCAAAAACTCATGTGATAAGTCAGTGTGCAATTCACTACATTACAGAGGTATGACTCGGAGCATCGGCTTCGGATGTAATCAGTCTAATGTTTTGAATGCTAAGGACTAGTAACCTGAAGTATTTACATGATCGTCATTTTGAAAATAAGCACCTGAGCCACTCAAAACACGCATCTTTGCATGAAATGCCGTAGCGCTACCTGTGTAAAATAATTGCTGTAAATATGCTGATTGGTTCTCGAGAGAAAGAATAGAAATTTTTTTTTATTTCGTGCTATCTTACAAAATTGCCAAAAAAAAGGAGTTTCCGTATACAATGCTTCTAATAAATACTGCCAGCACACAAAGTAAGGTTGAATTTGGTTAAATTATTTAATATATATTAAAAAATTATCTCAATTATTTACATGGCCGCCAATTTTAAAATCCGTGTCTGTACCCATTTAAATCATGTTTGTTTACACGATATTCTGTAGCCCTTTTGCGGTACGATATTGGGTGGAAATTAGTTTAAATGGTTGAGTAAATATGGCAAAATGTTCAATTTTCTCATCTGACGCTATTTTATTAAAAAAACCCGCAAAAGATGATTTCTATACTCATAATTGATGCTTATAAAGAAGGCTGTTAGACACAAAATTTGTTTGAATTTGTTGAAATGTTTATTACATAAAAAAAAACTAATCTAAATTATATTTATTTTACCAATTAAAAAAAGGTCTGCCGCACATAAAACACACAAGTTTTCGTGCACTAATATAGTAGCATTTGCCTGTGAAAATTGGTGCAAATAGGTAGATTTGTCCTTGAGATATAGAATAAAAACTTTATTTCTTTCATATGCCGATTTTCATAAATTGAGGACAAAAAGGTTATGTATTAACATATCCGATAATTGTCGTAGACACTGCAAGTATACATAGGTAAGATATAATCGGTGACTTAATTCGTAGCTACATACATAGCTATAATCTTTATATTGCCACTGTTATGAAAATAAGTGTCTGACCCTTTTAACGATATAAATTAATATGACCACAATACTTCAATTTCATCACATTTGTTAAGGATCGGGTGATTTCTTCACGAGACATTACACGAAAACTTTATTTGTTCTTGTGGCACTTTCTTATAAAGTGGTAGTCAAAAGAGTCTCTGTGTAGACACATTTAATATTTGTAATATATACTTTCAGCATACAAAGATAAGTAGGAATTTATTACATAGTTTCGACAGTATAAAATAAAAAGTTAAAATAACCAGATAGCTGCCATTTTGAAAATAAGTGTCTAACCACCTAAAATTTGCAGCAGTTCTACTTGCTTCCCAAATATGGTAGAAATCTTTCAATTGTTCCCCGAGATGTGACATAAACACTTTAATAAAGTGGTGCTATCTCACAAAATGGCGGATAAAAGTACATATTTGTTTACGATGCATGTGACTGATACTATAAGAATACAAAATTTGGTCGAATTGAATTGATGGCATGGTGGATATACCAAATAAACCTAAAATATTTGTATAGCCACCATTTTGAAAAAAAAAACTATTTAAATCACATACGTTTACATGTTCTAGAATAGTAAAACTAAAGTGTCAAATTTGGCGAGAATGGATTAAGTAGTTTTTGAGATACATTTGAAAAAACTTCATATATTAATGGGGTGCTGTCTTCCAAAATGGCGGACCAACAATAATATTTATTTCTTAATTAAATGCTTACTCCATATTCTGTACACTTACCAAATTTGGTACAAAATTGGTTGAACGGTAACCCGAGATATGACAGACCACACTAAATTTAAAAAATGGCTCTCATTTTCAAAGTAAGCACCAGGCGTGGTCTAAAACTATAAAAGTCGTATGTCCTAATTAAGTATTATAAGTATAATGGATTTAGTGAAATAGATTCATGCGTTCTAAAGTTTTTAGGGGGCTACTCACTCAAGAGAAAAGTGATCTGATAAACCTTTTTTCCTTCAGAATTTTTTCAAAATTACTGAAGAAATAAATCAGTGTTGTAAAGGTGAACTTGGTGTTTCAAATGTGGATATTATTCACGGAGACGTTTATCCAAGATAGGAAGACACCTTACTAAATCTCAGTAACAAACCACATTAAAATGTATGGAATCTAAGACAATTCAGATTTTCCTGTAAGTAAAGCACATTCACTGTACTCCTCCCTCAAAGCTACGTCGGAACAAATAACACACTCTCACTGGATATGCCGTTAGTAATGTTACAAGACGCCAGATGCGTGTCCGAGCTCGTGAGGAATGGAGACCTCTATATAAATAAAATAACTAAATTCGATTTTTAATTTATTTGTAATGCTATAAATATATAAGCAGTTATTGTTAAAAAATTTAAACCACCTATCTCCACTTTCACTATTCTAATTCTTAGAGAGCGCAATACTTAATGTCTATCTCAATATTTAATTAAAATTCTTATTACTACCTCTATACTGGTAACAGTCATTTTATTCACACTCATTATTTACACATATTTAATTGTATATTGCTATCATTCCTAACGACTGTCACTCACGCATCCAGTTCAATAGTGTCGCTATTCAATCTCACCTTCACTGTACCGATGCTCGCAGTCCGCAGACTTCACTCTTGCTTGTCACTCTCGCCGCCACTCGTCGCTCTGCTGGCTCGTCGTCTTCGCACACCTGGCTCTTAAGGCCACAAAATCCTCCCAGCTGTAAACTGTCGCGGCTGGGAGGCCTGTCGCGGTTTAAGTAGTCTAGCCGGCTCCATCCAGAAGGTTCCCCGCACCCCAAGTCACACCGAGAGTGGCTAGGGCGATGACTAAAACATTGTTGCAACGATAACCATATAAATCTAATCTTCTCAAGGACGGTAGCGCACGAGTCCCAATAGGCTTATCTCGCACGTGCGGTGGCAAAACTTTGTAAATCTCCGGACTTCTTCCCCCCTCCCACCGCCCGTAGGTTACCGCTCGTCCTTGACATTGATTCGCTCGCTCCAGTGGGACTGGCAAATGGCAGCGGTGCAGAGAAGCAGACACCGACATACTGATGATATAGGTATGGCTCACACACCTTTTTATTCCCTGCAAATTATATTGATTTTTTTTTCTTTCGGTTTATCACTGAAAACCTCGGTTGCTTCAAAGTCGCAGACACAAGTGTCCACAGTTTCACGTGTTAGGCATCTGTTCCGTTTCGTAAATGTACGTTAGTTTGGTATATTTCAAATACTCGCACAATTCGGGCGGATGACAGAAATTCTCAAAACTATCGTAACAGTCTGCGTGTTTACTCTTTATAACGTAGGCCACCCAGTGCGTACCGTGCCCGGGTGTCGTGTCCAGATTAACTATGGCACATTCGTGTCTCTTAGGTTTAGGGGGCAAACATCTCTCATAAACACTCCGCGAAAATGAGGTATTTTCAATTTGCGCGCAAACAGTTCCAAATCCATGTTCGTCAGTGGGCGTCTAGGCAGATTTACTTTGATATTCTTCTTAGATTTTTTTCCTATTTTTTTCTCCAGCAATTGATCCTCCTCTTCCCCGATTCGGGTGATGAATGTAGACCTCTTGGCAGTTTTTTCCCCATGGCGATAGCTTACAATTTTCTGTTAGGGCAGAGGATTTCCTCTAGCTCTTTTCGATGGTTCGAAGCCCGCTTCACGGCACTCACAATATTTGTGACTGCCCCTGCGATACCGGCCAGAGCACCGACTGCAGGTATCAGTGCGGGCAGGAATCCGCCTACCTTGTCCCTCCCTCCCTCTTGGTCCTTCGAGGGCGCTGCGATTGCCTTTTGCTTGTAAATAGTCACACACCTAGTTTAACATTGGCTTTAATAATGTTGGATACGCCCCAGGCGGCTACTCTTTATCCGAGCCCGGCGGCTGCTGATTTTCTTATTTCGTCGGCCTTCTGTGCAAGTATCTTGTCTGGCTGGTGCCTAGCTTGCAGATCCTTGTGCTGGGAATAGGCGATGTCGTGCTGCTTGCACACTTCGCCCACGGCATTTATGCCCGTCTAGTTGTGTGAAAGCCTTTCAGCTAGCCTTGTTCCTGGCCCGCAGGACCTGTATCCTGGAATGTAAAGTTCGAATGGAAGATTATTGATGAGTGAATCGATGATTCCGCGGACGAATTTCACAATCTTTACATCATGGTGCATTAAATTAAACTGAGCGAGCAAACTATATATATTATTCTTTTACACAGTTTCGTGTTTCAGTATAATGGAGGTAATTGAGCAGGAAATTAGACACCCCTCGCATATCACTGGGGAAGATGCTGAAACCGAGCACGAATCACGTCACGGTGCCCTGCTGCCCAATAGCGTGCGAGGACTGATTTGTGGGCCGTCATGGGTGTGGGAAAACATGCGTCCTACTGAGCCTGCTGGAAGAACCGAACGACCTACGGTTCGAGAACGATTACGTTTGTTCAAAATCGCTCGAGCAACCGAAATATCAGCGATTGGCACGAGTACTCATGCCGTTGATAGTGTGGGCTATTTCCCCTCCTGCGAAAACTACAAGGCAGTGACTCCGAACGAAGCTCTTCCAAACTCGATATTTGTCTTCGATGACATTTCCTGCAAAAAACAAACTTGTATTCCAGAATACCTTAGCATAAGAAAGCACGCGAACGTGGATTGCATGACCTCAGTCAAACTTATTCCAGTGTACCCATACAACTACTTTGCGAAAATGTAAATTTCCTCATTTTGTTCCGCATGGACGACACTAATTTACGCCACGTTAACGATGAACATATAAATACAGACATGACATTTGCAGAATTCAAATATATGTGTTCTTTGTGCTGGAATGACAAGTTCGGTATATTGGTAATCGTAAAGGACTGCTCGATACATAAAGGCAGGGACAGGCGTGGGTTCGATATGTTTATTATATGAACCCAACAATGAGTCACGGAAGCATTTCCCAATTTCGCGGCATCGATCGTAACAATGACCTTGAACATGGGCAAAATCGCTTCACCACTGCACGCAGAGAAGACCTGTCTCTTATCGTTCGAAAATTGGAAAGTGTGAAAAATGAAGTGGTTGAAGATTTGGCGGCGGTCTATAAACGCATAGCGACCGTGGAGGCGCGAATAATCGATCTCATCAATGCATCGAACTCGCAGAGACGAGAAGTATTGAAGGACCTACAGAATGCATTAACATCCAAACTGGCGGCGAAAACTGATGTTAAGAGGCATAGCAAGAAGATATTGGATACGTGTGTCGGACAGCTCGAAAATATCGAAAAAGCAATTTCCGAATATCGTGAATAAATTCCTACAAAAAGGCGAGGTATATTAGTATATATATACACATGTACGAAACGCCTTTTACACTCAATCAACGATGAATAACCGAACTTTATTGGTAAGCGAGCTTCAGCGAGTGATCGAGGCGGTAAGGACCAAATATTTACTCGCGAAAAAGAACAGAATNCTTTATTGGTAAGCGAGCTTCAGCGAGTGATCGAGGCGGTAAGGACCAAATATTTACTCGCGAAAAAGAACAGAATGGTCATCGAGAATCTAAGGAAGGAGGCCCTGAAACATATTACCCTCCGACTAGATGACATTTTAAGAAAAAAAAACAGAATGACGAGGACGATGCCCGCGTTGAAATCAAATGTGAAATCAAGGTGGAAGAACCNATTTTAAGAAAAAAAAACAGAATGACGAGGACGATGCCCGCGTTGAAATCAAATGTGAAATCAAGGTGGAAGAACCGACCCCGACGCGTAAACGGAAAAGTAGCCCGGAATTGCCGGAATCGGAAGCTGGCATCACTAGCGACGATTGCCTCTGATCGATCTGCTGCGTGCGCGAGAACGGAAACGAACACGAGAGCACGGACCCGATGTGGACACTCTTCTATCTCGTTACATCTCTTCCTAATCTGGCGGTACTGCCGACAAGAGTTATAGTTTGCAGGAAAGTGGNACACTCTTCTATCTCGTTACATCTCTTCCTAATCTGGCGGTACTGCCGACAAGAGTTATAGTTTGCAGGAAAGTGGATATACTGCAGATAAGCAAGCGCAAGGTAAAAATCACGCAAAGATTGAGCGAACTTTTGTTTCGTAGGTGCCCTGGTCACTACACCGAATCGGATTTGCGTGAGTACCGCAATTTGTTGAAGCAATTTCGCGAATATTACGCCGAGAATAACCCTGCATCACATCGATTTAAAGACACGGCGCGCGAANCACTCTTCTATCTCGTTACATCTCTTCCTAATCTGGCGGTACTGCCGACAAGAGTTATAGTTTGCAGGAAAGTGGTGGAAAATGGTAACGTGGAAATAATGAAGTTTAATTTTTTTCCCAGGGATATACTGCAGATAAGCAAGCGCAAGGTAAAAATCACGCAGAGATTGAGCGAACTTTTGTTTCGTAGGTGCCCTGGTCACTACACCGAATCGGATTTGCGTGAGTACCGCAATTTTGTTGAAGCAATTTCGCGAATATTACGCCGAGAATAACCCTGCATCACATCGATTTAAAGACACGGCGCGCGAANTTTGTTGAAGCAATTTCGCGAATATTACGCCGAGAATAACCCTGCATCACATCGATTTAAAGACACGGCGCGCGAAAAATTCCCCATTATAATTGGACTGTTTCCTAGGGTACGTGAAATTAGTGGTTCGGGTTTGACTCAGAAATTAGAGAGCTGAGAAAAATCGACTATCTGTGTTGGGGTGATCCGAATGAGTTAGTAGATAGGCTGAGACTTCTGATTGCTTCGCAGGCAGCAGGAAACCGCTCTCACACGAGCGAAGTAATTTCCTTCATCGAAGAACTCACGGAGGTGGGCTACATTCCGAAATGAGCAAGTATGCAGTTGCTGACGAGCTGCAAAAATACCCTAAGATATATTACCCACGCAGAAAATACGTCATGAAAGGGCTGGGCAATACATTCCAATGTGACCTGATGGAAATGCAAGACTTTGCTCGTTTGAATAAAGGTCACCGCTACATTTTGACCATAATCGATACTTTTTCAAAGTATGCCTGGGCCAGGCCGCTCAAGTGGAAGAATGCGCGCGAAGTCACGAAAGCCGTGGCGGTTGTGTTGCGCGAAGGACGCACATCGAAAAATCTCCACACCGACGATGGTGAAGAACATTTTAATGCAACTTCTCGTACACTGATGAAAAAGTATGGCATTAATCTCTACATACTCCCGGCTTAAAGCCAGCTTAGTCGAGCGTTTTACAGCACACTGAAAGCTCATTTCACGGCGAACAGAAACTACATGTGGTTGGTATATACTCCCAAAACTCGTTCCCATGTAAATTTATACCGTTCATTCTACCAATCGCGTGAAGCCCGAAGATGTGAAAAACAACTCCCTGGATCGAACCGTGTATGCTATTCCGGAGAGGGACCCACGCTAGCCTAAAGCCAAGATCGGTGACTTGGTGTGGATTAAAAAAAAAAACGGGGATTTTTCCACAAAGGCTTACCTTAGAACAGGTCTACAGAGTTGTACAAGGTGGTGCGTATACGACACTCGTACCCACGCATGTATTAGATCGAGGACCTCAGCAGCGTACCCATCATTGGCGGAATTTACACTGAAGAGATCTGGCCTACGCAGTTTCCAGACGTGTATTTGGTGGAGAAGGTCCTGTAACGACGTAATGGTCGCGTGTACGTGAGGTGGCTGGGACACTCCAAACGCGAAGACTCCTGGAATGCTGAGAAAGAAATTTGGCTTAAAAACCCTGCTATAAGTTTCATTTAATGTAAATATATAATCTTTAATATAATAAATCGTCACATGTGTGCTGAGAAGCTCGTTCTTTAATTTTTATCCCTGTTGTCCCACCCAACGCATGCGGGCTGTTATGCATGCACGCATGGGTGCGAGATTAATTCTCTAAATGTTTAAAGTTGGAGTAAAACTATGAAGTGTTTCATACATATAAAATATTTTTAACTTGATGTATGCATGTTTTTTTTAGGGTTACTAACGAAAATATTAAAAAAAATATCACTTTTTGTTGTTTTACATTTCATGTGATAGACATTATAAATATTTATTCTCTAATTTATGTTTCGCGTGCGAAATATTCCAAGCCTTGTTAATTGACATGAAGCTGATTATGAATGGACGGTGCGGAGACTTCTATACATCATATTTTCCCTGTGCGCTGGCTTTAATTTTTTTTNGAAGCTGATTATGAATGGACGGTGCGGAGACTTCTATACATCATATTTTCCCTGTGCGCTGGCTTTAATTTTTTTAAAGGTGTTTGGGAATGTCTTTGATGGGAGTTTTATTTTTTAAGGAATGTTTTGACTTTTCTTTACGAANTTTTTTTAAAGGTGTTTGGGAATGTCTTTGATGGGAGTTTTATTTTTTAAGGAATGTTTTGACTTTTCTTTACGAATAAATATGGTAACGGGTAAAATTTTTTTTTCATTAGTAAGTTCTGTTTGTCCCCATCAGTATGTCATGTCTACTTTTCATAAATCACTATTTTATGTCTGTTTTTCATAAATCAATATGGTAATGTGTATATTTTGTTCATCAGTNCTGTTTTTCATAAATCAATATGGTAATGTGTATATTTTGTTCATCAGTAGGGTAACGTGTATATTTTTCTCAAGTTTCGAACTTGGACCCTCCTGTCAGTGTGCCCTTGTGTTAATTCTCGATTGGGCTGAAGACAAAATTGTGTTTCTTTTTTCCGGCGTATTAAAGATTGCATGATAAATTTAATACGCATTCGTGAATTCTTTTTGCAACGTATTAAAGTTTTACATTATAAATTAATAAGCAATCGATATCTGTTGGAATAATAAATTTAGCGTAGCTAGCGTGAAGCCATCGGTGTAGGCGAGCGAGCTGCCAGCCTCCGTTCCCAGGCGGTCCAGCCGGCTGCTGCGTGTTCAGCAGGAAGGGCAAAGTCCAACTCACGGCTGCCAACTCGTGAACACTGCACGTGGTGCTAACCTTAACTCCGGCCGTCTCTGCCACCGCTACATGGCACATATAGAGATAATTTTCGAGACTGCCTTAATTTGTAAATTGTTTTACCTCTAATCATTATATTATTTAAATATGTTTTTACATGTAAAATATATCATATGTTATTTTAGTGACTGCTAGAGTATCATTTAAGATTTTAAATTTTTTGTTCCTGTAAATTATAACAAAACTGATATATATTAAATATTTTTTTCTTTAACAACAGTGTTTTTTTTAACTAACGTGAGCAGAACTTAACTCTAGATAAAATAAAAATTTACACATTTTTAAAAACACATTTATATAAGCACACACATCACAAAATTATTATTCTTCTGCATAATACAAGGAATACTTTTTTTTACATGTGTTCCTTCTCTGAGTCTTGGTTAGTATTGCACACATAATATTTTTTTAAAACGTACAATCGGTTCCTCATAGTCTTTTTTTATGTACTATGGGTTATCAAAACTCCACAGTATTAGGGTTTTGGAGTTGTACGGAGTACATAAATATCCTTGATTTTTGCACTTGTGAAATCTAGTGGTGTACGTCTCGTCGAGCTGTCGAAATGGTGGGCAGCAGCAATGCTTGTGAAGGTCTACAAAGTTCGTTCGGATGGGGCACACATGGAGAATCACCTACTCTTGGCGTCTTCCAAACACATACTCAGGATAATAGGGCATTATGGCAGAGTCCAGCATTGTCGGAATTTCCTAGTACGGAATATTTCCCTCCTCTCATCTTAGTCCGTGCGTTTTGAACGTCTGTAGGCGATACACCTATTGCGTGGTGCGGTCGAGGTGCTTCCATGGACATGGCTGTAAAAAGTGAAAACTTTGGTTGCTCGTCTTCGTNTGTCGAAATGGTGGGCAGCAGCAATGCTTGTGAAGGTCTACAAAGTTCGTTCGGATGGGGCACACATGGAGAATCGCCTACTCTTGGCGTCTTCCAAACACATACTCAGGATAATTAGGGCATTATGGCAGAGTCCAGCATTGTCGGAATTTCCTAGTACGGAATATTTCCCTCCTCTCATCTTAGTCCGTGCGTTTTGAACGTCTGTAGGCGATACGCCTATTGCGTGGTGCGGTCGAGGTGCTTCCATGGACATGGCTGTAAAAAGTGAAAACTTTGGTTGCTCGTCTTCGTNCCTATTGCGTGGTGCGGTCGAGGTGCTTCCATGGACATGGCTGTAAAAAGTGAAAACTTTGGTTGCTCGTCTTCGTCAGTGTACTCCTATATAAGACAACAAGCGTCTGGCAAAGTTGCTAGAAAGGTTACTACTGCTGCAATGGCAAGTTATCAAGATTTAAGTGAGTTCGAACTTGGTGTTATAGTCGGGGCACGAGAGATGAAACATAGTATCTCCGAGGTAGTGATAAAATTTGGATTTTCGCGTACGACCATTTCACGAGTGCACCGTGAATATCAGGAATCCGGTAAAACATCACATCTTCGACATCGTTGCGGCCGGAAAAAGATCGTGAACGAACAGGGCAAACGATGACTGACGAGAATCATTAAACGTAACAGACGTGCAACTCTTTCTAAAATTGGCACACATTTCAATGCTGGGTCATCAACAAGTCGAAGGGGGCGAACTATTCAACGGACCATCATTGATATGGGTTTTCGGAGCCGAAGGCCCACTCGTGTACCGTTGTTGACTGCACGACACGAAGCTTTACGCCTCGCCTGGGCCACTAACACGGCCATTGGACTGTTGATGACTGGAAACACGTTGCCTGGTCTGACGAGTCTCGTTTCCAATTTTATCGGGTGTATGGACGTGTACGGATATGGAGACATCCTCATGAATTCATGGATCCTACATGTCAACAGGGGACTGTTCAAGCTGGCGGAGGCTCTGTCATTGTATAGGGCGAGTGCAGTTGGCGTGAAATGGGACCTCTGATACGTCTAGATGCGACTCTGATAGGTGACAGATACGTAAGCATCCTGTCCGATCACCTGCACCCATTCATGTCCATTGTGCATTCCGANACGGGAACTATTAACACTTTACTTTTTTTGCAGCTACGTCTGAGGGAAAAAAAAATCTTCCCGTCAAGAAATAAATTCATTATTCTTTTTTTTTTAGAGTAAGTTCTGACTTGAATAAAATTAAGGAAAATATTTCATCTGCAGAAATCCCTCCAGGAAGTTTAAAAAGTGCATGCCTCAAAATGGTGGTTTCTCAGAGGGCAGGAGTTTTAAAACTCTACCGACGTTTAAAAAAGAGAACAGTTAAAGGGAAAGATGAGCTCGAGTATTTACGAAACTTTTTAAAGAACCTTATGTTTTTTTCGGCGTTGCGCGAAGCGAGAATCACTCGGCATCAGCAAATGTTTACTTCACGCAATAAATTACTATAGTAACAGCAAGAAAATTTTTATTTCAGAGGTGGAATACTTGTTTCAATTTAGCCAATAAAATGAAAAAATTTACCAAAGCGACATTGTTTAATTAATAGGAGATTTTCCTGTTTCAAAAAGTTAATCTGTATATTTAACACATTTACTTAGTCAAGAGCATCCTTTGTAATACCCTGTAAGGGTACTTTGCCACTCCTGTTAGGTGTGTGATAACTAAAATAAAATAATTCACATTTTTGATTAAATATCTACGGCAATTAATTAACGGTTCGTATCATTCTGTACGGAATCACGGATGGAATTGTTGCTGATCTCCGAGAGTTGTCTAAGGTAAACAAACTGTTTGTTATAATATGCTTTCATACAAGATACAAAATGTTCAGAAAACGAAAACCTTAACTTTTTGCCAGTGAATTAACAGAGATAAATTAGCGGTGTACTGCAGGTAAAATGGGGGGAAAAAAGTTTCTAAGAAGTAAACCACTAGTAAATTATGTTAATAAACATTTTTTGTCACTTCGTTAAAAAGTTAATTAAGTTTTGTTGAAATAAACGTTAANCTAGTAAATTATGTTAATAAACATTTTTTGTCACTTCGTTAAAAAGTTAATTAAGTTTTGTTGAAATAAACGTTAAATGCCTCAAATACGCTAAAGTTAAAACATAAAAAATTAATTTTTCGTAAATTTCTACAACAGAATTTATTGTTAAAAAGGGTGTAATACTGCGCTAAATACTCGTATGAAATAAAATTTAATTTGTTTAGGTTGATTACGTTTGAAGGCCTTGCACTTTCTATGAAAACGTGCGTAGACAAGTGTCAGAGTGCGTGGTTACAGTTCAAATAAGCATGCAATTAGAAATTTTATTTGACTTTCAAATCTACAAGGAAATAACTCCGCGTAGGAGGGTGAGGCAAAGTGAACCACGGGACAAAGTGAACTAGGCACTGTACGGTGCTGCTGCCTACTGGTGATTGCCGGAACTGTCTTCTCCTTTACTAGTTTGTGAGGTGTACCAGCTATGGCGGCCAACGAAGCAAAGCGAGAGTAGTGGCTTTTCGCTGTTATTTATTTCTGTATGCAAGGTTAGTTTTCGCCTCACTGTTTTCTGTTTAGTAAATACATTAATATAAGGACAGTGTTTATATTGCACGAATATGTTGCTCTCATATCCAGTTTATTTACATAAAACCTCTGCTTGGCTTAAAGCTTCGTATTCCGAGAACATTATGTGGCATCTTAAAATTATGTCGTGAAGCAAAGTGAAACAGATCATTCCACTTTGCCCCCACATAAACGCACTGGCAGTTTCATTTGTCGTACAAGAAATCATAGCCATTCTGATTTTAAAAACNCACTTTGCCCCCACATAAACGCACTGGCAGTTTCATTTGTCGTACAAGAAATCATAGCCATTCTGATTTTAAAAACTGATTTAATTTTAGATACCCATTTCGTTTTTTGTAGTTAATATATGAAGCAAAGGTGCATGTGTTTTAATTTAATAATTTTAACTGTGCTGATTGTTTACTTTCCAGGATAGCAGTATGGTGCGCAACAATATTACAGTATCTTCTCAACACAAATGGTGTGAGGACGTTATGGCATCTTCTGCTAAGTCTGTGCGAGACAGGCGCCTCACACTGCAAGAAGCTGCAACGGAATTCAGTGTTCCCAAAAAAACAATTTTAAGACGATGCAGGAAAGAATATAATGCAGAAGAGGTATCGATGAAGGTATTGGCTGGATACAGAAGCTGCTTTAGTCCTGAAGAAGAGCAAATGTTGGTACGCCATTGTCTCTTTATGACAAGCAGAATGTCAGGTATTCGGACGTAAGACTTGCAGGTGTCAGCTTACCAGTTCGCTGTTAGAAACGACGTTCAACATCCGTTCAGTTTTGCGAAAGTAAGGGCAGGTAAAGGCAGGTAAAGGCTGGTAAAGGCAGGTAAAGGCAGGTAAAGGCTGGCTTCTGACTTTTTTTAAAACGGCATCCAGAACTCTTACTTAGGTTGCCAGNACTTTGCCCCCACATAAACGCACTGGCAGTTTCATTTGTCGTACAAGAAATCATAGCCATTCTGATTTTAAAAACGGATTTAATTTTAGATACCCGTTGCGTTTTTTGTAGTTAATATATGAAGCAAAGGTGCATGTGTTTTATTTTAATAATTTTAACTGTTCTGATTGTTTACTTTCCAGGATAGCACTATGGTGCGCAACAATATTACAGTATCTTCTCAACACAAATGGTGTGAGGACGTTATGGCATCTTCTGCTAAGTCTGTGCGAGACAGGCGCCTCACACTGCAAGAAGCTGCACCGGAATTCAGTGTTCCCAAAAAAACACTTTAAAGACGACGCAGGAAAGAATATAATGCAGAAGAGGTATCGATGAAGGTATTGGCTGGATACAGAAGCTGCTTTAGTCCTGAAGAAGAGCAAATGTTGGTACGCCATTGTCTCTTTATGACAAGCAGAATGTCAGGTATTCGGACGTAAGACTTGCAGGTGTCAGCTTACCAGTTCGCTGTTAGAAACGACGTTCAACATCCGTTCAGTTTTGCGAAAGTAAGGGCAGGTAANCCGTTAAGTTTTGTGAAAGGAAAGGCAGGTAAAGGCTGGTAAAGGCAGGTAAAGGCAGGTAAAGGCAGGTAAAGGCAGGTAAAGGCTGGTAAAGGCAGGTAAAGGCAGGTAAAGGCAGGCAAAGGCTGGTAAAGGCAGATAAAGGCTGGCTTCTGACTTTTTTTAAAACGGCATCCAGAACTTTTACTTAGGTTGCCAGAGAAAACTTATATTTCACGTGCAGCTGCCTTTAACAAATCAAATGTACATTCTTTTTTCGTTCTTCTGAATGAGCTTCACGATACTTATAATTTTACTGGGAGCAGAATTTTTAACGTGGACCAGACAGCAGTTTCTGCAGTGCTGAAATGAACCTTCTAAAGTAATATGCTGCACGGAGAATAAGCAGGTTGTCTCTCTGTCTTCTGCTGGAAGGGTACCACAATAACCGCTCCAATACGTTTTAGTGCATCTGGACAGTATATTACACCACTTATGATATTTCCACGAGCAAGAAATAATTCTGTATTAGTGGAACATGCACAACAAGATACTGTCTTGGTTTGCCACCCGTCTGGTTGGATGCAAACGGACAGTTTTTTGTCAGAAATGGTTCGGCCGCTTTCTAACACATGCACTTTCTAACATCCCGAGTGTTTCACTCGGGGTGATCTTGCTCTGTTAGTATTGAATGGATATGCTACACATAAGAAAAATATTGTATTTCTTGAAACAACAAAACCAAATAATTTTAATGTGCTATGTTTACCCTCTCATTCATCTCACTGATTACAACCTCTGGATGTTTGTTTTATGTATCCTTTGAGTGTGTTCTATACACAAGAATGTGAAACATGGTTACGAAATCACTTTGGCAAAGCTTTTACACTGAGACAAATAGGATTCTTGTTTTCTGAAAAGGTTTATTTATGGGCAGCAACTCCCAACAACGCAATAGGTGCATTAGAAAAACCTGTAATTTTTCCATTTAACGAGTACATATTTCCTGAAGAGGCATTTGTAGCTAGTGAGACTAAAAATCGACATGACATTAGATGCAGTTTCCCAAGACACGGAAATTCCACGAGACATAAAATCTACGGTGTAGCCGATAGCTGGTCCCATTCAAGTTTCGCCACCTCAAGGAAATTGCCGTCTAGAGCAAAACGCGACTGAAACAAAGGATACAGCCCACACAATTCGTGTCACCCGAGAAGATATTTTACCAATTCCACAAGCAGGTCTAGAGGACACGGAAGACAATGCAGGTTTCAATAAGCCTAGGAAGAAAATAGACAAGGGAAAGACTGGTATCCTAACTTCAAGTCCATACATCCAGGAGCTACGGACAGAGGCCCCGCAACGATCAACATGCAAAAGAATATTATTCACCCAAGATGCGTCAAGAAACAGAAATAGACAAAGCAAGCCCAATCAGAAAGTTAGTGTCCCTAGGAAAAGTGGAATAAGTAAAAATCAACTGAAAACAATGGATAGTGAAACTGAAGATGTGGACGTAACCTGCCGAATGTGCAGAGGGGAGTGGAATAAAAGCAAACCAGGAAAATAGTGGGTGAAATATCACACTTGTTCAGCGTGATCTCATGCTTGATACCGAAGTGTGTATACATTTTGTTTGTGATTCTTGCAAATTATATTTTCAATTGTTCTTTCCATAGTTAAAATGTTTTGAAATTTTTTCCTTATATGCATTAATCGCACCTTAAAAGTTAAAATTACACGTGAATAGTTTTGTTAAAAGTGTAATGCTTACTTTACGAATATATGTTAAATATGTATATTCATAATCATATTGGTTCACTTTACCCCATCTCTCGTTTCATTATGCCCCCATTGGGGTAAAGAGGAACAAAAAACATGTCCTTGAATTATCGTCCCTGCGCCTGTGCTCTTGCATTTTATTTGTGTTAATGTTATACACATTATTTATTTCGTAAAATCCTGATTGGAGTTAGCAACCTGTGTTTGAAAATGCTAACTATTTTTTTTAAGGATATATTCTCAAATAATTAAAAATTGGTTCACTTTGCCCCACTATCCCCACTAACTTTTAATGAATTCTTCGACATGGTACGTAACATGTCACTTAATGCATTTACAATACACTTTGTTCAGCTGAAACATTATATTGGCTTTTCACGGTAAAGTGAGCTCTTTTGAGGCCCTAGTTACTGTTTACTTTCAGCCATATTTTATCCTTTAACCACATTTTCAGTTATATAGTTCCAGTGCAAGTAATTTACACGACGTGAATACTCCACAGCACTCGGAAGTTAACGTCTACGGCTAAAATAAAATTTTNCCAGTGCAAGTAATTTACACGACGTGAATACTCCACAGCACTCGGAAGTTAACGTCTACGGCTAAAATAAAATTTATTTATTTACTCTTATTCCAAATGAGAGGGCTTTCAAAAATGTTCACTTTGCCGTGAATAACCTATAGACCAGTTTTAGTTGAATTGAAGCCGCCATTTTATCTCTAACTCTTCTATTCATTGCTTTCGTTGAAAGAATACTGCCCCGTTTGCAACACACAGAACTTTCCTCTGAATGTGAGATCAGATGAGAAAGTAGGATGAATAAGACGATCCCGGGGGACAACAACTTGGCAGGGATGATTTGGAGAGTAAATAACGTTCGTCTCGATGCAAGTAATAAAACACTTTCTCTGAAGGCAAACAAATGTTACCAGATGTTTGCAGAGAACAAATCTTCCTGGAGAGCTGCAAGTAGGAAAACTGCTTACTCACAAGTATTATAATTCCTTTCGCATCAGCAGTTTTTTGTTATTACGTGCAGGGTGTTTCCACCGACGCAAGTATCCCTGCGGCTTATACAAATAACGACGACAGTCGCACGTTGGCAATCACAGCAGGAAATAAAGAAAAAAACCAACGCAAAATATTTTTAAAAACAACATCAGCGAGAGGTTAAAATAAAATACACGAGATATTAAAATACATTACAGTGCAGATACGGCGCAATGTACAGCTGAACTTCTTTATAAACTTCTCGAAAAAAATTTTTATTCAATAATATTAACTTTACACATTTAATTCATTTTTGACTTTCCAGCATTTCACAGCTTTTTCTATAGGTAACATTAAAAGTATAAGTGGGCTTTCTGCACCTATATTATTTTCCAAATACCTCGAACAAAAGCACACAATTGAATAAAGGTAACTTCTTGCGGATAATTCATATGTAAATATTTCCTACAATATATAGGATACAAACAAGAAATTAAGTATAAATTGTATTACAAATTTTATTATCATAATGTTAACGCTAAATGTACTTTTTTTTATAAACCCATACTCATTCCCTTTTTATTAGAATAGTTGCCAAGGCACTGAAATATATTTATATGTGTTCATAATAGCGCTGTAGTCTATTTAGATATTATAAATATATTAGAAAATATTAAACACTAAGATAGTACTTTAATTGCTAAAAACCATTGCTACGAAAGAAAAACAGTATAATTTAAGTATGAACAATAGTTGCACTAAATATTTAATGAAATTTTTACAAAAACCATATGTAGACATAGATTTGTCCTACTGACAAATTAGAAACATATTTTTTTTAGAGATAATGAAGGGAGACAAGTTTCTTTGAGTAACTGTCACAGTAAAGAAAATTATAATGAAAATTGAATATATGTTGCAGTTTGTTCTTGCGTAAAATAATTTTGGAAATATTCTAAAGTTCGCAAAATGCAAACAGGGCAACGTTACTACTAGTTATGCTTTTTGATGGTTTTCGTAATATTAGAATCTGCAGTATTTGTAGTTAATCGTGAAAGTAAGTAAATTCTAAATATATTTAATTTACTGCAAATAAATTGCCGTATTTTCAGTTCTTGATATATAATTACCAATTATTCGATGTTTTATAACTGATCTGATTACATTTATATTATATTNCTAAAGTTCGCAAAATGCAAACAGGGCAACGTTACTACTAGTTATGCTTTTTGATGGTTTTCGTAATATTAGAATATGCAGTATTTGTAGTTAATCGTGAAAGTAAGTAAATTCTAAATATATTTAATTTACTGCAAATAAAATGCGGTATTTTCAGTTCTTGATATATAATTACCAATTATTCGATGTTTTATAACTGATCTGATTACATTTATATTATATTNGTATTTTCAGTTCTTGATATATAATTACCAATTATTCGATGTTTTATAACTGATCTGATTACATTTATATTATATTCCCTGATAAAAAAACCGCATTGTACTTCTTTCTGAGTGAACCTTTGCGTTAGTATTTATTGCTACACCATGAAACTTGCACTATACGTATTCTTCCGGAGGGTGTGTCATCCCTTACAAACCCGATGTTTTTTATTTAGACGGAAGCATGAAGTCCGTCTACCATTCTAGAGTACATTCTGAATTTACTCATATAATA
Source organism: Clitarchus hookeri (assembly GCA_002778355.1). Taxonomy (NCBI): domain Eukaryota; kingdom Metazoa; phylum Arthropoda; class Insecta; order Phasmatodea; family Phasmatidae; genus Clitarchus; species Clitarchus hookeri. The sequence goes on from NQII01004847.1 coordinate 46,237, forward strand.
AATACTCTAATGAGAATACAGTGCGATTTATGTGAATTTAGAAACAAAGCATTGATGATAAAAACATTATTAATGAGCAATTTATTGAATACACTCGGCGTAATTAAGAGCTACATATAAACCGTAGAAAGAAACTGGGGGTGCATTTTCAAAGTTCTCTACACAGAGTGCACTTAGAACCCTTATTTATATGGTATATAATCTATAAACTGCAATAAAATGAACGGTGTGGTTACAGAAGCTATAGGGACAGCCGAACGTAAAATTTGGTAGTACAAGTGATTCCCTTAGCATATAACACATTATATTGAAAGTTTTAAGAAGCTTTTAGAAACAGTGAATTTAAATACGGATAACAAAACATTTCTTTGTGCAGATGCTTATATAAGATATGATACGTCCGATAGGACATTATATATAACCATGTTTTATGGAATCATTCCAACGGCGACTGAAATCTAAAGAGACTTTTACTTACCTTTGAAAAGTGTTTCCTTTGCCAGGTGTTCGTTTCACTTCTGTGAGATCGTGCTGTCAGTTTCGTGGATCCGAGCACAGCGGGTGACGTTTCCTCAGAGCAACGACAGGCATGAGAAGCTCAAAGCAAGAAATTTGTCGAGTGGCAGTGGTATTCCCANGTGACGTTTCCTCAGAGCAACGACAGGCATGAGAAGCTCAAAGCAAGAAATTTGTCGAGTGGCAGTGGTATTCCCCATTGTGTATCCCGCTTGCTTTGGCGTAGTTTTTTTACAATACGCCGGAGTACCCAGCTACATCTGACGGTCGGNCCCATTGTGTATCCCGCTTGCTTTGGCGTAGTTTTTTTACAATACGCCGGAGTACCCAGCTACATCTGACGGTCGGAAACCGCCGGCATTTTCAGCTGCTGTAAATATAGATGTCTGGCGCCTTTATAGGGAGGAATCCCGGCGAAACCACCTACGCGATTTCTGCCTCCGAGTGAAACAACTCATCAAACAATCAGCTCCTCTGCGCTAGACTTAACGGCCAACTCCGTTGCTATGGTTAACCACAGAATCAAATCTTAAACACGAACTTTCAGTCGGTGAATTAAATATTTAATATGTTAAAATTTAAGCTCATAATTTACCACCTAAAGAATGAGTGGAATTTGTTTGGCTTTTGGTCTATTTTAAATTGAGAATTATTATTAAATATAATCATCTTACATTAGTTTAATCAGAATGGTTAACACGTCTGTTGCAGTCATAGCACTTTGGTCACTGCGAGTAAAAAGTTCGAGTNCATTAGTTTAATCAGAATGGTTAACACGTCTGTTGCAGTCATAGCACTTTGGTCACTGCGAGTAAAAAGTTCGAGTTATTATCGTATGTAAGGGTACAAACACCGTATTTATAAATTAAAATACACCCTTAGCGTCAACATACACTAAATCTGAATCAGTGAGAATTTCTCTGTTTAAACAGGTTAGCAGCGTCTCACTTATCCATAAGTGACTCCAGTCAATTTAACTGGCGAATTGGTGGAAATGCCAGTTTTCTTTCACTTGTTGATTCAGTGACATTTTCCACTCATTCATCAACCATTTCATTCGCTGTATTTCACTGATTTTCTTCTTGACTTATTGATCAATTCAACCCGGTGAATCAAATGAAGTAACAGCACGTTAACTAAGGAAACACATAAAATATACTTTTATTTTTTAAATGTGTGTTTTGTCGTCAATAATACCATTTTACGAGTTAGTAATGAACACTCAGTCTTTCATTTCTTTTTCATGTCTTTCATTTTGTTTTCCAGTCATTCATTTCGTTGTCATATAATTACAGCACTCTGTTTTGACGTTTAACTTGCATGAGAATAGTCATACGTATTATTTGTATTTAATAAACCTAAATATGCCAATTAAAAAAAACTAAAAGAAATCGCATAAAATTTAAACCTACATATTTTAGATAATACACCTAGTATATATACATATAAAATATATATGTATAAAATGTATTATATATTTTATAAATATTTATATATATTACAAATATGAATTACATATAATAATATATATTATACAATATATATAATTTAAACCTATATATTTTCGACAATACACCTAATATATTACATATATATATTCCACCATTAAAACAAGACGGAATGGCATCTCAATAGATAAAGTAATATCATTACAAGCAAAGTACCGTCAATTAAAGTCCCAGGTAGCAATATTCATACTTTTGTTTTAATAACGTTAAAATGCACATGGTCAAGAGTCAAGAATATGTTTATTTTCCTTATATATTTGGTTGAATTCCATAAAAGTGATATTTGATTCTCCACATGAAGTTGGCTGTGTCACTTTAAATAAGTGAAATCGTTTCTCTGAAACAACCAGCGGTTTTCCACCGATTATAAGTGAAGCCATTTTCACTCATTCAAGTAGTTGTATTTGTCCGCGAATAAATGATTTTCCACTGATTCGAATTGAGAACAAACAATTGTGAGTTTGGGGACTAACTGAGGGAATACATTTTCGGAAAGAGAGTAGTGCCAGATGTTTTGTTGGACATGTGAGATATCCATACGTTAGTCTGAAGACAAGAGCATAATGTTGAGGGGATTGAAGATGTTTGGGTGTCCTAACAACGAGGTCTTGAGAGCTGGTGAGTGTTAAGCGAGGTGGGTATGGAAGGGCGCCGGAATACACGGGCGGGAGGAAACAGGAGATCCCCGAGAAAACCCGCCGCTCAGAGGCATCGTCAGGCACGATTCTCACGTGCGAAAAAAGGGTAGTGTAAAGCAACCACAATAACCTATAATTTATGTATTTCTAAATAACTTGTATCTTAGGGAAATTAAATATTATTTAGCACGGACTTAATTTGAAGAGGTTCGTTTTTATTGTCGCGGAAAACCTAGGATATTACATACAAATCCACAAACACTAAAAACAAGTAAGTTTAACTGTTGTTAATAGACAAGTAAATAACATCCAGAAAATACCGGAGAATAAATCAAGTCAGTGACACTAAACATGTTAAGCAGGGCTGTCAAAAGTACTTAGTTTACTTTGAAAGGCCTATAGGAAGGTGACCCCTATGCTTCGCGCCATGGCAACTTCTATCCCTCTTATTGTTTACACGACGTAATTCGGCTTAACGCCAGCAAGCGAGTGAGAATAGTGCCTCTGGGCACTTGGACGGGAATAGTAGAGAAATGAAGCCGCAGGTTGTCTTCAACGTACTGTTGCGCATTCAAAGACCCTCTTGTCTATAGCAGTGGCGAACAGCGACCACATGCAATATCCCCTTACAAAATCACGCCGATAGTGGGGGATGTGCGTCGAAGTAGATCAAGGTCTGGTTTGTAGTGCTGGAATATCCGATGCACTGGTCAAACCGTTTCCTCCCACCCCAAAAGTACGATTCTTCGCTAAAGGAACCAGTCTGTGGCACTACATTCTGCCCTCTGCTGATATTACCACAAACGAACAAACTTAATAACCTTTGCAGTGTCTTTTAATATAGCTGTCACAGCGAAATTAGTATATGCACACTCTTCAAACACTAACGCATCAAAATAACGCTCGTAAATCATGGACAGAAAACTTTCCTACATCGGGATAGATGAATGTTGCACCTCTCAATGATGTATTCCAACAAGAGCTCTTCCATACGCTGGGAAGTCCTCACAAATACAACTGTTTCTGTTTATGAATGCACCCTGTTTGAACCAGATCATTATACTATCCTACGATTTTATCATAGAAGAAACGAAAGTAGTTTTTGCTATACTCAAATTACATTCTCTTCCAGATTTGTTTTATTCCTGAAATTAATCCTAAAAACACTTCCTAAAAATTTTAATATTTTTTTAACCACAAATAGGTTCAGGTGTTAAAGCAGGATATATAAGGTTGTCGGAATCACATATATGTTTGCGCCAAGGCATATGGGAATATTTCTGGTAGTCATGCTGGATGGTGGGCAATGAAGACTCTGGCTATGTTCGCTCACGCCTGACAAGTTGTCCTCCCTCTTGGTGATATACTGGGTCGTCCAGAAATGGGCTGCCAAATGCGCAGACGTCTTAAACTTTTCATTACTGCCAACACAATCAAAGGGTGATCAAACCTAAACCATCCCAACCTAATAAAATTCTAACTAAATTAGGACTAACAATTATAAATCTTATAGAAAAAATAAATATTAAAACTAAAATTTTTTACCCTAATAAAATAATTTAATTTTAGTTTTTTCACCCTAATCAAATAATTACGGTTTAGTTTTTCAAATTTTAGTTTATTCATATTTAAGGAATCGTTTTATAAGAAGTGTTAATGCGGGATAAATAATCCTAATAAATCTGGGTGGAATGGCAGAGCATGAATGCAATGGTGGGTGGAGCACAGGTGACCATAACCACATGGTCACATAACCCTAACGAGGTCAATGCACCCTCCCTCTCGCCAATCTGTGATCCAGCGTCTCTCATGCCACGTCACTTGTTCTCGAGGCCGTCCCGTGTGTCTTCTCNATATTTTTTTAACCACAAATAGGTTCAGGTGTTAAAGCAGGATATATAAGGTTGTCGGAATCACATATATGTTTGTGCCAAGGCATATGGGAATATTTCTGGTAGTCAAGCTGGATGGTGGGTGATGAAGCCTCTGGCTATGTTCGCTCACGCCTGACAAGTTGTCCTCCCTCTTGGTGATATACTGGGTCGTCCAGAAATGGGCTGCCAAATGCGCAGACGTCTTAAACTTTTCATTACTGCCAACACAATCAAAGTGTGATCAAACCTAAACCATCCTAACCTAATAAAATTCTAACTAAATTAGGACTAACAATTATAAATATTATAGAAGAAATAAATATTAAAACTAAAATTTTTCATTCTAATAAAATAATTTCATTTTAGTTTTTTCACCCTAATCAAATAATTACGGTTTAGTTTTTCAAATTTTAGTATATTCATATTCAAGGAATCGTTTTATAAGAAGTGTTAATGCGGGGTAAATAATCCTAATAAATCTGGGTGGAATGGCAGAGCATGAATGCAATGGTGGGTGGAGCACAGGTGACCATAACCACATGGTCACATAACCCTAACGAGGCCAATGCACCATCCCTCTCGCCAATCTGTGATCCAGCGTCTCTCATGCCACGTCACTTGTTCTCGAGGCCGTCCCGTGTGTCTTCTCNTCCCTCTCGCCAATCTGTGATCCAGCGTCTCTCATGCCACGTCACTTGTTCTCGAGGCCGTCCCGTGTGTCTTCTCGGCTCGCGTACCACTCGTTAATTACGCCTTGTGCGCATGCGCACGTTACGTAGGACTTTTTAAATACACAACGCAAATAGCGAGAGCAGCTCTCTACTGCAACGTAATTACATGCAACATCACACTAAACTTCATTATTTTGCTTGTCATATATGTACACTAATGTATTAATTTAAAAACACCAACTTTCATCAAATTATTTTTATAGAGTGCGCAGTTTTGTATGTCAATAAGTGTATTTTTCAGAAAATTAAAAATTTCCTTTCTTTTTGATACAATACACAGAAAGCTTGATCTACCTAGTTGCAGTGTGATTCATTGTAAGCTAAATTAATTCTGCAAATGAGCGTGTGCTATAAAGAAATGTAAGCTAATGTTCTGACACATATATATAAAAAATAATAATAAAACCTGCTTGAAATGGCGTGACGTGTAACGCACACGAACGTAACAGCTTCTGGCACACGTCGAACATGAAGCGATTTTTTTTTATCTGAATGCGAGGCCGTTACACGCGACGGAGTATCGAATGCGAGACTTAACGTCGGATAAACAGCTGGACACTAATCACTGTCCGGCGCGGCTCGACACGGCGTTAATAACCTGCGATGAAGTACTGCGGCCCCATCAAGCCAGTTACGAGGAGGGAGGAGCCGGCAGATGGATTCTCCGCCAGCAAGCACGTCGCATTTGCTCGGACGGCCCGGCCGGCTGTACCAATAGCACGTGTTTTACATGAAGTTTCCCGTGTTAATTTACAGCCGTGAGTTGGCTGCACTGGCGTAGGAGCAACGAAGACTAACGTTCTGGCTGTTGGGTTACTATCCAGTAAACGTTGACACAAATGATCCCACGGCAAATGGTAATGTANTGAGCAACGAAGACTAACGTTCTGGCTGTTGGGTTACTATCCAGTAAACGTTGACACAAATGATCCCACGGCAAATGGTAATGTATCACGAATACTCACTTGGGAACGTCATCCGCCTTGTTTGAACTACCGTACCCCGACGAAATGTGAGGTAAACCGATTATTCGTCTCATGCGGATGAACCGTCATTGGCCTGCCCCAAGCAAACACAACCGTCAAAGTCACATGATCAACACTGATGAAAGCGTTTGTTTACATCTTAATCTTCAAAAGATAAGAGTAGAATGAAATAGAGAAGTATGATACAATGGGACGTGGGACCGGAGCGACGGAGCTGTTCATGCTCTGTCATTTCGGTTGTCTGGCAGCCTTTTTGTAGTCAAATTTCCCGTTTTCCCTCAAAATCGATTAATTATCCGCTTGAAATTTCCCCTTCCCTCTCAAAATTTCCCATTTTTCCCTAAAAAAAAAACCATTATTCCCGCCGTTTCGGAAACGATACCCCGAAAGGCACTTGTCGATATATCGGAAGGATTTGGAGGGATCGTTTTCGAGGGCAGAATATTGGCGGCCATATTGTTTTTTTTTTTTTTGTTTTAGTAGATTATTTGGTTACATTGTTGGATATTGCCTTTCACCTTCGTTCACTTAAACATCTTTTTTTTTCTTTTTTTTTTTCGTTTTTCATTTGTTTGCATTTCTTTAGGTGGTCATCTCGGATCCTGTTGTAAAGTATATGTGGTTCTAGTGTATTATTTATCGATTTAGAGCAGCCATATTTGTTTACTTTTTTAAAGTATAGCTGGTGATCTCTGCACCTGACACATTGGATTCTATTTCCATCACCTAAGTGGTGCTAATTTCTCGATTTAGCCACCAGGGGTGCTGAAGAACAAACATTCTCTCATGCTCTGTCATGCCATGTTCACCATCTTTGATATCGTTTTTTTCTTAGTAACCTCCATTTCATTCTCTATCATTCCTTCTCAGATTTGTAACCTGTGCTCCACCCACCATTGCATTATTGCTCTGCCATTCCACCCAGATTTAGTAGCCTGCTGATTACTCGGTCCCCTCGAACCACCATCTTGAGTTACATCATTTCTGCAATATTTTATTATGCCANAGTAGCCTGCTGATTACTCGGTCCCCTCGAACCACCATCTTGAGTTACATCATTTCTGCAATATTTTATTATGCCACGTGGTCATGACTTTTAACCATCTTGATCCATTTAGTTCCTCATTTTTGTTTGCTAGAAAAATAACTGTGGTGAATTCGATTAATACCAGTGATGTAGAAATTTATGTATGAACTCTCTTCGCCATATACCGCACTGAAGCAGGTGTAGCCAGGCCCGAGTCTACCTTCGCCCTCCCCTCCCTTCAAGTCTCAGAATCAAAATTATACCACTTAAATTGTGTTTTTTTATGTCTGTTGCATCCCACCTGATTAAGGCGCCCGTCTAGCTGGCGCTTGAACTGCGTTGCAGAGTGTTCCAAATACACGTTTTTCAACGAAACTATTAAGCGTGCGTCCAACGTGCTGATCTACGAAAAGAACACACACTTCAGACGAGAGCTGTTAAGTACTTTAAAAATATCACGTACGTTAGAAACATCAATTCAGAGTACTCCAAAACCGCTAAAAACGGCCTTTCCAAGGCGCTGTAGCTCAAAATGCACGCATCAGATACATACAAAACTACTATAGGGGCCTGCACTGAACCTTCCTAAAGACTTCCCACTAATAAAATAATATGGTCACCGCTGAAAGTCCCATAGGTACACGCAGCACGACGAGAACACTGCACGCCAGTTCAGAGCCTTGCGCTTAGCGGCGATGGCGTACTTGATGCGCGTGGCAGTGTCGCCCTTATCGCTCCCGCGCTTCTCGGCCTAAACGTGGGAAAAAGTTCCAGGTACACGGGGGCCTTAACATGTGCTATGATAGCAATCCATTCTTAGTTTCTGTAAATACTAATTTCAACATAACACCTTTATTAAAAAATTTGTTGATTGCGCACACCCAGTGATAGACCTACACAAGAAACAGTTTAATTAATAACTTTCAATCATCATTATATTTTGGCACATCATTTCATTAATTTTTTATCGTACTCACTTAGTGTACTATTATGTTGTAACATAAAAACCAAGGCTATAGCATTCTCTATGTCAAGGAAGTAGGTATGCTAGGGCAAGGTGCAACAACACCATTTTTTTTTTAATGATATATGTATATTTTAGACTACAAAAGTAAAAACAGAATCACCACATTCTCCACACCATTCACGTAGTGTCTTTACAGAACCATGCTCACGTTTCACGGAGTGAATATAATCTGCTTATACACAGCCTAATACAGTCTACGCTAGCAAGCGTCCAACGAGAACTCTTCGCCATATATTCACCTTCTCCACGACAAAGGTTTTTTTTCAAGGCCTCTACAGGTCCTGAAATGCTATCAAGCTTGTACAATGCTTCATTCGCAGTCTTAAATGCTCACCGACTAATGACTTTATCGAAAGGTTGTGGATTTTCGTAAGTACACTCCAGCCAAACATTATGTTCTATGGGACCTTCCCCGACTTCTTCTTTTAATTGATTGATTACTCTTTGCTTAATGTGGTCAAGATATGTTCATATATTTTTTGTACCTACAAAGCTATTCGCTATCACATAATCGTTTTAAGTTTCCTTGTATGCAGTTTGTATATTATTCCGGCATTCGTAAAATTTAAATTTCCATGGGCTGCATCACTTAACTCATGCGCAGGCAACGTGAAACTGTGAAATTATTAGAAAAGTAAATATTTCACAAATACAGTACACTTCAATATTCACAAACGTTTACCTAACATTTTGAATTAGACGTTACGAAACGGAAGTACTTCCCCTCCGCAGTTACCAACTTGACTGGGCGCAATGCCAACCAGCGTGCCCGATAAAATATATGCAGGCAGGGGCAGTGACATTTTTCAAAGGTTGATTACAAAAGTGCTTAATTAACCATGAAGAAACTATAGTTTACGTAGACTTTAAAACGAGGTTGACCGATTATTCGTCATCTGCGCACGTACTCAACACTGACCTACCCCAAAGCAACACAGCTGTAAAAGTCTCATGCTCGACAGTGATAGACGTGTTTGTTCATATCTTAATTTTCAAAAGACAAGCACTTTTATATGAATAAAATACTTTCACCGATTGGAATTTAATCAAAATGAATTACAAATCGTTTAGAGGAAATATACAAACATTCTAAAGCACATGTTTACGTTTATGGTGTTCTAATCTCAAATCCAGTCCACGCCGTTTTTGCTGGTGGTATTTTCAGAAAAGCAGTTCGATGCTGGTACACGAAAGTTCGCTGTGCGCTGCCAGCGAGACGGGTCTACCTCTGCTTTAGTCTGTGAGGGTTCATATATGATCACGTGGCGAATGCTTGGCAAGTGGAAACCCGTTGCAAGCGCTGCCGGTGCTGGTGGTGGGGGAAGGCACACGGCCGGGGGAATAACTGGCCGCCAGCACTCCGCACAAGTGTCCACCGGCGCGGGGGGAGAAATAACCGCCATATTTCCCAATAACGATCCCTCTGAGTGGGAAAGCCACGGCACTCAGCAGTGAAAAGCGCCGNCTGTTTGCCCCTCGACTAAATGCTGCGATGCGCTAGAGTGCTTCGCTTGGAGTCGAAGCAATGTTATCATTTATAATATATAAAATTGGATCGTAATGTATCTTGAACTACTGTATATTTATCACGTTTGTTCTATTCTTCTAAGAGATTATTGATTAGTCTAAAAACAACTTAAATTGTTAAGTTATGTTATGCTTAGTTTTGTAAGGTTGGCATAGGTTAAGTAAGGCTGGATTCGATTAAGTAAGGCTGGTTTAGGTTAAGTATGTTTGCATTAGGTTAAGTATGTTTGGATTAGGTTAAGTATGTTCGAATTAGGTTAAGTATGTTTGGATTGGGTTAAGTATGTTTGGATTAGATTAAGTATGTTCGAATTAGGTTAAGTATGTTTAGATTAGGTTAAGTATGTTTGTATAAGGTTAAGTATGTTTGGATTATGTTCAGTAAGGTTGGGTTAGGTTTTGGTGGGTTAAGGTTCAGTTAGTTTGGGTTACAATAGCTTAATTGCATTAAGTGATATCATACATTGCTTTATAAGACACAGACATCAGTAGAGGACTACATTACATCTACTAAAATGTAACATCTTTTAGGAAGCTCAGACGCTCAAAAGTAAGGGGTTTAGAGGTTGTGGTTGGTACTTAAGAGCGAGTTCGTTGGTGAAGGTGAAATGAAGTTTAGTTGGAGCAGCTCCGGAATGAAAGAGCAGGGGAAGTGAGACTGCCCCGAGCAAACCCGCCGACCAACATTAACGTACACTACGTTTTTCACATGAGAATATCCGGGTGACCCCCGTCGGGAATCGAGCCGTGGTTTCGCCGTGTTGGGAGGCGAGTAATGTAGTCTGACTCCTACGCCACCGTGGCCCCATAAAAAGTAAGGAAAGCCGCTTCCTCTTGTGCTGGTGAAAGTAACTTTCACGGCCCTTAACTAACGTTACGATAAGTATGCAGAACATCTTCACTGAGAGCGGAAGTCGCGGTGCCTGAGCGGTTAGTGTGCTCGCCTCCCATCAAGACGACCGGGTTCAATCCCCGACCGGGTCAATCCCAGATTTTTGCATGTGGGTTTTCTCGAGGATCTCCCGTTTCCCCCGCCCTTTCATTCCGGCGCCGCTCCATACCGACCTCTACTACCCTCGCTGTTAAGAGCCGCCCAAACCTCTTCACTAACTCACTCAGGAACAGTGAGCGAGTGTGAGGAACGAGAGTGAAGTGAGGTGGAGATGGAGCTGTGGCGGAGTGCTGGAGCGACGGCAACAGCAGCTCTCATGGAGAAAACTCACCGTCTAATGGCAACACACGCCGCGTTTTCCGTACGTGAGAAATGGAGCCCGTGGCACGACTCCTACAAGTCCACAACTTGTAGACTTGCAGCTACGAGTTACGTAACACAAGGCGACAGACGAGATCTGCAAACAATCCATACTAATACTGCAATTGTAGATGGAGTCTACAAGACTAGTTAACATCTGTAACATGTGTATCGTCAAAGTTTTGTAAATTGCGATTGCTTTTTTTTTTTTTTTTTTAATCGGCGATTGTGTTTTCCTTTCAAGTCAAGTGCTACAGATAAACAGTTTGTAAAATTAAAGCTTTACACTGGTCCGAATAACAGAAAAAAAAAAAAAAAACAATTCATTGCAAGGGCACAAAAGAAAAAAAAAATATTCTAGAATTTTTCACACAGTATCACAAAAGAAACAAAGAAACATAGTAGTTATCCACAAACATTCTCATATTTGAATACTAGTTAGATCAACCGTATCCACAAAATTTGTGAAGCGGAATTAAACTTCGCAGATAAATTATATTTTACTACAGATGGGCTTGTTAACAATGATTTATCTAGGGTTTTATTTAGACTTGTAGAAAATAATTGTGGATTTTTCTGTAACACGAACTTACAAGTATGTAAGATCGTGTTACAGAACTGGTCTATTAGGATGTGATTTTATTTGTAGCTACAAGTCCAACATTGTTAGTGACAGGTATGCATGTATTACAAAAAAAAAAAAAACAGTTGTAAATGTACTTAAAACTTGTGGGATTTGTAGCAGCTGTGTTATAAGCATCTGGAAGACGCGGCTTGGAGTCGAACAAGGTTCGCCGAGCTGGGATACGGTTACTTTGACCACTACGCCAAGTACACTCACAATCTATACTGTTTGAAAATATTCCGTCATTTTATGGAAAAGTGCTGGGAAAAATTCTTTAAAACTCTCCGTAAAACTACGGACACGCTTTCCTCATAACGGACTTTTTGTACCCTTCACAGAACTTCCAGTCCGTTATCGACACTTCTCCATAAATTTTAATAGAAGTTTTACTGGAATTCCGGTTTAGAAATTATATGCTCCAAATTATTTTTAATTTTAGTTATTCAAATATTTCACTGTGCAACGAAATAAAATTTTAATACTTAAATTATGTGAAAAATTTGAAACAGGATCAAAATGTTTGCAATATTATTTCACTGAATGCGCACGAACACGGTGCGCTGTCCCTTTGGTGTAATTTTCTAGACTTAATTGAAGCATTGTTTGCATGAATCGAAGGGATATCCTGGAAGTAGAGCTTACGCCAGGCTTCAGGCAAGTTGCAAGTGACCGTGATTTGACTATAAAAACGCTTTCTGGGTGTCAGCAGCACCTGCGACACCAGTGCACTATAGGGAAGTGAGGTCTCCTCTCGTGTCAAGCGAATGGTGATTTGTGCTATTCAGAAGTACTCACCGTTATCACAGTGATTCCTTTCGAGCAGATTTCACTGGTAGTGCGATAGGAGTTAACACTGACTCCTTTGAAAGGCCTGATTCTAAAAACAACTAATAAGGGCTCCTGCCAATTACAACAATATTTGCTCTAAAATTAACTAAAAAATATTTAGGGCACGTAACAAACGAGTTATGGCAGAATATTTTAGGCGAAATGACAGTTTACACACTGTCCTAGGCCTAAAGTGTTAGGCCAAGTCACGCGTAACTACGAATACATCTCCCTCGAAAAATGCCGCGGGCACTTTTCCTGATGGAGTCGACATTTCATAACGCCGTGCATTGCCGTTCTTCGCAGTGCTTCTCGCGGGTGATTCCGAAACAGTTTCCACGAGAATCGCTGCTTTTTTACGGTCAGCTGGTGCGTTTCCCGAGTGCCTGAGGACGTGATTGACCCACGGAGGGGAGAGAATGGGACGGAGAGAGAGAGATCATATATAGTATTCCCGACTCGTTCCTGGCTGATACGCGAGCGAAATCTGGCCGGGCGTGTCCACGCGACAGCCCCCGGGTGAGTTCGGTAAGCCGCCTGCCCCCCCTCCCCTTTTCCCCATCAACCCTTTTTCCCCTTCCACCCTCCTAGCAGCCCGCAGGATGGGATTGTCAGTGGGGAGTTCTTTTCCTCGCAGATCCGATGTATCATTCATCCCGAGAGGATCTCTCTCTCATGCGCATCTGTCGGCCGCTGCCTTGAATAATGTTCTCGCGGTCCCCACCTCACTGCCTTCTCGCTCTCGCCATTGGCCCGGCGGGTTTCGGGAAGGGCTAGTTTCCAATCCCTGCCGAGAACGGAGAGCCGCCTTCAAGGCTGCACGTACATTTTGAATGGTTGTCATCCAAGACCGACTGGTAGGAAATACGTTTATCCCAACATTCAAACGAGTGATTACAGTACGTAATATTCCAGTAGGGTTTTTGAAGCTGATGAATCTCTAGTTGTAGTAAATGTGAGGGATTATTTTGAACTTTCTCAGTCGGAAGCGTTTTATAGGTACAACGTTCCTGGAAGTAGCTGTAGTACTCCAATCTAAATATCTCGATCACAGCAAAATAAAAAGTGTGTATACTTTCGGTCCAAATTATATGATTGCATACAGAAGTTTTAATGTTTGCTAGTACAGTAAATGATGGCCATGATATGTTGCCAATAAACCCTTGCGCAGTGTTGTTTGGTAAAAAAAAAAAAAAAAATTCTTATGGAAGAAGGGGATGGCATCCACATGNAAAAAAAAAAAAAAAAAATTCTTATGGAAGAAGGGGATGGCATCCACATGGACGAGATTACATGATGACTTCACGTGGCAAGTTACAAGTTACACGTTCACGTAAGCCGACTCTACCTTGGCCTACGTGATTTAGTAAAACCTATTAAAGACTGTTCACGATAAAGTGAGCACATCTGAAATCAACCTTAGAAAAAGGTCACTGTTCCTGCCTGCATATAATATAATGGGCGCAATCAGTAGCATGCGCCGAGTAAAGTTGGTAACAATGGGGAGAGAGTAGCTCCATGTCTTAACGTCGAACTGAAATTATTTGGAGAATATTTGCAAACGCTTAGATTATTTCTTTCGCTTTCTGTTTCTTTAATGCATCTAAGTGTAAAAATTAGCGGATTTGTAAATTATTAACTTTTGTAATAATTTCACAGTTTTTCTTGACCGCCGACGCACGAATAAAGTGACGAGGTCCACGGCAGTGTTAATTTTTACAAAAGGCGGAATAATACACAACGTACATATAAGTAGATCTTAGCAGGGTTTTCGAAAGTGTTTAGTGTTTCGTGCAAAGTATATACAATCATATCACATGGGCGTTTCCGCCAAAAAAAAAAAAGCTTCTCGATGTCAATCTTTTGCTGATACGTTATACGTAACTCTGAGCCATGTAATGTTACTGGCCACACAATAGAGAAGGAGTTGTATTATCTANTTGCTGATACGTTATACGTAACTCTGAGCCATGTAATGTTACTGGCCACACAATAGAGAAGGAGTTGTATTATCTTTATCTCCCTTAGGTTTGTTTTTATTTTCACCGTGTCTTCTGCTCACGCATTTTACCTAACACGTGTTTTCTCTCGAAAAAGGATTACGAAATGAAAACAAGCTAGGCTACATCGTGAAATAAATTTCAAATTTACTAATACAGCTGTTAAGGAAAGTAAATTAAATCTGTTCAGAAAATTTTGTGGTACTGCAAACATATAATATAATATGCACGGTTGAGAGAGAAAATAGAGCCCCAAGTTGAAGAATAACTCACAGTGTTCAAGTCCAGGAATTTAGCTAGTTATTTTGTCTCTTAATTCTGTGTTTTTTAGATTGTTTATGTATTGCCGAACATTTCAAATTACGTTTAGCAGAAGTATCAAAGTGCTTGCACGTAGTGCTTAGTATTTATAATAAAATTACGAACTTAAATGCTATAGAAATTATTTAAATGAATCAATATTCTCCAGCTCCTTCACGATTATTGCGCATGTACACGAATAACATTTCTGCGTCTCCCAGGTGTATTCCATTCTGGAGTTAATGGCCATATAGTTCTCAGAGGTTCACAAATCACGAACGCCAAGTTTCCTCAATATTTTCTAAGCCACGTGAATTAATTGATTTGACACACAAAGTTACATTATTATGTGATGCATCATTATATATGGCACCCGAAATATCCACGTTCTACGTACACGTGAGTGCGTATGGACTAATCACGAATAATTGAGCACTTTTGAAATCAACCTTTGAATAATGTCACTGGCCCTACTTGCATATATTCCGTGGCATACACTGAGTGGCATGCACCCTATCAAGTTGGTAACGACGGAGGGGAAAGTAGTTCCTTATCTTTACGTTGAACTAAAAGTGTTAGGCAAACATTTGTGAAACCTGAAATAATTTTTTTATTCTCTGTAATATAAATATATAAGTATAAGAAGAGGCGATTTTGGAAAATATTAACTTGTGTAATAATTTCTCAAATACGCTTGACCGACGCATAAATAAAGTTATCAGGCCCATGATAATGTTAATGTTATATATGGTGGAAGAATACACAGTGTACATACAAGTAAATTCTAAGCAGGTCTTTCAAAAGTGCTCAGTTTACCGCGAAGAGCCTTAAACGTGATGAGTGTTCGTGTAACGTGAAGTGTTCATAATCCCGGCCCTAGACCTGATACTCCTGTCACCGCACTGTCAAGCTTGACGCACTTTTCCACGCCAGTTGTGCTACGTGTGGCCACGGGGAACATTACGCGCGGAATTAAATGCGTTTGCACTTAAGTACACCTACGACTGGACAAGACGATGCACGATCAAAGCATGCGGAATTCCCGGGTAAATAAAAATTCCTGCGAGACAACTAGGATCGAATCCTGGCCTACTTTGTGAATAGTAGTCAATGGTACAGCATGGAGTGAATTAATATGTCTTTTTTATCAGTTTGTTTGCTCTCTACGAATAGTGGAGTAAATAAATTGGCAAATTAATAATACAGTCACTGTCAAAAGTAAAATTAAAAGTTCACTTAAAATGAAAGCATATATTAAGAATATTGATTTTAATTCTGTGAATATCAAAAATTAAAAGTGGCAAAATATACACGAGGGAAAAAATATTTCAAATTATATTTATAGGGATTTTGTGGGTTTCACATAACAGTATTTGATGTATTTTAAACTAATGTACCAAATTAATAAGCTGTTTATATTTTTACAAGGATGCCCGTGAGGCGTACCTGAGTTCGTAAAGGATGGAGGTCTTAATAAAAATAAAAGAACAAAATCTGATTTCAGTTTATTCACACAGTTATTATTTACAGCACTAACATGTCTATCTCTACTAATGTTCTTTTTTATTTCTCAATGAGCGCCATATTTATTCTCTGTTTTTGCTCTAATTAGCGGCTTTCATAGTGTATCTGTTTGGTTATAGTCAATTGACTCATACTCATCATTAACACCCTTTCAGTCTGTCTGTTGCCATCAATATTAATGTATTTCACTCACGCAGCCAGTCCAATAGTCCAGCCTGCCAGCCGCACACTTCACTGCTTGATACTCGCAGTCGCAGATTTCCCTTCCGCTGGTCACTTCCTTCGCCGCTCGTCGTCTATCGCCGAAACACAGCCACTCATCCATTCAACTGCCCCAACTCACGGTTCGGAGCCCGTCGCATAATATATACTCTGCTGCCCTTGACCTGGAAAGTTCGATGCGCCCGAGCCACTCTTAGAGAAACTAGGGCAGCAAATCACTAGAACATTATTCACATAAATACAGAAACTCAATACTACTGAGGTCAGAAGCGCGCGCCACCAAAGGATTATCGTATCGGCTCGCATTTTGTTAATAGAAACGCGGTTCTTGGTTTAACGCGCACCTGTAATTAAAAACATTCCATTGACTTGCCACCGCCGATATCATACAGCTGCTCTGCCCTTCACTTACACTCGCTCGCGCGGAGCAGGCAAAATGAAGCGAGCTCATAACAATATACTTATTGTTATTATTACATTTGAAATCGCCCTTTAAATATTTTCCGTTTACGTTATTGATATTCTGAAAAATTAATTATTGATGCAAGAAAATAACAGGCTCTAATTTACTTAAGGAAAACTGCAATTGATCATTGTACATGCCCTAGCGCAAAAAGGTTAGATTATATATAGAGAGAGATCTCAACAGTTTTTGAAACAAACTTGTGAAATATCACCCCGTGTGTAAGACGTTTTCCTGCGTTTTAGTTTATTATATACCACTATAGTTTACAAAAGTTATTAACATCACACGAATTAGTTTTTCATTAAATAAAACTTTTACTTACAAAATCATAGTTTACAAATTATAGTGCTTCATTCGTAATCAACGTAAATCAGAATACAGCAGCAGTACTGCTTTGGCAACGGGCAGTAAGAAATAGTTTAAATCTAGTATATTACTAAACTAAGTTTGAGTGTGATTTTAATTATAAAATTAACGATTATTATTGGAATATTTACGTTTCAAGGCAGCACATACGGAGTGAGTGATTTAAGAGGTTCGGGCAGCTCTTAACATCGAGGTCTTGGGAGCGAGGTGAGTATGGAGCTGCACCGGAATGCAAGGACAAGGGAAACGGGAGGTCCCAGAGAAAACCCTCCTTATAGCGATATCGTCCTCTACGATTCCCACATTCGAATATCCGGAGGCGATCCCACTAGGAAAAAAACCCGGTTCGTCGTAGTGGGAGGCGAGTTGTCTAACCACTACAACACTGTGGCTTCAGAACCAATGAAAAAAAAAAATTCCCATTTTTACTTATTAAAATTTTTTTTCTTCTGAATAACGTGAAATACGGATAATTAGGATGCATGAGTGAAAAAACATTACAAATGATGGCAACAGATAGACTGCATGTGTGTTAATGATGAGTATAAGTTAATTGACAGTAACCAAACAGAGATATATAGAAGGATGTTAATTAGAGTTGAAGTGGACATTAAATATAACGCTCACAGTGAAATACAAGAGTAATAGTGGAGACAGATAATTTAATGCTGTAAAGAATAGCTGTGTGAGTAAATTAAAAATCATATTTAGTTCTTTTATTTTTATCAAGACCTCCATCTCTCACGAACTCAGGTACGCCACTCAGGCGTCCTTGTAACACTGATGTTACAAGTGGGATGGAGGCTTTTAGTTGTAAATAAAGTTAGACAATTGACAAGTAATTAGTGATATTTAAGGGAAGTAGTTAATTAGTTTTAACAGTTGTGTTAATATTGTTTTGTACAACCATCAAAGTGAAAGTTAACATGAAAAATGTCTGCAGAACTTGAAACACTGCGTGCATTATTTGAGGGATGTGGTACCCAAGTAAGAACAAATATTAATAGCCTTGATAACCAAATTTGTAGTGTGAAAGAGAACATGCACGAAGCTTTTTATTTCTATACTATTTCTCGTATACTAATAACATAAAATAATAAATTTAATAAAAATTTTCCAGATGAATGGAGCAAACGTTATGTACACAAATGTATTAAAAGTACATAGCATCATTGTCAGCTGCCGGTATGGTGATAGTGTAACTTTGTTGCTGAAAATATTAGTGCAATTCCATCTCAAACGCCTTGATATTCTGTTCCAATTCATTCTCGATACTGCAAATCATTTCACAGCCACTGTCAATTTTTCCAGTGGTACTGTCCATCATATAATTTACACTTGTCACTATTTCATTTACCCACTCCATTCTCGTATTATCTAACTCACTAATGAGTATTATTTTCCTGTCTACATTTTCATTTACAGTGTCTGTTTTCCTATCCACTAAATCACTTACATTAATGATCTGGCTATTTACTTCTGAATAACGTGAAATACGGATAATTAGGTTTTATATATGTAGCGGAATAACACCTGATAAGTGCCTAAGTACGAACTTAACCGTGAACGGACCATAGCTTTTGTTACGTGTTTTGCCGCGTGATGGCGCTCGGCAAATGGGCCGTGATTAACGAGCTCTCTCTCTCTTGTTTGGCCGGTAGATTAGCTCTACAAAGGAGGAAGAATTCTATTAACGCTTCCTTCCTTTCTTTGTAAGGCGTTACGCGTGTTCACTGCTGGCGCTCTTGAACACCGTCGTCCCGTGTACTAGCTCATTGAAATGCATAATTATCAACTCTCGAAATCAAACTGAGGTTCTCTCTCAGGGATACTTTACTCAGTTAGATACGATGTTCTACCATTTGGTTCCCTGAAACCTAGGAATCATAGTTTCACCCTAAAGTTCACTTAGGACTCCTGTATCATTCCAGTGTTCCGGACTTTCAAACTTAGCTAATAAATATGAAAAAATGTTTAAAATTAAAAAAAAATAGGGAAATTTTTTTTATTAACTAATAAGTTAGAACATCGTTTCGACAACTATTATCTTGAATGACCTTGTGGTCGCATATCATATTGTAACATAAACATTTGAGGCGAGTATCCGATTTCATGAGGTACAGAGGTTTTAATAAAAATTGAAGACCTAAATTCAATGATTTTATTTATTTTCAATGATGCAAACAGTCAAACATCTGTTATTTATCAGTCTAAGCATCATTTTAACTCTTATTATTCATATTGAGCCCAATATTTAAATACCATTTCCTTTAAATTAACGTTCTTATCAGAGTCTTTACTCTTGTTAATGTACCTTAAACTGCTTCAATTATTTCCACACGTTTAGTTAAAACTGTCTATTTCCATCGTCCCGAATGTCTTCCCACTCTCGCATCCAGTCCACAGTCCCGCAGATCAGTCCCACTCTTCAATGCACACAAGCTCGCCGACGCACTCTCGCAGATCGCTACAGACGTCCCTCGCTGCTTCGTAATCGCCCAACTGTTGCTCAAGGTCGCACGAGACGCCAAACTCTCGTCTGTTTATCACTCCCTCATTGGAGGCCACCACTTGGTATTTATACTTGAGGTAGGTGCCGTCTAGAACGTTCTTGGAAATCCAAATTGTTCTGGGAAAGGTAATGATGGTGACAACGATATTCCTGTGTGATAAATGGAGAAATATGAGCTTATCAGGGTAAGCGAGGCGTGACATGCGATAAGTTTATAGGTGTGTGCGGCGGCGTCCTTTATGATAGGACGCTCGCTTCTTCTAACATTACAAACTTGACCTCCAGCTCTCAGTGCTTTCCCACGCTAAGGACATTGATATACAACACGCAACCATATGCGTTTTTGCATTAAAAAAATGATAGATGAATTTCTAATTGTTTTCTAATGGTTACCCTTCACATACCAAGCACCTTTCTTAACATTATTTTAGTTGTTGTTACCGCGTATCCTGGCGGTACTGCATTTCAGTATTACTGTGCTACTAGCAAAAGGAAAAATAAATATATACCGCAATTTCTGAAGAACAGAAAGGCGAGATGTCTGTTGTATGCTTCGGGTTGCGATCCGTTTTAGTTAAATATATTGAAATGTTGATTTCCTTTGTTGTTACCATCTTCAAGAAGGGTCAATACAGTACTGATTAGGGAAAGCTGGCTTTATTTTCAACCTGCTGCCACCTTGAGGGACGCATCGTCGTTCCGGCCAGCATGTGTAAATTATGACATGCAGTATGAGATATGGATGGAGGAGCCACGGAATGCATCAGAGTGAGGGCACGGAGCCGTCCAGAGGAAACACTAACACCACGAAAGTGTTCGTCACATGTACTATATTGTTACGTTTCGATGCTGACCTTGACCCGGCCCGTGAGAGCGACCAAGAGAGGGGAGAGTAGTGATATGATAGGATGCAGCAAGTCAAGGCAATGTTGTGAATGACAAGCGAGCGATAATCTTACCAGTATTTTGAGTTATGAAGGCATTCTGCCTCGATGACCCTTTAGTAACGCGCCGCTCCTGACCTTCGGCGGATGAAAAGGATTCCTGCATTTATCTGAAGAATGCTCTGGATTGCTGATCTCGTTTCTCTCAGCGTGACTCGAAGTGAGTTGAATCTTCGAGATGGTCGCGGTGACTGATATACAAGTGTGACAGGCCTCCGAGCCGGCAGTTGTTGAATGGTGGAGTTTCAGCGATAGACGACTAGCGAGAAGAGGAGCGCGTGGCGAGAGGAGTGACCAGCGGGAAAAAAATTAGCGAATACTAACATCAGAGCAATGAAGAGTACGGCTGCAGGCTTGATTGTTGGACTGGATGCATGAGTGAAAAAACATTACAAATGATGGCAACAGATAGACTGCATGTGTGTTAATGATGATTATAAGTTAATTGACAGTAACCAAACAGAGATATATAGAAGGATGGTAATTAGAGTTGAAGTGGACATTAAATATAACGCTCACAGTGAAATACAAGAGTAATAGTGGAGACAGCTAATTTAATGCTGTAAAGAATAGCTGTGTGAGTAAATTAAAAATTATATTTAGTTCTTTTATTTTTATCAAGACTTCCATCTCTCACGAACTCAGATACGTCACTCAGGCGTCCTTGTAACACTGATGTTACAAGTGGGATGGAGGCATTTAGTTGTAAATAAAGTTAGACAATTGACAAGTAATTAGTGATATTTAAGGGAAGTAATTAATTAGTTTTAACAGTTGTGTTAATATTGTTTTGTACAACCATCAAAGTGAAAGTTAACATGAAAAATGTCTGCAGAACTTGAAACACTGCGTGCATTATTTGAGGGATGTGGTACCCAAGTAAGAACAAATATTAATGGCCTTGATAACCAAATTTGTAGTGTGAAAGAGAACATGCACGAAGCTATAAATACCCAAATTAGTAGTGCTAAAGAGAGTGTAAATGAAATTGTAAATACTGTAAATGACAAAGTAAATAGCCAGATCATTAATGTAAGTGATTTAGTAGATAGGAAAACAGACACTGTAAATGAAAATGTAGACAGGAAAATAATAGTCATTAGTGAGTTAGATAATACGAGAATGGAGTGTGTAAATGAAATAGTGACAAGTGTAAATTATATGATGGACAGTACCACTGGAAAAATTGACAGTGGCTGTGAAATGATTTGCAGTATCGAGAATGAATTGGAACAGAATATCAAGGCGTTTGAGATGGAATTGCACTAATATTTTCAGCAACAAAGTTACACTATCACCATACCGGCAGCTGACAATGATGCTATGTACTTTTAATACATTTGTGTACATAACGTTTGCTTCATTCATCTGGAAAAATTTTATTAAATTTATTATTTTATGTTATTAGTATACGAGAAATAGTATAGAAATAAAATTTTTTTGGCCCTATATATTTAGAGATTAGTTCGGTTTTTCATAATTACGCACAGCGCTTCCGTTAATCAACTCTATATTTCCGTGAAAAAATAGAGATTTGGCTGCGTATATTACATACAATGACATCTAAACGGGATAAAATTGTCCACGTAGCTCCTTTTTCCTGGACTCGAACCGGTTACCACGTAGTCCGAACACCCACTAGCTACACCAGGCGCTCAGTTAGTCACTTATATTCTTCTTACAAATTACACCCATATTGCTACATCACTTTAACAACAATTACAATGCAGAAGGCGTGGATTCTTGTCTTGTGGAATACCAACAGCAGCCAAGAGCACATTACGGGAGAAGTGTCAACTTAATCAGTTATGTTCATTTGCTGAATGCTGCAGCCGAAGGTTAACGATTAACTACTGTCAGAGCTCAGCGGAATCCACTATACCGGGTTCTTTCTGTCTTTATTTTTGCTAATTTATGTTTCTGTGAAATAAAATTTAAAAAAATATGTCACTATAGAAATTTCGCTCTTTGTCGTTGTCCGAATAATAGTCATACAATTTGATCACAAATACTGTAGTATCAACGTTAAAATATTAACACGTCCATATTTTAAAACAACCAAATAAAATCTAGTAAAATTAAAAACAAATAAATGTTTTGAAACTTGTAAATATTTACATTATTTGAAGTCATAAATTCTCAATAACTTACGTAACACTGACATAATAACACGTAAACGTAGGGTTCCCGCACAAGAAGCGAAGTCGTGCCTTTAAGCAGCCTTCAACTGGCGCGATAGCAGAGATTCAAGAAAGAAGGTCGTAGATTTCCGCTTTGGAAAGCACTCACCCAGGTATCAAGTACCGGATACCTTCATCTGATCGGCTACCGGATGGGATACGTTATGCTTAGAAACCTGCAAAATTCGCTCTCTCTTTCCACTGGCGTACACGTAAGTGAGCAACAGTGGGCGTACTTCGAATCGTGATGGATTGTACTCCCCGCTGTGTCAGTTTAGCACCTTAACAAACATTATCGAAATGGTCATAATTTAAAATATAAGAAACTTTACATCTAAGCTGTGAGGATTCCAAAATGCTTATCGAAAATTTTCTGAAAATTCAACACCGCAGAATACATGTGTTATCTTATGTACGTGAAATCTAAACCCAAATCAGTAGTTTCAGTCGGTGAAATGCAAGTCACGGAATGTCAGTTGAGATGCAGTTATAGACTGGCCAATCAGTGGAATTATCGCGTAATCATTACCGCAGTGTAGGTATTCACAATTTATTAATTGCCGTGTGTGGAGAAAGAACGCAAGACGTACTTTGAATGCTTTCTTTCACTCGTGTTTGACATGGAGACTTTTTCCACACTTTGTTACATGAAAATTACTATCGTCGGTATCAAAACAAACAAATGAATGTTATATACTGTGAATAATTGCGGAGATGGGCGGGTTCACACCACGCGCGAACGCTTACAGCACATCGCGTGATCGTAAGGTGACCTCTGCCTCTACTCATTATTCTGCGCGTCCTTTAAAATTGGGTAAACAATGACATTGAAATATTTCTCT
>NQII01004847.1:71067-126097 GCA_002778355.1 Clitarchus hookeri
CAGGACCTAAAGTGGCCTTTCTCCCTCCGCGCTCGATGAGACGTATCCGGCCAACACGAGAGTCGAGCTTGCTGGATCACGTTAAAGGAGGAAAAAAAGAAAAACCGTCGAGAGAAAATGTAATAGAGTTCACATGCGAGCTGTACAGTAGCTACTCTCCATGTTCCAATATTGGACTGCTTTCCTGCCAATAATACTGTCAACTGGAGAAGATTCGAGGATAGAACTCTGTGTGTAGGTGTCTCGAGATGTCCGTACATTTCCTCAAACTCAGTTGTAATGCAACTGGAATACTTTCAAGTTGGTCGGAATATTTTGTTCGCATAGAACGGCCGGGTCTGTCGGAAATTAAAATAGAAAAACACGTTTATCACTTTTGACCACGTGGCTTTGACGGTTGCACTGGCGATGGACTAGTTAAAGTTGGAGATATGCACAAAATACGAAAATACGCCCGCCTCATCTCTAGTCTGTGCTCCGACAAGATCGTCATGTCGAGAAAAAGAAACAATAACAGTCAAGGAAAAATATACGATGTGAGAATAGACATATTCTACGCTGATTGTCATTAAAATTGTTACACCAAGGCAGATACTGAGTCTATCATACAAAGGGCGACATGATTACTTTTGCAACTCGGTATGACATGCAGAACATGGGACATAAGTGGCGATAATTGCTGTAATACGATGCGGCATTGCGAGGAAGAGGCTCTGGGTGTCCGTCTGGGGTATCTCGGCACGTGGTGCTCCAATTCGTGCCCAAAGTTCATCCTGTTGTGGCCGCGGGTGTCCAGTTTACAGGCCAGTCGTCGTCCGACCATGGATCACATGTTTCATTGAAGGCGAGAGTTCCGGCCACACAGGAACCGTCAGACGACGTGTGCTACACTCGGTCGTACATCGTCCTCTCGTACACGGCCTCATGTCAGCCCGGAAGATAGGCAGGCTCCAACACCTCCGCGATGTAACGGTTGCTGGTCAGTGTAATAGTGGTGCGGACTAGGTGCAAGTGGGACTCGAACCAGATGGCACCCAATACCATACGTCTCCAGATNCCTCTCATACACGGCCTCATGTCGGCCCGGAAGATAGGCAGGCTCCAACACCTCCGCGATGTAACGGTTGCTGGTCAGTGTAATAGTGGTGCGGATTAGGTGCAAGTGGGACTCGAACCAGATGGCACCCAATACCATACGTCTCCAGGTGCTGGGATGTATGACGGTGTATTACGCAGGACTCAGCCAGGCGCGCGACACGGTGCCACCAGACGTGGACGCGACNTGCTGGGATGTATGACGGTGTATTACGCAGGACTCAGCCAGGCGCGCGACACGGTGCCACCAGACGTGGACGCGACCATTGTATTGCTGCAAGCAGAAGCGAGATTCGTCGGAGAAGATGCTGGCGTACCACTCGTCCCACCAGGCCCACCATTCCACACACCATCGCAGCCGCAGGTGCCTATGGTGAGCAGTGAGTGGCAGCCGCAGGAATTGGCGCCTGAATGTGATGCCCTGACGCTCCGGACGGACATGCACTATGTGTGCGAATGATGTGCCACATATGCCTGAGATCCTGAGCCAGAGTGTTTGATGTGGCTGTGCGATCATGCGCACCAATATACCTGTCCTAGCGCTCGTTGCTGCGATGGGTCTGTTGGCTTCCTTCACATCGCTCAGCCCGTCCTTCCTTGACCCACTGGTCCCATAACCGCAACGCTGTGGTTGCATCTCTTCCAAAACAAGAACGAGAATTCGCGGAATATGATCCACAATCCTGACAGGCCATGATTCTCCCGCGGCCAGAGGCGGAAACATGTTCGTATGGTTGTCGTGTTCTTCGATACTGCATGCTCTCTCCGTCTCTGCATACTAGTTGCTGAGATGGCAATAAAGTTTTTATGACCACAATAATAAATAATTTTCGAAAGAATATAACAATTTGGAACAAACTAATTTTTCTCTCCTGTTCTTTCACAATAGAGTAAGAGATATTAAAGAAGCTATTCATCCAATAATAACTACGTATTCTTGTTTATACAAAACCATTTATTCTAAGCATGCCTTAAATGAAAAAAAACCGCTTTAAAGCGTGAGCGGTTGAATAGTGGTCAGGCTACTCGCCTCCTACCTAGGAGAACCGGGTTCGATTCCCGGCGGGGACACTCCCAGATATTTGCATGTGGGAATCGTCGGACGATAACGCTGTTCGGCGGGTTTTTTTCAGGGATATATCGTCCTTGCATTCCATACTCACCTCACTTCACCCTCATCGGCTCTGAAGACCTCGATGTTAATCGATCCTCTCTCTCGACTGTTCAANTCCATACTCACCTCACTTCACCCTCATCGGCTCTGAAGACCTCGATGTTAATCGATCCTCTCTCTCGACTGTTCACACCTGCACATCTACATTCACTGCAGCATGGCATCGCCCCCGCTGAAGCAGGTCACTGCCTCCATGCCGCATGCCGGAGCCCTCTCCACCTGGAAGGATCTGGAGGCTCTGTGATCCACGAGCAGACATACGAACATCTCGTAGTGTAGATTGTTACTTGGTTAACGAATCAGTTACGTCCCGGTGAACGNTCCATACTCACCTCACTTCACCCTCATCGGCTCTGAAGACCTCGATGTTAATCGATCCTCTCTCTCGACTGTTCAAACCTGCACATCTACATTCACTGCAGCATGGCATCGCCCCCGCTGAAGCAGGTCACTGCCTCCATGCCGCATGCCGGAGCCCTCTCCACCTGGAAGGATCTGGAGGCTCTGTGGTCCACGAGCAGACATACGAACATCTCGTAGTGTAGATTGTTACTTGGTTAACGAATCAGTTACGTCCCGGTGAACGNTCCACGAGCAGACATACGAACATCTCGTAGTGTAGATTGTTACTTGGTTAACGAATCAGTTACGTCCCGGTGAACGTCTTATCACTGCGCATCGCAGTGTACTGTGCTCGTCAAATATAACTGTAATGCATTTCTACAATCGATTGATATTAATTATTCGTACCTTCGAGGAAATTAGCATATTTACGTAATGTTCGGAAACGAAACGAAAGATAATAATGAGAAGTTCGATATAAAATATCTAACATCACTTCAGTGTGTCAATTTAATATTAAATGTATCAATCAAAACAAAGCTAATTGGCACGACGAGGATAAAGCAGTTTTAAAATGAACTGTAAATTGACAGTTAGAAAAGGTAAAAAGAAACGTTCTATATAAAGCAACAAATTACTTAAGATATATGTACTCCATATCTAAATTCTTGGTAAACTACTTAACTCCACTATAAATCATATTTTCTATATATAGCTGACAATTTCGTTTCCGTATTTTATCCTATAAAAAAGTTAATGCCGAAAAGTTTGAATTTTTTTTAGCTTTCAAACAACAGAAATTACAAACTGAATAAAGCAATTAATGCAAGAAATACGCGGATACAAACATAAATATGCAGAGAATTTTGCAACATGCACACTATTGTCTGCCCCTGAAATGAAAGGTTTAAGGGCCTGGGAGCAGAGTGGTATCCGCTAAGTTTTGGTAACATGGNATTGTCTGCCCCTGAAATGAAAGGTTTAAGGGCCTGGGAGCAGAGTGGTATCCGCTAAGTTTTGGTAACATGGTGTAAAGACTTATTGATGTATTCTTCTTGTGAACAATACCTACGAAGACACGCGATTTAAATGTGCTTTTGTTTCAATAAGTACATCTCTCAGTAAGCAGTGGAAGCCGGAGCACACTGCAATAATAATAGCTTTCCATTTTTTTCCTCCTGGTTTTTTTTTGNGTGTAAAGACTTATTGATGTATTCTTCTTGTGAACAATACCTACGAAGACACGCGATTTAAATGTGCTTTTGTTTAATAAGTACATTTCTCAGTAAGCAGTGGAAGCCGGAGCACACTGCAATAATAATAGCTTTCCATTTTTTTCCTCCTGGTTTTTTTTTTGTGAACTACAGCTTTTAAGATATTAAACGAAATAGAATATAATATTGCAAAGGACCAGCCACCCTTTAAGAAACTGGTTAAACAAACTCTTGTGCCTTTTGGAAAGTACCCTTCACGTGCGACATGTTGCAACGTTGGAAGGAGCATGTTGAAACATAATCCTAATTTAAATTTTCAGATTGAGAATTGTTACTGTCATTCCATTTACAGTCAACGCGCACATAAAATACAGTGTTTGATCCCACGACCAATTTGACTACATGTTCTATCTGACAGACTACAGCCATTCTTAACTGATAGCCTTACTAGGTGCACGCAGCAGGGAACAACGTACAAACAAGCGATAGCATATAACATACAGTGAAATATGATATTTTTTGTTATTACTGAAAATATATTTACAATAACTTTATGAATAATGTATTATTATTGTCATAATACCAAACAGTTGAAGCCATGGGAACAATTAATGTTTAGTAAAATAATAAATAATCAAACATTTTATTATTCTTCTTTAATACCTAAAATCGGCTGATATGTCAGAAAGAAGGGTAACAGATATAATTACTACTATGCAGAAATTTATAAAGCAATAAGTACATAATTGCCGTCATTGAACTTGTTCAAGATGCAATTAATAATCGTCTGTTGAACATTATTATTTTGTTTGGTAACAGTAAAAATAACTTAATATTCTAGGTGCATTTTACAAGCAGTTATCTAAAAGCTGTAATATATTTTCAATTTTAATTTCATGTCACTGCGTGGGGCAAGTTGTTGTAGCGAAGTTCCCCGCTCACTAGTCATGGAGAAAACCGAGTCATTGCACACGTCAATAAACAATAACTCCAAACTCATAGGCTGCATATATACTAGGATAAATATTCTGTCTCCCAGCCACGGTGTTTCGCCTATCGTTTACATGTACGGTTTTTAAATTAATGGGTTTTACAAAAACTAAAAATGAGCACACTATCAGTTAAAACAGATTTTCGAGGAATTCCAAAGCATAACAAACACCACCTTCAAACGAACATTCGCCAACTTTCTGCGCGCTGCTAGTGCATTGTTTCACCGCATTATCGTGCCATTTGTTCTAATACAAGCAGAGAAAAGTGGACAGGTGCAACATGCTCCTGTAGAAACTAATCCCCTCTTCTCCCTACTCAAAAACCTCAGTGAATTATTTAATTCCGAATACCTATACTTTGTCAAACTGCTTATCAACAATACGCGTATAAATTATTCAGTGCTAAAAAATACGTATTTTATGTATAAGAGTTTATTCTTGTAAGATATTTGGGTAAAGCTATTTTAATGAAACAAAAAAAGCTGATGTCTAACACAATGCTATTAGATATCGCTGTCAGTTTTGTAGTTGGATTATATCCTAGGCCAGATAAATTCCCTACAGCTGATGATTCCTAAATAAGTACTAAACAAATTTAGCACCTAACTCTTTCTTTCATAACCATAGCCGCTACATGAAAATGAAACCGAACTCAAGCTTGGGATGAAAAAGTTTCATGGATCTTTATATTGCGTCAGATGTTTTAGCAAATTTATATCTCGTAACATTAAATAAAATTAACATTATTTTCCGAAATAATTCATAACACAACTCTCAGACAGCATCGGGAAATATTTCTCATTATTCTGTTTTTTGTAACTCCTTTTCAGCAAACTCCAGTGACGAACCTCGAGCACTGTATAACACACTCAGTAAATATAGTCTATTCACGGTTTCTTCAGACTTTTAAAACCAAAAGTTTGAAAAATCATCTTATGTATGTTGTATTTGTCTGTTTCCTTAGTATACCATGTTTCACAAACGTTTTATTCTTCTGTTAACATAAACGTATCTGGTTTTTGGTTAAATAAAATTTTACTTATATTTTATTTAAGAATTATGATATCTCGTGTATAATAAATATGATTAAAACAGGGTGAAAACAAGCATGTCGGTAATGTCTAGTAAGAAATAGATCATATACACTGAAGAGCCAAAAAAACTGGTATAGGCGTGCCTATGCAAATAACAGAGGTATTGAACCAATCAGAGTAACGCGATGCGGTCGGCAGCTAGAACGGTTACTGCTGCTACAATGGCAGGTTTTCAAGATTTAAGTGAGTGTGAACGTGGTGTTATAGTCGTCGCACGAGAGATGGGACATAGCATCCACGAGGTAGCGATAACATTTGGATTTTCACGCACGACCATTTCACGAGTGTACCGTGAATATCGGGAATCCGGTAAAACATCATATCTTCGACATCGCTGCGGCCNAGTAACGCGATGCGGTCGGCAGCTAGAACGGTTACTGCTGCTACAATGGCAGGTTTTCAAGATTTAAGTGAGTGTGAACGTGGTGTTATAGTCGTCGCACGAGAGATGGGACATAGCATCCACGAGGTAGCGATAACATTTGGATTTTCACGCACGACCATTTCACGAGTGTGCCGTGAAAATCGGGAATCCGGTAAAACATCATATCTTCGACATCGCTGCGGCCGGAAAAAGATCGTGAAAGAACGGGACAAACGNGGCAGGTGAGTCAGTTTTTTTGGCTCTTCAGTGTAGAAAACATTATTACACTGAGTGCTCATGAAAGTGGTGCGCTGTCCCTTTGGTGTAATTTCCTGGGTCTGTATAAACTTTGTTTGCATGAGGCGGAGGAATATCCTAGAAGAATGATTTTAGAAGGGCTTCAGAAAAGTTAGAAGTAACCGTGAATGGATTATATATCCAATTTATTTATGTGTACCGTACTACTACTCCCCAAAGTATTATGCAGTTTCTGATTGTAATGCCCCAAAATATCTTGAGAGAATATGTAAAAGAATCTAAAGTTTATATCGTAGTTATTTCATAGCCTAAATAACCGTATTTTACTCTAAAAATGTTANATATGTAAAAGAATCTAAAGTTTATATCGTAGTTATTTCATAGCCTAAATAACCGTATTTTACTCTAAAAATGTTAAAAAAAAATTTAAAATAAATAATGTCGAAACATTTTTTTATTATGTAGTGTTTTAAAATAGAAACAATCAGTTTAATTTTGTCTTTGCACAACTATTAAACGGAATATTTACGTTTCATTTGTTTATACATTTGGAATTACTATAAATAGATTCAGTTTACTTCGTCGTATGAAATGTTCAGATATGTTCACATTTGTCCTGGAAAAAATGGAACACTGATAAAAATTATTACAGACTTTAGGAAGCTTAAGAAAATTAAGTGACTGTGGGTTAATTCCACGTTAATAAAAACTGTGAAGTATTCCGGATGTGTGGCACGAAATGTATTGACAAATATTTTGACGTGACAACGTCTTATAATTCGATAGAGCCGGCTGCACGCACGAAAAAACATGACTCATGCGGCGTTACCTCGCTCTGAGGCGTTCCATGTAAGGCTTGAAGTGCAAGCGAGAGCGCGGAACGANTTCATAGCCTAAATAACCGTATTTTACTCTAAAAATGTTAAAAAAAAATTTAAAATAAATAATGTCGAAACATTTTTTTATTATGTAGTGTTTTAAAATAGAAGCAATCAGTTTAATTTTGTCTTTGCACAACTATTAAACGGAATATTTACGTTTCGTTTGTTTATACATTTGGAATTACTATAAATAGATTCAGTTTACTTCGTCGTATGAAATGTTCAGATATGTTCACATTTGTCCTGGAAAAAATGGAACACTGATAAAAATTATTACAGACTTTAGGAAGCTTAAGAAAATTAAGTGACTGTGGGTTAATTCCACGTTAATAAAAACTGTGAAGTATTCCGGATGTGTGGCACGAAATGTATTGACAAATATTTTTAACGTGTAAAATGTTGTACTTCACGTATGTACAGTATGCTTTCGTAAAAAGAAAAGCTCACAAATAAGTCAGCAGTCAAAATGACAAACTTATTAATGCACATTAGAAACATTACTTTGAAGCCGTTCAACATATTCATAACGGAATTTATTAAATCATTCGACGTGAATAACTGCGAAGCTTGTAGACAGCCTGCTTTGATCATCGTTACAAACTATTCTCTAATAAATCTGTATGATCAAATCTTTAGGACGTTCCAGATCTTTAAATTATTTCCTACGGTTTTAGCACATGGTATAATTTTTCGTTGGGTTATAAAATTATACTATGAAATAAATATGATAGCAGAAGAAAATAACATCTCAGAAAATATTTATAGCATTTATAGGAATTTTAAATTTACAACATTCTTTCACAAATCTCAAAATGGTGTAAAAATAATACCTCAGACTACAGCTCAAAATACGTAACGTTATGAAGGACATTTACATGAAATTTCTATAGGAATCGCCCGTACTTCAATTTTTAATTTTAAGATAAATTTTAAAGTCAAAACAGCTAAAAGCTCTTACCGCATCTGAAACAAGAGTTGGATTCCAAAGAAATTGCTAAATGCCGTTCCTGTGACTGAAAAAAAAAAAAATTAAAATTTAGTTGAAATAAACTTGTTATTAAAGTAATACTTAAACATTTTTACGATTCCAGATAATGAGTTACAATTTTCAAATTTCACTTAAAAAAAAAAAAAATTATGAAAGTTTTCCTGAAATGATTGGGCATTTTTATTAAGAGATCGTCTTTAGAGTGCCACGGAAGTATCAAATATCGTGGACACCTAGAACATATGCTTGCTCCTCAGTAGCCTGTAAGTCCCGTAATGAATGCAGCACGACTCGCAGATTTCATGATATTTCAGGGACTTACATATTTAGATGAGTGTGCCACTCTCCCTTTCCTCTCCTTTGTTTCCCCCTCTTAAGGTCGGTTTGCGACGGAAAACCTGTACTTAATGAATTCGTATGGATTAGAATGAAAGAAGCTAATTTTGTCTAGCGGTTCATGACCATCAATACGTATAGGTATAGGAATATCCTTAGCGTGTATGTGTACAGGAAATGGCGTTATTGTATTATCTGTCGTGTAGGGTAAAGTTCAAATGAGAAAATACTCTTGCTGTGGCTCTGTGAAAGGGACCGAAANGGTTCTCCAGATTGCTCGCCGCTGGAGGGAGGGAAACCACGGGACGCTGCTGGGGCCATACACACCAAACTGATAACATCGCTCTCTACTACCGCGCTGCCAAATACAGTGCTGCGCAACTAACGCTTTTTCGACAGGTAATACGCACACGCGGAGCAGATATCACCCAACCGCTCTCGGCTGCTGTCCTTTTAATAGGATAGCTTGTTTTCAAAAGAAAGCTTACATTTTTTTTCATTTGCTCACTTATGATACATCTGAATAGTATGTAGTAATTAAAGGTATTTTATTTGGTTTTGCTTCTTCATGCTTTTGTTACATTATTGTCCGGTGAGTACTGACAGAATGAGGATGGAAATGAAAATGAAATTTTATTTTCCAATAAATCAACATTTTACTAAAATTATGTTTATTTCTGGTCGTGTGTTATTGGTTGGAACGTAAGACGAGTGCATCCACTATGAAACACAAAATTTTTAAAAACGTTTAATTTAAATTTCTCTTACGTTCACGACATTAATCGTGAACTGATGTTTAAAGAAAGAAAATGTCCGTACGTAGACAGGTGCCTCACACGAAGACAGTTCTGGGGAAGTGTNTCTGACGCGAAGACAGTTCTGGGGAAGGGTCAGGAGTTTTAGTAACCAGCCTCTGGTCGCCATACTTAACAATATCGTGAGGTTACTGAAAATAAAAGAAACTAATGAATTTAGCACTGCTAGTGGGGAATTGAACTTAGTTCAGTAAACCTGTGGTGTAGCCTTTTTCTCTGCTGCCTTTAAAAACTTTGCCAAAAAACGTGGCCTTTACTGCTATATGTCATAATTTAACGTGCTGGATAGCAAAAAAAATATTAATATTTTACATCCTTGTTGTACAACTTAGAACTTCCAGACGTTATATGTAACGTCGTGTTCCCTCGAAAAATGTTTCGATGAATGATGCGTTGTTAAAGTCACCATTTCGTAATTTTTAGAACAAAAATGTAAATTAAAATAAATTATTTTATGTAAAACAAAGAGGAGGCTTGAGGGCAATGTTTGATTTAGTTACAAAATGTATAATAAATATATTTAAAATATTGAAAAGGTTTTATATATATATATATATATGCAACAAANAGGTTATATATATATATATATATATGCAACAAATTTACAAAATGGTTTTCTGTTCTTGTACTCATAAGTATCAAGGTGGGGCTAGACNTGGTTTTATATATATATATATGCAACAAATTTACAAAATGGTTTTCTGTTCTTGTACTCATAAGTATCAAGGTGGGGCTAGACACTTATTTAAACAAAGTAAATTGTTTTTGTTTAAGCGAATTAGATTTATGATTTACGTGTTACAAAATAAGTTAAAGCTTTGGATTTTTATTATATGTACGTAGAATTACGGAATATAATTATTCTGACTGCGAATTACATCCACAGTAATGACTTTAAGTTGAATAGTAATCGACAAACACGAATTAAATCTTTTATAATTGGTCGCAGTTTTAAAAAGTTTTATTCATTATGATCGCAAAAACAAAGACACAATTCTCCAATATTTAGGTGGACAAAATAGTATTACTTGAAGAGATGCTGGCCGGATGGCTCAGATTTTCAACAACTCTTTGGTACACGGTTGACATGGAGTGCAGACCAGAGATATGGGTGTCTCTTAACATCGAGGTATTGAGAGACGATGAGGGTCAAATGAGGTGAGAATCGAGCAGCGCCGGAACGCAAGGGCGAGGGAAACGGGAGATCCCCGAGAAAATCTGCCGACCAGCGGCATCGTCCGGCACAATTCCCACGTGCGAAAANACGTGTGAAACGTGTGAAAATCCGGGAGTGACACCGTTGGGAATCGAACCCGGTTCGCCTAGGCGCAAGGCGAGTAATCTGATCACTACATAACCGCAGCCTCATTGACTTGGAGTATACTGTAATTGGAAGCTATCGTTATCTTAAAGCTTAATGCCTGAGCTGCCACACGTAAAACGCAACGAACGTTTTTTTTTTAATTCCTACCTCATTATTATTTGCAGAGTTTTACATGGAATCAGTTTGCTATTAACCGGAAAACTAGTCTCTGCAAATTCATTTATCTTTATAATCAATGAAATGCATAACAATGAGTGTCTTGTAGCATTATGTTCAACTGTAAACAAGCAAAAAAAATTGACAAACATGTGAATTTCGGTCACAAATATTTTCCACAAGCTTTAATTATTTTTGATTTCGAATTTTTTTAGGCTGGTGGGATAAGTTTTTTAAAAATATAAAAACGAACTGTAAATACAGCACTAACAATAGATGTGTATGGATCATTGCTTCAAGTGAAATCACAGGCAAAAGCGGCCGTTTTGAAAGGAAATAACTGCGGACGTTAAGTTAAAGTGGACAACGTAATGGCAAGCCTTGTATATAAGTGCGTCCTCTTCGCAGAACAGATTGGAAAGTGGAGCTTGAAATGTTGTAAAGAAGCGACGTTGTGGCGGCAACAAGCTCTGCGGGAAGACAGAAGAAGCTCTTCTCCGGAGAGAGGCGAAGTGGAGGGCAGGATAAACAACTTCTTCCGCGTTTTTCTTTCTCTGGGCGTTTACCGAGGCAGCGGCGTCTCTGCTTGTAGCGCTTGTAAGGGGGAGGACCGGCGAACAAAAGAACACTCCAGAGCGAGTACTCTTCCCCATGCGGGCTGCACTCTTCGAATAAATGTTTCAAAGTTAAATAAAGTTCGGCGAAGCTTCCCCGACGCATAGCTTTGCTATTTCTGGGAGAGCTCGTGCCGGTTTCCTTGGCGTCACCAGACAACGATCCACAACTTCGCGTCTCATGTTTGAATAATTTATCGCCCTCGCGGTTATCGCAGTGCACGACCCGGGCTGAATCGAAAAAAAAGTGAATATCAAGTATCGCGCCGGATCGTGAATTTTATTCGAACAGGAAGGCGGTTTCGTGATTTGGGACTATCGAACTCCTTTAGAACGATTCATGACAACGTAATAAAGATTCAAAATGTTATTTTCAAACTCAAACGTAACATTTCTGCAATCCCTGCCCACACTTCGAAATAAACATACTTACGAGTTATTGAAATATAATCACATTTGTTGATTGTGATGCATGTACCCTATCACAGTTTCGACACACTAGTAACGAGGTGGAAAATTTCGTACAATCTACAAGCAGCTCGAACATTATTTTTGCTTTGCTGTTTTGGCGAGGAAAAGATTCATCATAATATTAAAATTTGATTAAGTAATTGTATTGCGATCCTTAATTCACATCAAAAGGCTGTTTTAAGAAACAATTCCAAGTTTCAACGAGAGTTATCATGGCCACCAGAAACTTGTCTATGTTTTTATACCCAGCATGCAATATTATACAAAGGTTGATATTGAGGTAAAATATGAAAATGACAAACTATTTGACAAATGTTGGTACTATTAAAAGATCTTTACATATTCAGTGTGATTGAGAAATAACAGTTTCACTTGGTTGTTATTTCAATGCTGTTAGAATGCAAACAACTAACACTTTATTAATAACCAGATATATGCAGGGTATCAAAGAAAACTTCTAATCTCCTTTTAAATTTATGATTAGTGTGAAAATATTTACTTTTGCTGTACAAATTATACATATGAACAACAGTGATTCGTACTGCACTGATAAACTATTATTGCGCTCTATTACAAAAGCATTTAAGGAAATCTAATTTATTATCGTTGCTTATTACTGAATTGTAAAAGTAATTAGTAAAAATTACAGGGAAATTTAGATTACTTAAAATTTCTACAATGACTTTGCAATTATTTTGCGTCATCGGTTAAAACATGAAATAATCATCCTGAAGAAGAAGGAAGAATTGAAGCTTTATTACAAAATTCAGTCTGATTTGCTTTGTTCTGAGTGAAGCACATTTAAGACTGATGAACATGATTAGCATTAATATTGTTCACATTGTAAAACAAAAAGTGTCAATAAAAATTATCATTACATTTAAAGTAACGAAGTTGACCTTTGTATTTTATTTACCCTCCCACGTGCGGGATGATTGTCACTATCAAGTTATTAGCGCCTTGGACCCAAGCAACTTTCGTCTGAAACATTTTGTTCTACCACTGAAATTGGCGGTGTTATACAGGTGGCCTGCCTTAGGTGCCTCATCCGGTATATTTATTCACTATTATTCCAAATGAGAAGGATTTCAAAAGTGCTCATTTTTCCGTGAATAGCAGTAGTGTAGATTTGGGACAAGAGCGTGGGAGCGTGGAGCATCGGAGCTGTTCATGCTCTGCCATTCCGGTCGCCCGGTAGCCATTTTACCTCAAAATTTCCCTTTACCCCCTTCGAAAATGTATAAGACACCATGTGCAAAAACAATACTCCCAAACTACTTTTCAGCCAATTTTGGGGGGTGGGGGGGGGCATGGTTTTCGAGGGTATAGCAATGGTGGCCATATTGGTTTTATAGACAAAGGTATGCCAAATTGATAGACGGGATCCGAAGCCGTAGCCGACCGGGTGCCATGTTGGATGTCGGAGACTTTGATATTGACCTTTGACCTTGACTCCATGCCCATGACCTTGAGTGACCTTAAAACCAAAAATTGGCAAAACTTGTTTTAAAATTCCCCAAAAAATTTTTAAACAGCTATAAATTATATCACAAATTACAATTTTTTTATTAATAAAAATTTGTATTAAAAAAATTTTAATTTCGAATGTTTGGTTTGGAGGGGATGAGGGACAGGAACCTACCAGCCGCCATGTTATGACGTAACCTAGGTCACCTTGACCTTACCCCATGAGATTTATGATATAACTTGTGACCTAGGATAACATTGAAAACCAAAACTAGAGAAAAATTGTAAAAATAAAATAAATTCATAAAAGTTAACGAGAATATTACCTTACTTACTACTACCGTCATCTTGGATCCAGGTGACCCTGATCTTTTACTTTGACCCTGGTGTTCATTGACCTTGAAACCTAAAAAAATCGTCAAAACTACCAAAATTTTCTCAAAAATTTACAAAAACATTTATTCAAAATCATTAGAAATTAATCAAAACTTAATAAAAAATATTAAAAAAATATTATTATAAATTATTTTTAAAAATTGTTTTCAAAACCTTACATTTCCAGAGGAGCCCACTTCACTACATCCAGCAGACGACTGACCCGCTCCAACCAATCACATGGTATTAACATTCCCCTCACATTTCCCCTTACCATTACTTATTCGGTTGAATCCACTCCACCGGCTGTATTGATTTTTTTTCGTTTGTCGTTTGTTTACATTTTCGACAATATGTGTTCAGACACAGCCCCCAGAAATTCTCGATAACGTCAGTGAGAAGCACGATGTACGTCTTCAGGCAGATGTCGAAGTATTCTCCCAGTGTGAAACATCCAAATTTCCTCCATACATTTTTTACATGGTGCATAGACCTCGTCACTAATATTGCTGATAGTGAGTCGATTGTGGAAGGCTTCCTTAGCAGGCAGCTGCATCTCTTCTAACTTCTCCCACGAGTCGACATAGTTGTAAGGAAAGATACCCCCCTTTCTTACAACTAGCCCTATTTATCCAGTGCTGAAAAATTTCTTCGTAGTTTTAATTTCGGAGGCAGGCAGGTTCTGTGCGAGGGTTGCGAGACTGGTAGGCATGCATCTGTACTTATCTATGAATTGAATACTGAATTTGTCCCTAATCGACTTACTGAATGTTATTAATTTTTCCTCTGAATTTGGGATGATGAAAATATATTTTGGTGCCACATGCGAGTTTTCTTATGATGAACTGTTCACCATAGCCAAGCTTATGGATCATTACCGGTAATTTTTTAGGATTACGACTAACACATACTGAAGGGAGTCCAATATAGTTGCCAGTAAGGTGGTAATATTTGTGGACTTTGGGGTTCTTCTTCATGAAGGATGCAGAGCAGTAGCAGCAGGTGTGGGCAAGGTCATATGCAGACCTTCCATTAGGCATCAGCGGTCTCATTGGTTCTGATGCACTATATATCTCCTGAACCACTTCAGCTATTTCCACAATGTCAGAGATGGCGTTTTTGGTGGCATTTTCTCTTCTATAAATAATAGGCTTTGCATTCAAACCTGGTTTTTGTCACCTGCATGGCACTGTTGTCCACACAGACGTAAATTCCATAACTGTACTGCTCATGTTTCTAGCAGGCAATTGTGTATGATTGCTTGGGGTCGGGTACGCATGATGTAACAGGTTTCAGCGTGGCTACAAAGTCTGCATATGTTTACTGTAGGAAGCTTAGTCACGTTTTGATAATTCTTAAGTATCGTAACTGGAGGCATGTTGTTGGGTGTTGACTGCGGCATCTCTAGTCTCTCAGGAGCAGGAGGCTTACAACATCTCGAGTGCAGCTCAAGTGTTTCCTCTCCAGTGAGTCAAGTAATGCGCGGAATATCGCGATAGCACACGAAGCACCTTTTGCATACATATAGATCCATAATGCCGTGTCGACTGCGAATGTACGACGCTAGAGAAATTGGTAATTAAGGTGGAGTGGTTGTTGCTGCCAGCAGTTAGGAGTAGCAAGTCGAAATGGTCAGGTTTCTCCTTCTCGCATATACATATGCGCACAAAAGCTAGCGGTAACTTTCAGTCGGGTACAAGCCAGGTACTGTGATGGGAATCGATAATATGAAACATGCATCATTCAACACGATAATTTTTTTTCCCATTCTCTGTGTTATACTACTTACGAATATAGTATTCCCAACATGATACAACTTGCTGAAAATAAACTAAGAAAAAAAGATCGCTTTTTCAGAAAAGCATGATTAAACCTTAGTATACAACGTTTATAAATCAAGATTATTAGATGCATCGTTTGTTTATGAAAAAAAAAATGCCCTCGCATTGAAAACATATTTCAAAAATGCTCACAAGTATTGTAGCTCTGTAATAAAATTAAAAGTTAGATAGTTGTAGTATTGGTTTACCGATGCTGATAATAATTAGCTTGTTTTTACAATGCACGCAGGTCTTACAGTATTTCACCGATCATCGTCTAGGATAAGTTAAGAAATGCACACGAAAAAGTTTCAATTTGCTGTCATCGAAGTACTCATCGTTTACAATAATAACAAATTAGGTCGTGCGTACGAATAATATCTTATGAAGTGCATGCTTACTCAGCACTAGAAACACTGTTTATTCGAAAATTGCATGCGAGTATTTTACAGCAGTAATAAATGTTTGAAACTATTATTTTTACAAGTACTGTTAAACATTTACACTTGTTGACATACCTCAACGAGTTTTAACTCGAAGGTGAAATGGACGGAATAGTAATTCACGAAAACACAGCGAAGACTAGACTGTGGAATGTTGACAATGATAAGGAACCTCGATGATCAGACATCAAGCGCAGATATCAAAGTGGGCCTGGGCAACCAGCGTCATCCTTCTTATACGTTGAGCGAGAACTGACACGCCTGGTTCCGTGTCTGAAGGGCGCGGCGCGGTGGTTGTGGCCAGGGCACGGTATTAACTTCATAATGGTCAGTGCTCTCTCACCAAATATGGTTGTGTAAGAAAGTACAGAGCTGTTATTGGCTGGCTATTCTCGTCCATGGCTCTCATGCCTGCAGTTGTTTTCAACCCAGGTGCAGGAAAGCATGCAGGTCACCGGTTTGACATGACCTCGATAAGTCACCGCACTGTCGCAGACAGTTCCGTGTTAAATTGTAAAAATATCTCCCCGACTGCCTGAGAAAGTTTTTAGCCCGAGGGCTTCCATTAGGCTGCCGACCAGATCCGGGAAAACATTATCAACTTTCAACTTGCCGATTATGATATGAAGAAAAAAATTTGTGTAAATTGTCCAGAACTTCCTTTGCAGGGGTTTTTAAAAGATTTTTCTTTGGGTATAAGGTCAAGGTGACCAAAGTTTCACAGTCGTTTACTCTCACAACGTATATCCACGTTCTATCTCTAAGAATATGTTTAAGTGTCTGCTGGGTCTGTCTGGGGAAGGTAGCAGGAAACCACCACCGGAAAATTATTCTAAATATCGCCAGTGTACCACATGGTTTACATCGATGGGTCTGCCGAATCCTCGAGTATCTCTGCCAGCATTCGACTATCAACTGATCAATAATGAGTGTGTGTTCGCGAAGTGTATATATATATATATTCGTGTGTGTATGTATACATACAGTGGCTCACATTAATATTCGGCCACCTATGATTATCGCAGTTTGATGGCCTTATGTTACATTAGTAATGAAGATAAACATAAATCATATTGCACAATCATTCTTGTGTGCTTTAAATGTAATATAGCAGTAGACAATAACGGAAATGAGCAATGCAACTTAACAAGAAATATGATTTTTTCATCCCATGCTGCATAAGTACGGGTGAAATTATAAGCCGGTAGTAGTAAGTTTGTGTTTGTAAATCCTCTTTGAAAACTAAACACACAATTTTTTAGAACCTGGTAGCATGGCCATTCTGTTTAAATACTTCTCGCAGGCGTTGTGGCATATTATCAATTATATTCCTGGTACATTCGGAACCAATCTTACGCCATCATTCCTTGAACCTTTTCTCTAATTCTTTTGTGGACCTATTTGTTGTAGTACGCAGTCTTCTTTTGAGTTCATCCCACATATTTTCTATGGGTTTCAGGTTGGGTGGTTGAGGAGGTGTGTTAATGACTTTGGGACAGTTATACAAAAGCCAGCTCTTGACAATTTATGACTTTTGTTTTGGGTCATTATCTTGGTAGAACTTAAACGTGTTCCTAATGCCCAGATTATCATCCGTCTTGTGTAGGTTTGCTGTCAGGGTGTTGAGATGGTCTTCCTTTTTCATTGCTCTATCGACACGTACAGCCTCTCCAGCACCTGCTGTAGATATACAGCCCCAGATAATAATATTACCTCCACTGTGTTTCACAGTAGGTTGTATGTTCCCAGGTTTTAGCTACTGATTTGGCTTGCGCCATACTGTTACCCTGCCATCTGAACCAAACTCATTCAATTTCATCTCATCAGCAAAAATAACATCATTTCACCAATTCTCATCTTTGTCAGAGTGGTCTTTTGCGAACGTAAGTCGTTACTTCTATTTGCCTCATTAATGAAAGGCTTCTTTCTAGATACCCTGCTATTACATCCTACTCTTCTGATAACTCGTATGGTTTCTGGATGGACGTTTTTTCCACATTCATTGAGTACCTCCGTGGTAAGTTTGCAAGCACTAATTTTCGGACCTTTCTTTATTTTCCTCATTACTAGACGTTCTTCTCTCTCGCTTAGTTTCTTTGGCTGACGTTTTTGAGGTACATAATCTATTCTGTCTTACTTCTGAAACCTTCGTATGATGTCTCCAACAGTGCGCCTCTGCAGATTCAAGTGCTCCGCAATTTCTCGTTGAGATTTCTTCTTTGCATGATGAAAAATTACCAGCTGCCGCTGTTCAAACGTTGTATTCCTGCCCCTATATCCCATTTTCCTGACTGACAGAGTCAACAGAGCTACCCAATAGAACCTCTCAGCGCAGAGAGCGTGCAGAGAATGACACGAGGTACGAACGCAATGTGCCACGCGTTCAC
The DNA here is from genome assembly GCA_002778355.1 of Clitarchus hookeri. NCBI lineage: Eukaryota > Metazoa > Arthropoda > Insecta > Phasmatodea > Phasmatidae > Clitarchus > Clitarchus hookeri. The sequence continues at coordinate 89,678 of NQII01004847.1, forward strand.
CACAACTCGTATTGGCTACAATTGCATGTAATTTCAAGCACACAAGAATGATTGTGCAATATGTTTTATGTTTATCTTAATTTCTAATGCAACATAAGGCCATACAACTGCGATAATCATCGGTGGCCGAATATTAATGTGAGCCACTGTACATATCTCACCGTGAATGCAAGAATGCCATAACTAAAAGTGTCATATGTAAGGTAAATAAGAATGGAATAATGTTGGCGTTTTTAAAACCTTTTTAAAGTACTATTTTGGCAGGGATTTTGCAGTATTAATCCTTTGATAATGTGTAGCAGTGCGGCATTCAGTCCTTTTAAGACACATGTATGTGTAAATAGTAAATGTTGAGGCACCTAGGAGTCACCCTTAAGAACCTTAAGAGCCACGACAGAAAAATGTCCGCATCCCGGTGGAAATAATTACGTGCAGCCTGAAAAAGGGGGCATTATGGTGGTGCTTTACCTTTACTTGAAGTTGTAGGTTTCGCCTGCTGGCTTGCGAACCTCTACATTCTCGCCGTGTAATCGACCGCCTACGTCGACAGATGGGCCTGCNAGGTTTCGCCTGCTGGCTTGCGAACCTCTACATTCTCGCCGTGTAATCGACCGCCTACGTCGACAGATGGGCCTGCCGTCCAGCGGGACCGCACTCGGGCGGCTTGCCGTCTTCGTGCACGTCAAGTTGCACCCTGCCGTGCGAGACGAGTGTCGCTCTTAGCGCTGCCGACAGGGAGATCACGTGATTCACGACGTCACTGTGCCTCTATTCGCCCCCCTCCCCAGGCGTCGGCGGAGTTGCAAGACAAACGAGAGTGTAGACAAGAAAAAAAATAAAATACTGTTTTTGGTACCTGTGCATGCGTCAATTTAAGTAAAATAATAATAATGGCGTGTGGGGAGTGCACCCAGGGCAAGGCGATACCCTCCGAGTGACGGTCTTTCCAGCTGGGATCCGTAGGTGACCGTCATCCCCGAGCATGACAGAAGTGAGACCCTAGAATGGTGTGGCGCCGGAATGCAGGGGCGGGGGAAGCGGGAGTGNTCTTTCCAGCTGGGACCCGTAGGTGACCGTCATCCCCGAGCATGACAGAAGTGAGACCCTAGAATGGAGCGGCGCCGGAATGCAGGGGCGGGGGAAGCGGGAGTGCCCCGAGAAGGCCCGCCTCATATGCGAAAATGCNCACGATTCCCACATGCGAGAATCCGGGAGTGAACGCGCCGGGGATCGAGCCCGGATCGCCGTGGTGGGAGGCGAGCGCCCTGGCCACTGCGCCACCGCTGCCCCAATTTAAGTAAAGAGTTTACATTGGCTATGATGCAATAATCCAACTGATTATTAAAATCGCAATGTTGCGATATTTCTTCCCCGGTAGAGAGGGAGTGTAAATTTCTGTTGCATAAAGTGTTGAGGCTGCAGCCGTCTAGAGTTATTCGGCTCCCGACTGCGTCATCATGCATTTGAGATGAGTACTGTACTAAAAAGACCTTCTGGTCAATGCTAATATGGACATTTTGCGCTCTATATATGGTGTTAGTGTTTCATTATTGAAAAATTCTATAGGAATGATTGCCTGTTTTAATGCATTTTCTTGTAAAGTGTAGAAGTCTTTAATGTGCCATACATTTTGGAGAAGCCATGTGGTTTTATATATTATGTAATCAATATAAGGTTTTGTTATGCGCGTGTGAGAAGTTCTATATATTTCTTTGTAACATCATTTTTGGGGCACAATTTTTATGTAATTATTTATCCCTCTATTTTGATGTAATTTTAGGCCCATTTTGTATTAAATAAAAATGTTTTAATAATTAAATTGTAAATGAAATTTTACTGTGTTTTTGAAAGTTGTATTTCTTAAATTTCGTAGTATATTAAAAAATATTAATTGTCTTTCGTTGTTTCACTTAGTGTGGGAAAGGATTCCTGTGGCAAATTATCACAGATTTTCCCTTATGCCTTTAACTTATTATGGTTTGTGAATGATGAGGATTTTGAGCTGTTTAAGAGAAATAATTTGAATTAATATTTCCTTATAAATTTGCGAACTACTGAGGTGTTGGTGGTTATTGAACCCGGGACGGTCGGGGTGTTGGGACTTGTACACTTGAGGTGCCGGTCACGATCCCCCATGTCAATGTTTCGTTACCAGATACGTTTTCCGAAGGGCAACGTACATTTACCTGCCGTACATCCAGTAAAAGTAAAGAGAATCTTGCGAAAGTCTTTCACTGTCAACTAATAGATTATACTCCTTTCCGACAAAAATATTTCAAAATTCAATTTTTCTTAAATACGTTTTGCATTCATCGCGTGATATATAAAATTCTAATTGTGGTTTTCCGTTAGTAGAAAATTTTCTTGCATTTACTTCTAGTGAGTTTATTCAGCTTTTTTTTCCATAACAATCTTGTGCCAGATACTACGCCAGTATAATCGTTTATACGCCTACCTAGGAAATTGTTTAGGTATAGAATTAGATTTGGAAATGATTTTTGCCGATTTACTTTGATGAAAACTTCAATAAATTTTATTTAAATAATTTATATTAATGATTTGAATATAATGTAGAACCCCGCTAATCCGTCACCAACGGGACCGAGGGCGGGCGTGGTTGGATCACAAAAAAAAAATCGGATTACCCGGGGAACACATTTATTTACTTAAAAACGCAACAAAACATAATTTAAATTGCAAGTACAGTGGTGTAATACTACATATGGTAATAATACTACTATAATATCTATGTACATGGTTGAATACAGTTTAGTACGAGTTAACTCATTGCAAAATGAATGCACGTATTACAGACATGGTACTTATATTATGTACAAAGTCACTTCAGTTTTACTGTCATGGTGTTTTAGCTTCTCGACTAGTTTTCAGTTTTCCTTTTTTCTCTATTACTGCGGGTGGGTGGCAGCCGTGGTAGTAAACTGCGGTGTTAGCAGCGGGTCATTCTGGATGACACATGTTCCTCTGAATGTTCGTCGCCACACCACACAAGCCTCGTTAGAATGGTGCGGCGACAGCTGGACGACATGTCGGCGCTCCACCACACGCCGGAAGGTAGACGATACAAAACACAGTGCGTACAACACGCGCCGAGGCAAATGGAACCAGCGGATCGGCTCTAGCTGCGCGCGAAGAGTGAGGTGGGATGGAGGGGAGAGATCGGGTGTCTCTTAGTAACGAGGCCGTGACAGTTGTCGGAAAACACCTACACGTCAGAAATGGCGTTAAGGGTGTTTAAGAGCCAAAAATGGTTTTCGATATTTTTACGGTATTGTATCATTCTGTTTTAATACATCAAATTGCAAATTGATGCATGTATCTAAAACCATAGCAAAAAAATTTACAAAAATGAATGATGGAAAATACAGCAAATTTATTATGTACATATATTGGCGTAGAAATTAAAATTTTTTGCATAACTATAATTATAAGCTGCAGTTCAAATTAGTTATTAATGTCATTAGAATAAGATGAAGACATTTTAAGGTATTTCTTTAAGTGGTTCGGCCATAATTTTATTTTAAGTTTAACAATAAAATTTAAATCCAAATCAGCCAGAAGTCAAACCCTAATCGCAGGAAGACAAAATATCACACTCCAAAGAAATTTCTTCGTAGGGTTCCTAAATCTTAAAAATAACACTTTAGCAGAAGTCAAAAATTTTAATTTAAAAATGCTTATAATTTAACTAGAAAAGTATGCAACAGTTATGGTTAAACAGACTTGGCATTTTTACAAAGTAATTTCTTATATTGTATCGCAAAACCGCAAAATATCTAAAAATACAAAAAAAAAAAAATGTAAGCACTTGAACGTAAGACCCGTTCTACAATGCACGGATACGCAAGAAACGGACTCAGAATACGTAGACGCAATAAGCGGGCGACTCGAGATGAACTTATAACTATTCCACAATATGAAGAAGCATACAGTCCCAGAACTTACGAAATCAATAATACTCATCGGTTGCAAATTATTGACGAAGGTTTTATAGTGTACACNCATACAGTCCCAGAACTTACGAAATCAATAATACTCATCGGTTGCAAATTATTGACGAAGGTTTTATAGTGTACACGTCTCATTTTGTATATTTTTACAGTGTTTCACACTGCTTAAATACTACTGCCAATCCATGTGCAGGTGTTTATTAAAATAGAGCTTCCCTTCCCCTATACAAAATTATGCAATTCTCCCCCCTTCTCTAAACCATAGCATTATTTTTCTCTAAGGTGAGCTAGCAGAATCCCACCCCCCTCCCTCATAAGCGCACGCACGCACACAGCAAGGATCTATGGCAAAATTTTAAAACCAAGATATTTAAATAAATTTCTTAAGGCGAAAATTATAAATTTATTTCCTTCTTAATTATTTTGTACGCTTTAAAAAATTTTTATTCAGTCAGATGATACCAACAAAATATGAGGAATTAAAATATTGAATCACTTATTCCTGTGACCCCTTAACTAGATGTTCTGGAAGGGAAAGTGTATGATAACCTTGTTGTAAGTATTTTTCTGAAGAGTTATTTACGTAACGCTCTAAAACGGACACACTAATTGAGATAATAAAAAAAATTGACAGAANGCCCATACTATACAATTTTACCAGTCTTGGTGAAATTCATTACAAATGTAAAGCTTTGAAAAGGACGAACCAAAACGAAGGTAGGATGTTGTGAGGAGGCTTCGCCATGCAAAACTACAAAAGTATGGGCTTTTGTTTAAGCCTAAGAGCGATCACATTGCTCCTTTCCGCCCTTTCTGCAGTCATAAAATACTTCCCTGTGTCCATCTAATCATATTAACAAGTCTTTCTTTTACTCACACGACAACCTCTTTGGACAAACTTTGAACAGCCCCTAAAATTTCTATGACGCAGTTAGCGTCATTAAACCGCGCTTCAGGAANCCGCTGCAGGCACCCCTGATTAAAACAAAAATGGTAATAGCCATGGAAAATCCCACAAAGTGTATAAAATAGTCCCAAAATTTGTATAAAATTCGAAAAAAATTTTTTCCTTCAAATTCTGCAAAAAAGTGTATGCAAAATGCCAAAGAAGTTTATACAAATAGCCGAAAAGTCTACAAATATAAAAAAAAAGTGTATAAAAAATTCCTAAATATTTATTAAAACCTATATACAATTGTAAACAAATGTATTTAACTTATATAAAAAATTAAAAAAAATGTATTAAAACTTATATAAAAATTCCAACATATTTATTAAAACATTTAAAAATTCTCAGAAATTTACTAAAACATATATAAAAATTCCATAAAATTTATGAAAACATGTATAAACATTCCAACAAATTTATTTAAATAAACAGAACATTTCCAACAACATTTATTAAGATTTATACAAAAATTCCAACAAAGTTAATTAAAATGTATATAATAATCAAACTAAATTTTTTAAAAATTTATTAAAACATTTATATATATATATATAATACCACAAAATGTATTAAAACACATATAAGCATCCCACAAAATTTATTTATATAAATATATATATGTAAGAATCCCACGAAATTTATTAAAAGATGCATAAGAATCCCACAAAAGATACTTAAACATATATTAGAAAACCACAAAATGTATTTTTAAAAAATAATCCCACAAAATTAATTAAAGCATATATAAGAAACCCACAAAATATATTAAAACATATAATAAAATCCCAAAAGTATTGAAACATATATAAGAATACCACAAAATGTAACAAAGCATGTATAAGAATATCAAAAAAATATATTAAAATATATATAATAATCCTACAAAATTTATTTATATATATATGTAAGAATCCCATAAAATTTTTAAAAATATACATTAGAAACCCACAAAAGTATTTATAAGAATACCACCAAATTTATAAAACATATATAAAAATCCTACAACATTTATCTTAAATAGTATAAAACAAAGTCGCTCATCCGCGTCTGTCTGTGTATTTATTTAGTACTACTAAACTACTTAATGGATTTTGATGCGGTTTTCAACAAAATTTAGAGAATTTGTTGAGGAAGGTTTAGGTGTATAAAACATTTATATTTAATTTAAAGATAGTATAAAAATGTCGAACCGTTTGTAATCAAATCGTAAAAAACCGCTTTTAGGGCGCTTACATGGCTTGCACTGACTAAACCATAAGATATACATAAAATTAATGCACTACAGAATTATAGTTCTCAAAACGTTCTACAGAAATGTCCGGGATAGCATATGTTTGTCTTTTAAGGATGACCCACAGTAACCATTGTTGTCTTCCAAAGTATCGCTGTAAGAACTGAATTGTTACCGGGCGAAGCCGGGCCGGTTCGCTAGTTAAAATACTCGTATATATAAATTTCCCACAAATTTTATTTATATATATATAAGAGAACCACAACATGTATTAAAACATACATAAGAGTCCCACAAAATTTACTTAAACATATATAAGAAACCCACAAAATGTATTAAAATGAAATGTACATAATAATCCCACAAAAATTTTAAAACGTATGTTATATTCCCACAAAATTTATTTAAATAAATATAAGAATCCCAAAAAATGTATTAAAACATCTATTAAAATACCACATTATTTATTAACGCCTATATAAGAATCCCACAATATTTACTAAAACATGTATAAGAATCCCACCAAATTTATTATAACAATAAAGAATCACAAAACATTATTAAAACATATGATAGTTATAAAACGTTATTAAAACATACATAAGAATACCAAAGAATTTCCAAAATACCCACGACCCACGATCCACGACCCACGACACACGACCAACGACTCACGACACACGACTCAAGACCCAAGACCCAAGTTTCAATTCTCAAGACCCATGACCCATGGCACTTGACCCCATGTCTGTGCCAACCTTCCAGTCATATTGTTTCCAGAATTTTCCACTTCATGCTCTGTCATTTTACCTCGATTTAGTAGCCTGCTGATTACTCGGTCTTCTCGAACCACCAGATTGGGTTATATCACTTATGCAATCTTTGATTATAACATATGATCTTGTCCTGTAACAATCAAGATCTTCCATTTAATTCGTAATTTTTGTTTACTAGAACAATTTAAGTGGTATATTAGAGCAGGACCGTGCATGCAGACGTTTATGTAGGACCTCTCTTCGCCATAAACTGCACTGAAGCAAGTCTGACCAGGCTCGACTCAGTTTTCTCCCTCCCATCCATCCATGTTTCAGGGTCAATTTTATAATATTTCAAACAGCAAACTTCCAAGACTGCAAAATCCAATCTGCTTAGAATGTACTACATTATTTATAGACTTTGTTTGCAGTTCAGCCTATAAATTTGCTACATTGTCATTGTTTATGCACATTCATTGATGGGCCTACACAAGAAATATTGAATTACTAACCTCCGAATCATCATATTTTGCCCACATCATTTCATATATTTCTTACTTCATGCTCACTTACAGTATCAACGTTTAGTGGCAGATCTGAAAACCAAGGCTACCATATTCCCTATACCATGGAAAGTATGCCTGTTAGGGCAAGGTTCATCAACACTAGCGAGAATTAAAATACTTCTGTTTATTCATTGAAAACATATATTTTTTTATGCACATCAGACTAGAAACTTAAAAAAAAAACTGAATCCACATATTCTCCAACCTATACTTTCCAGCAACATGCTCCCTTTTTACATAATTAATATAATCTGCTTATACGCAGCTCAATACAGTCTATGCTGGCAAGCATCCACCCAGAGCCCTCCAGATATTCTTCTTCTTCACGGTCAGTTTTTCTTTTAAAGACTCTACAGTCTCTGGAATGCTATCAACGTTGAACAAAGCCTCGTTCGCAGTCTTGAATGCCCGCGGCTGATTTTTTTCTTTCAGAGGTTGAGGCTTTTCATAGGTACACTCCAGCCAAAAATTATATCTTATGAGACCTTCTTCGACTTCTTTTCTTAATTGATAGACTATTCTTTGATTAATGTTGTTTAGGTATGTACATATGTATTTCGTACCAACAGAGTTATTTCCAGCTACACAATCTTTTAAAATGACCTTCAATTTTTTATTTTTAGGTAGAATTCATTCGATCTGGTATCGCCAATTACTAGTACAGGGCGTTCCTTAGCTGCAGGAAATCTGCCATTACAGTTTTTGATATTTCTCTTCAGCTTATCACTTCGTTTGAACGGACGTTTAAACTTAACACATTTTTGCATAGCAAAGGAGCAACCCTTCGCACAAGTTGTTGTTTCGTGCTTCCTTGCACCTTGGCTGTAGGCAAATACATATCTTGCCACATTAACAGCAACGAAGTCTTGACGAAGTCATCGATGTCGGCACTGCCGTAGATGACCCGTCCGAAGAAGTCGGTGATGCTTTTGGCATCATGTCTGAAGAAGTCGATGACGGCACTTCTGCGAGTGACNTGACCCGTCCGAAGAAGTCGGTGATGCTTTTGGCATCATGTCTGAAGAAGTCGATGACGGCACTTCTGCGAGTGACCCATCAGAAGAAGTCGCTGGCACAGTCAGCATGATGCTAGAAGAAGACAATGGCAGTACTGCTGTAGGTACTGTTGCTGGACCCGCAACTTTTGTCACCGTAATATTTAATAATTGCTCTCACAAGCTGAAACGATGCATCTTTCTCATCAGCTGCTGTCAAACTTAGCCTCACAGCTGACCCCCAACTACTTAAAATGTAACTATGCTTACAACGACATAACATTTTATTCACTGTTATAGCTTCTGCTCGCCTGTGGCTATAAGTTATTTGGTAGATATATAATTCTAACATTTCTTCCATTAAAAATGTTAGGTTAAGCCAATAATTTGGTTATAGTTAATACTAAATTGTGTACTTATATATCTAGCTCACGATATGATTAATGTCCANTTAAGCCAATAATTTGGTTATAGTTAATACTAAATTGTGTACTTATATATCTAGCTCACGATATGATTAATGTCCAGCAATGTATAAGTAATATATTCTAAATGTGTATACTTAAATATATCAGTAAGTTTTTAAAAAGTAGAACATTGTGATCGAGACCTAATCTTTATCGCTTTAAACACATAAAGTATACATTTGGGAAAACAATTATTTATTATGCATGGAAATAAATTTCTAGTCCATTCATGATTACTTCTAACGTTTCTGAAGTCCTGCTGAAGTCCTGCTTTCAGTNTAAGCCAATAATTTGGTTATAGTTAATACTAAATTGTGTACTTATATATCTAGCTCACGATATGATTAATGTCCATTAATGTATAAGTAATATATTCTAAATGTGTATACTTAAATATATCAGTAAGTTTTTAAAAAGTAGAACATTGTGATCGAGACCTAATCTTTATCGCTTTAAACACATTAAGTATAAATTTGGGAAAACAATTATTTATTACGCATGGAAATAAATTTCTAGTCCATTCATGATTACTTCTAACGTTTCTGAAGTCCTGCTGAAGTCCTGCTTTCAGTNGCATGGAAATAAATTTCTAGTCCATTCATGATTACTTCTAACGTTTCTGAAGTCCTGCTGAAGTCCTGCTTTCAGTCTATTCGTCCGCCTCACGCAAACAAAGCCTAACCAAGTCTGGAATTGGACAACGCACCGCATTTCTATTAACTCATTATATTAATATTTTGCATGAGAACTATTTATTTCTTGAAATTACCAACATTCCTATTTTATCTCCGTTTCTATTATCGTTTATTATAAATTAAATGTAATACATACGTGATATATATCTGTAAGTTCAATTCAAGAATTAATAAAATTATTTTACGTTATCAGAAGCATAAAAACCGCTTGTCATATATGACATATTTAGGAAACTGAAAACGTTATACATAGGGTGATTTGTCAAAGGTTTGATTACAAATGTGTGGCTATACTGCGAACCGACTGCAAATCTATTTATTACCACGTAAAAATCACAACTGCGTTTTTTTCCTACATGACAGGCGGACATCACAAGCGAAGCGCTGGGCGTCTTTAACCGCGGGGCCGTGTTCCGGAACTCGACATTAAAGATTCATGAGCGCTCCGGCCCACTAAGCGCCGACAAACAGCGGGCGGAACTGCCGAAACGCTGCGAGGGATGAAATTGACTCGGCGTAGCGCGGCGGGGGTTGTAGTGATGACCAGAAGAGGTGGGGAAGGAAGGGTGGAGGGTCGTCCACCGACTCGCCGGCAATAACAAATGCCGGATACATCGGCAACTAGGTCTAAACTCCCTTCCCCGCAGAACCTTCGTGAGCTGGCTCTGGCAAGACCGGGCAGATTGTGTTCTGCGCGCACACTCGCTGGCAGTTCACCTCTGAAGTTACAACCTAGAACTTACAAAACCCGTAACTTCCGCTGTAACACAAAATATTTTATTACCATTTACATTAGTGTAATCTTGCGATCAGTCGCCTTTATTTTTCAGTACCTGTTAAGGTCAACATTTTTCATCCACGCATCGAGAACAATACCACTGTAGGATATTCGNTACATTAGTGTAATCTTGCGATCAGTCTCCTTTATTTTTCAGTACCTGTTAAGGTCAACATTTTTCATCCACGCAAACATTTTTCATCCACGCATCGAGAACAATACCACTGTAGGATATTCGAGGTTAACTGGGCACGTTAGGATGCTCTNAACATTTTTCATCCACGCATCGAGAACAATACCACTGTAGGATATTCGAGGTTAACTGGGCACGTTAGGATGCTCTGATTCGGATCCAATACTCTGCATAATGTGTGCCTTTTTATCGATTGTGAAGTGGAAAATTCCATCGACTTGATGACTGTAGATCATTCATCGTTACTTCTAACTTTTCTGAAGCCCTGCTTCAGTGTAATAATAATTTGCATAGGAACTATTTCTTACTCGGCATTACCAAAACACCTATTTTCACCCTGTTAATTTTTTTATTTTAATTATAAATAAATTATTAAAATATATGTATAAAACATTAGTAAGAGTTCTGTTTAGTCAGTAATTAGTTGCTTTTATGTAAACAAAATCATAAAACGCCTCCAACGCATCACATATTTGGGGAATAAGGAAACACGTTACACATGGGGTGATTTTCCAAAGATTTTATTCATAAAATGTGAAGAAACCGCTTACAGACTATAGAGTTCATTTGTTGTTTATGTGATGTGACAGAGGAACCTTCGTCACACGTGTGAGCATGTTTGAGAGAAGTGTTTTCTTGTTTTCAAGCGTATGCTGCTCGAGAACCAGCCGTCGCTGCTACATGCAACACACTGATGTATGGCGCGCTGCGGCCCACAGTTGTTCGGGCGCATTTGGCCTGCGCGCCAAAGAGACATCGTGTCTGCATTGGAGATTGATTACGTCAATGTGGAAAAGCCTGTGCTTGACTGTTGTTATGGTAATGCGTTTCCGATTGTTCTGGAGGCCCTGGCCTGCGACTCTTGGGGGAAGGGATTAGCGGGGAGGGGTGTAGGCCGGTTACATAATGCGCGTGGTGAGCTTTGGAAGGGGAGATTGTCGCCGAGGCCTCTAGGATTCGGTATTCAGCTAAGGAGGAGCTGCGCGTATAGGATTCACCGAGTTTAGTATTATTGGGAATCTGTCGTCATAGTGAGATGCGGAATTTATTTTTCCCGTCTACGACTCTAACTTTACCTTCTGTCGAACGAAGAGTGGAACTTGGTTTTTGGCAGCAGTACAGCGGGGCTTGCAAAAATTCGGCTTTCGTAATAATATTAGTTTTTAGAAGGAGTACGTTTGGACTTGGAAAAATTCGAACTGAGAAATCGACTTAGTGTTATGGCAGAAAGAAGACGGGACTTAGATATTTTACCGAAATCGTGGACAAAGGTTTTGGTGAAGATTTACTCTGCTGACTTATAAAACTTTTCCCCCTGGAGTGTGGCCATGGAAAGAAAGTGGGACCAAGCGATTATTTCGCTAGACAGGGCGTTGGAACTAGGCAAAGCTGCTCCGAAGATATTTGAGAGGGGGGAAAGGGGCTACAAGGTTAAGTAAGGGGAACATCTACTCGGTAGCTGAAAGCGAAGTGACTCAGGGGTACGTTGGAAGTGTGAAGAGGAAGAGGCGTGGTTACAGCAGTCCCAAGGAAGAAAGGCGTAGGAGTCTGTGTGCTTAGTTGATGACTGAGGCTGTGATTATCGTGCATTGGATGCTCTGTGTCACGGCAAGCACTGCCTGCATAGAAAGGTGTTGGTGGGGAGAATATCCCCGGCTGTATTCTGACTGGTGTATTGTTGAGAAGCAATACCTGCAACCTCGGACTTCAGGTGAGGGCAATACCTTCGGCTTATAGTGTGGAAGTAGCGGATGTATGCGAGGGAGCAATGCCTACAACGATGGTGTTAGGCGGGCGTGATACTCTCTGTTCAATGCTTGAGTGTACTGATGGTTATTTTGTGTAGACAACGAAAGCAAAGGGTATAATTTTAGTAGGTTTATTTAAACACAACCTGTAGTGATGAAAGTGCCTCATGTCTCTGAAGGGCCTAGGCAGACAATGTACACTGAAGAGCCAAAAAAAACTGGTATAGGCGTGCGTATGCAAATAACAGAAGTATGGAACCAATCAGAGTAACGCGATCCGGTCGGCAGATAGATCGATTACTGTTGCTACAATGGCAGGTTATCAAGATTTTAGTGAGTTTGAACGTGATGTTATAGTCTGCGCACGAGAGATGGGACATAGCATCTCCGAGGTAGCGATAACATTTGGATGTTCGCGTACGACCATTTCACGAGTGTACCGTGAATATCGGGAATCCGGTAAAACATCACATCTTCGACATCGCTGTGGCCGGAAAAAAGATAGTGAAATAACGGGACAAACGACGACTGACGAGAATTAAACGTGACAGACGTGCAACCCTTTCTAAAATTAGCGCAGATATTATTTGTGGAGGGCCCTGCAGGATTCATGGTGTGAATTGCCTCGTGCATACCTTCAGACATTAGTCTAGTCAATGCCACGTCGACTTGCAGCACTTATGCGTGCTCGCGGAGGCTCTACATGATATTAGGCAGTTGTACCAGTTTTTGTGGGACTTCAGTGTAAATTATTATTTAGCCATAAGAGACGGGGGTTGCTCGCAATCGTATTTTGGCGAATATTCAACTGTTGGTTGCTTCTAAGGTTGTATTATACACCAGTTTAAGAGAGGCATTGTGAAAATAAAATATATATTATGACACATTATACAGAGTGGTTCGCGTAACGTGGAGACTCCCAAAATATCTGGAACGGTAGCAGGTCACGATATGCGGTTTGTGCTAAATGAAATTACGTACGAGGCAAGTAATTTGCCGAAAAGTGACTATTCGTACATACCAAATGGGTGGACAGAAATAATTAAACCACATATGATTTTTCCCCTGAAAAAATACATTTATTTCAACAGCATCTGAAATTACGTGCAAAGAGGAATTCAGTGATATAACATATGCAATTGAAAATTACACAGTAAAGCCAAGAAATAATGTGCAAATATGATTAAGTTATGTAGGCCGGTAGCATGGGGCAGTGGACCTGTACTCACAGCTGTAAGCAAGAAACACGCACCGTGACTCATCCTGGCGGGACAGCTTCCTAGCAGCAGTAATTTCAGTACAATAAATATATTGGTTATGTAAATAGACAAAATATTTTACTATTATCAAACGAAAAGTTTCATATTTTTTATGCATGGCCAACCACTTTCCAAAACTTACTTTGTCCAGAATTCCATTCATAGGAAAATGTATTGCTCAACGTCAGATTCTACCATTTACAATAAAAATAATTTTAGGCTGGAATACTTCAAGTTGTTCTAAAGTAGCATATTAAATTTATTTTCACAGTTAAAAAAAATGCGTGCAAAGGATAGTTTTTTATATTTATTTACTACTGTGAATATAATAACAATCTGATAATTTAGTAAATATATAAAGGGTGCAACAATATTTAATAAGCCTACTCAAACATCTAGGAATATTAGCAGCAACCAAAACAGGTATGTATGATTAAATTGATAATTGAGGTCCATTGTAACATTACTGGGAATGCCAGTGAAACCATTACATTTAAATTAAACTGTAATCCTTTACAAAGTCTGTTCAAAGTGCAGCCTCCTGTGTCAGTACAAGCTCTGCAACGAACTGTCATTGGCTGTCGCGCACGGCCAGAGACCCCTGCCATGCGCTGTAGAGAGAGCAAGCAGCCCCTGGTTCTTCGAATGCCGCTACACAAAACAATAAATTGAAGTGAGATCGGGAAAACCAGCGGGCACAGTTTTTGTAAAGAAATGCGATTAAATTGAAAAGTAATGGGTTCGTTCTCGATCGCGACAAAATGTACCTAAATGATCAATTTCCGACCTATCGAAGAAAATGTATACGCTCTAACGTCCTTAGAAGTTCGGATATTAAATTTTGTTACAACCAGTAGATGTTACAAACCCGAACTATCCTATCCACACGACTAAGGCCGTGCATGGCTGTCCCAAAGAAGACGGCTGTGTTCGTGTAAACATGGATCGCATTTACTTCGTCGTGAATATTGAAGTTTATTTGGAAAACAACTCACAGATTTTGCAGCAGGTAAAATAAAAGGAACATAAGCTGAACGACAAACGATACATTTAAGGAAAGTGCGAGTATTCAACCAGTGGGGATGAATTTAGCGATTTTGTATTTAAATTTGTGTGATGATATGGTGGTTATACCCAAGTGAATCATTGCAAAAACAGGGACTTTAAATCGAATAAGAGGCCACAGATTTAACTTTTCCAAAACTTAATTTATTTTCATAACCTAAATATCTTACGTTTACACAGGACAGCATTCCTTGCAGTCTTAACCAACTCACGTGTTTTATTTTACTTAATTAACTCGAACAAGATCAGAACGCGGAACTGAATTTTCGTTGCAACGCTGTTCATAAATTTAGATATTAACATATTTCTGTCGCAGTATGCCAACATTTATGTCTTCCTGAACAGTCTTACAAAAATGCACAGAAAATGAAATTTGAAGAAATTTCAAAATTATTTAAATATATAAAATAAAGTGTAAAATATTTTATTGAGTATTTTAATAAAAATTCTTTACGAACAAAAAAAAATATTTCAGTGATTTTAAACTAACATTATCAAACATTTTGCCTAATTGTTAAGGGTTTACCATTGGTTCTATACAGCAAACCATTCCAGTGAATTGTTGGATAACTGTGGTTGACTACACAAAGTTCAATAGGAAGCATTTACTTTAAAAATAAGTTACTGAAACTCTATTTAGTAACACTGTAGATAAAACTATTTCATATCAGTGGTTGACAACACAACTATTTTCTGTCTGTTCAAAGTTCATATTCTCTGTTATACAAATTATTTTTAGTATTACATAAAACGTATTTTAGTGTCAATGTTGGTGTAAAATTGTTGCAATTTTTAATAGCTTTTAATCAAAAAGTTTACATGTTACACCTTGGGTTAGTTCCAAAAGATGAGTTCCAAAACACATTGATGTTACCGTGAATTGTCTGTAGGCAACAATTTCACAAGTAATCTTATTCCGCATTCCTCCGCCTGCAAAAAAACTCTTAACTAAGTCTAGAATATTACACCAAAGGGACAACGCACCACATTCGTTCGCACTCAGTGTAATAATCCTTTTCTCATAATAACTAGCTATGTTTTGCTATGCATTGCAGACACACACATTTTCTCTCCGTTTTAATTAACGTTAATTACAAACGAATTATTATAATTTATAGAGAGAACATAAGTAAAAGTAAAATTTTACCAACAATTAGATATAGTTATGTTGACGTAAGCATAAAACGATTGTGACACCTGTCATATTTCAGAAACAACGAAACACGTCGTGCGTGGGGGGTTTTTTCTAAGGTTTTATTGAAAAAGTGCGAAGAAACCACGTAAAGGCTATATCCAGGCACACAATAGCGGAAAAGGGAATGAGAATGTATTTCCGGCATATTGTTATTTAATAAATAATGCATGTGGTGGTCCCTGCTAACATCTCTAGATATTCGAGTTTTTAAGTTTGTTACAACCAGTATAATTTTTATCAGTTTTTAAAACTCTTATTATATTCACATTTGTAATTAAATATAAAAGCTACGCGTTAAACATGTTTTATTTACCTGTCGCCATTAATTAGTCAATTACAAATAACTAAAGTATTCAAACACAATTTCTTTTTTTCCGTAAATGGCGGAATATTACGTTGAGCCGTACGTTTTATTGTGAATGAAATTCGAGAAGAAGAAAATTTAGGAAAGTGGTTAGCCATAAGTGAAAAAAAAAACGTGTTTGTTCTCTACTATTAACATATGTCACATATTCGCCTATCCAATCAATTCATGATATAAAAACACCACTACTTGTGTTAGTTTGAGAATTTTGAGTTCTGTTTTCTTAACACTTGTTACGNTAATTTTGAGTTCTGTTTTGTTAACACTTGTTACGACAGCCTTGTTCGCCATAGCAACGCTACTGAGAGCACATCTCCAGCCTGGGAAGACTTCTCGTCGACAACGTTTGAAGGACCTTTTACGGGTTTTGCCGACACGTTTTTAGGCCCATGAAATTGTTAGTGTTAACAAATTTTGGTTTTAATTGTGACCAAGTTCGCTTTTTCAAACTCGTGAGGTAATCACTGTATAGGTTGTTCACGGGAAAACTGAGCTCTTTAAAAAATCCTACTTAAGATGTATTTGTATGCACGTTGTGTATTCTTCCATCATATGCAATATAAACATTGCCGTGGTACTCGTCCCTTTATCCATGAGTGGACAAGTGAAACTATGAAATTATTAGAAAAGTAAATATTTTACTTATCTGTTCATTTTTACACTTCGATGTATTAAAAAAAAACAGAACGCGAAAAAAATAATTTACGTTATCACAAACTGTTACCTAACTTTTTTGTTCGACGTTGACCTATGGGACTACTTTCAACCCATCATTACCAACTTTAATTGGTGCATGCCACTCAGTGCGCCCGTTAAAATATATTCAGTTGGGAGCAGTGACTTTTTTCTAAGGTTGATTCTAAAGGCGCTCGCTATTGCGAACAGTCATTAGCATTGTACATTTCATTTGTGTTTACCGCTTTGCTTACTGTTTCGCGGCTAGTAAAATAGAATTTCGATTTGCCGTAACTGTTTCCTCATCTGTGATTTGTCTAACTTCTCGGACACGACAAGACATTAAATCACACAGTTGTAATATGGAGCGTGTTAAGGCACCCGCCTACCTGGAGTTTTTTATTCCGCTTTTGAGGCCGAGAAGCGCGGGAGCGATAAGGGCGATACTGCCACGCACATCAAGTGCGCAATAGCCGCTAAGCGCAAGGTTCTAAACTGGCGTGCAGAGTTCTCGTCGTGCTGCGTCTACCTACGAGAATTAAAGTTGGTGACGCTATTACGAGTATTTTATTGGTGGAAAGTTTGTAGGAAGTTTGAGTGCAGGGCCTTAGAGTCGTTTTGTGCGTATTTGACGCGTAAATTTAGCCTTTTAGGAGTACTTAAAAATTGTGTTTGTAATGTGTGTGGCGTCTTGAAAGAATTCAAGTGCCCTCGTATGAGGTGTGGGTTCTTTTAGTATATGAGCATGTTATACGGGCGTTAAATAGTTTCGTGGTAAAAGGCGTATCTCAAACACTCTGCAATGTAGTTCAAGTGCCTGTTGGGCGGGAGCCATGACATATAGTATAATGACTGAGTAATGTTGAGAGGATTTGTTTAACACTTCAAAGTGAGGTCTTATGCGCCGGTGAGAATAAAATGAGGTGAAGACGGATCAACAAAAAATGCCAAAGGTCACAGGGAGTGGAAAAGGGCGGAGAAAGGGTGGAAAAGGGAGTGGAAAAGGGCGGTTATCCCGAGAAATCCCGCCAGCCAACAGCAAAGTCCGTCACATTACCTTCATGCGAAAATCCAGGTGACCCCGCCGGGAGTCGAACCCTGTTCGCCTTGGTGGGAGGTAAGCTCTCCTACCACTACCCCACTGCGGTCCCAGTAAAGATGCCAAAGAGGACGGCACGACCGTGGTAACGGAGACTTAGTGATAAATGAGTAGTGAAGAAGTTAGAAAGCGAACGATGATACCGACGTCATATCGGGAGCAGAGAATACCCTGTGACCAGTGTGCGCGTGTGTGTGTGTGAGTGCTTGCTATCCGTGGACGCGTAACATCTCCACCTCGGGTCCGGATGCTTAGTCTTGCGTGATCTGCGAGAATCTCGGAGTGGTACGGAGTGGAGATGTTTGAAAGGCGCTTAGCAACGAGGTCTTGAGATCCGATGAGGGAGAAGCGAAGTGAGTACGGAGCAGCGCCGGAATGAAGGGGCGGGGGAAACCGGAGATCCCCGAGAAAACCCGACGACCGGCGGCATCGTCTGGCACGATTACCCCCGAGCAAAGATATGAGAGCAACCCCGCTGGGAATGGAACCCGGTTTGCCTAGGAAAGAGGCCAGTAGTCTAACTACTACACCACTGTGGCCCCCGCGATCATTTCGGCATTGTCACTGAAGTATGTCTGGTAAGTGCGCGAGACATGGTCCCTGATAACTTCTCAGGCATGTGGCTAGGTTGGTGGCTCGTGGGTTTGTTGCCTCCCGAAATATGGAGAAACAATTACAGTTTCTTACATGACAATTAATACTTCAACCTTGTAATTACCGCTGACGTGTAATACTTCGTAGAACCTGGACGATATACGAAGCTCTCAAATCGTTCATCCGCGAATATAACATCTGCTCGTGGCCTAACGTTCAGATCCTGTTCGCTTAGGGTATTGCATAGCTACACGTTCACCCAATATTATTTGTATTTTATAAACTACGCCTTTTTCCGAGACCTGAGATCATTTTTCTTTTGAAATATGTTGTGTTGTTTATATGGCGTGTCAATCTTGGCAATACAAAAGTTGGTATTTGGGCTAAAATCGTTTAACCAACATCATTCTAACAATAAAAATTACTACATTATTAATAAAATAACACAATTTCGTACGTTTTCCTAGAAAGTATTTTTTACACAAAGTCCATAACTTTTTTAAGATTTACTTTATTTGCGACATGCTGATTACATGTTGGAAAATCTGCTGTTGACATTCGATATGCATGTTTTTGACAACACTGTAGAACCACTATTATATTTTAAAAAAATCTTTTAAATATAAAAAATATGAATTTTTCCTAAATGTTTAATATTATAATTTTGTTTGCATGATTGTACACTTATTTTTTAAGAACAGCTATCCTTTACAAATAAAGTATGTAGTTTGTATGTTGGTTCCTATATGGAAAATATATTGTTGTAATTGATAAGTGATATTTGGCTAACTGCTACGTCTGTTGACTTAGTTGTCAAGATTGGAAACAAGTTGTATTGGGATCCAAAATTTTTCCAATGTTTTATAATAAAAGTGGACACTTAAAATCGATTAATTATTATTTCCAGGCAGAATTCCAAATTATAAATATAGAAGGGCCTTTGTTTAAAAGAATTTTAAACTACTTATATTAACCAAGTTCTGAAAGAGTAAAATATTAAAATCGTAAGTATAAACACAAAAAATATTCTACTGAATATTAAACTTTAGATTAAATTTGTGTCATTCCCTTAACTTAAATCTATGTAATATATGAATTTGTAAGGAAATATTAGTGGAATGCTTTTACAGTTAAAGTTTGGCGGGCATGTTTAACATGTAAGCCTGTAGAAAGTAGAATGTTATGTTGGAATTAAAACTGGCATATGTTAATACGCATTAGCTGTAATTACAGTTCCACGTATATGTAAGAGAAAATTATTTGTAATTGTATACATTGAGTGATTTGACACAAACAAAAGGCTAAAAAAGAAATATGCTCCATACTGGAAAGCATGTTACGGTATATATAACATTCGACCGTTAAATACAATTTAAAAGCAGTATAATGTACCGTAGTAATACGTTAAGGAATATTACATTATATAGTTAACCAAAATGGTAACAAATATTTCGTATTACTACCTCCTCTCTGCAGAGATAACTTGGTGTCTTGGACAGCAAACCGAGCTGGTAAAAGAGAAGAGGTTGCTTCGCGCCACCTTCTGCCAAGTAGGTTTTCAGAATATACAGTAGACTGTAACGGAAAAGAGAGCAAATAGATAGCCTTGGTAAAAGCAGTAATTATTTTTAACTTTCAAATATCGGTTAAAATTTATTTAAAACATCACTAACTAATGTTGGAAAAAGGTTTACTGGTCGGCATTGTAAATTTAAAACTACGTCTTGTCAACTTAATACCAAAATTGTAAAATGTCAGCACGCTTTTGGTTGGTAAATGGTTGAACATTGGTCGGTGTGCAACTAATAAAATAAAGTCGGGCTAACATAGACCCGAGTGTCATTTTGCTTTTTATCCAAAGTAATCTTTCCAAAGTTGGCGCAACCAAAAATTGCTCCTGAGGACATACTTCAACATATATTCATTTCACCAACAACATCCAGATTCTTAGATGATCTTGTGTTTTGGGCAAGGGTAAATTTAGGCGTAGTAGATAAAATATAAATGCTAACAAAGTTTGTTGAAGTAGGTATAAATCCTTGTATCTTCTCCATACTAACGATTCCAAGAGTAAAGAATTATACAAGCTAGTTATAATTTATTTACAGATAAATAAGTGACATCCAGGTCTTGAGAGCCGATGAGGGTAAAGCGAGGTGGGTTTTGAGCAGCGCAGGAATGCAAGAGCGGGGGAAGTGGAAGATCCCCGAGAAAACCCGCAGACCAATGGTATCGTCCGGCATGATTCCTACGCTGGAAAGTCCGGGAGCGGCCCTGCCGGAAATTGAACCCGGTTCGTCTAGGTGAGAGGCGAGTAGTCTATCCACTACACCACCGCGGCCCCTACAGGATAATGAAGACAAATTTAGTGAAGAGTGTGCAGGGTGGGGTTAACACTGCATTATATAATTATTAAAAAAACTTAAAAATTAAAAAAATGGAAGTAATAATTACTCTGTTGGCAAGAATTGAAAGAGTGAATCTGGGAGGTATGGCGATAACGGACAGGTTTTTAAGGCCCGAAGGCCAGCGCACCCTCCATCCTCCCGCACTGCATCTGTACTCTGATGAGTAAGACAGTGCACGGCACTTTCTCCTCATGTTCTCTTCGGGCTACTCGTTTTTCGTACTTGCCGTAACTCGGTATTCTACTGGTTTTCTCATTTTTAAAAACCTGCCCTCCTCGCCAATCAAAGGTACTCCGACTTATTTCTTAAAGCCTTTACCTGTACGAGAACGGACAGGTTTTTAAGGCCCGAAGGCCAGCGCACTCTCCAAACCTCCCACACTGTAACTGTACTCCTAAGAGTAAAATAAGGGCTGCACTTTTTCTGTCCATTTCTAAGGATCATTCACTTTCTTAGTACCTGTAACCGGTAGTTTAACAGATTTTCTCTCTTAAAAACCTGTCCTGTCCAATCAGGGGTCTTCCAAGCATTTGAGTGCCCCGTTATGGGTCATCAGAAATTTTCTGGTACCATTTATCGAATTCCTCTAGTCGTTTTCCAATCCGAGTAGTGAATTCGTTGCATATCTTATGGAGATCTTTGTTGACCATCACATCTTCAGATCTCCAGTGAATGCCCTTTATTCGAGTTTGTTCCTCAAGTCAAACTCGCAGGTCTTCTGTCTTGAGACAGTCTTCTTGCACATGGTGTACTGTGTCATCCACACCACATACATCGCACAGCGGAGATTGCACGAGCCGCATGCTGTTCAACTTCGCCTTGAAGTTGCCATGTCCAGTTCTGAGTTGCATGCTGTAGTTGCATGCTGAGTTGCATGCTATACGAGAACGAACAAACATAAGAGTCGTGTTTACATTTATTTTGCACTCGCATGTCGAGCCGACACAGCAGTGAGGAGGGAGATGCATCTCCGCGCCGCGCCGCGTCACGGCATGTTACTCCGCGGGCATTGTCGTGTACCTTACTGTTCGAAAACGCCAGGAAGCGGAGGCCACAGGTCACCCGCCAAGGCACGAGTCACCCTTCTCGTGCGCCAAGTACACACCTGCGTGCACTTGGCGGACACGATACAGTCGCGCCCTCCGCTGGACGAGCGCGAGTGCACACTCACAGCTACGTCCGTCCGCCCCGCAGCACCACAAACAACTACAACTGTTCTGTATCAGCGAGTATAACTGCAGATCTGCTGAAACTGGTCCATTTGAGTACGAACATAAGAGAGCTGGCACACACATCCCAAAAATTTTCCTACCTCATTTTGACATACATTTTACAGAATTTAAAATCTGTTAAAAAAATAGTAATAATAAAAACCCACAAAAATATTTTTTACCAGATTTTTTACATAAAAAAAGAAAAAAAGATTTTATTATTATAATATTTAAGGAAATTCAATATTACATATTAATTGTAGATTTTTCATATATTTAAAGCCTTTATATGTTAAATGAATATATTTATCATTAATTAATTTTATTTCGCTCTTTTTAAATTACTTCTCATACTTATCTCGTAATGCCATTTTATACATATTATTTAGAATACAATTAATTTTTTATACCATACTTAGCATCAATAATTAGGAATTTTGAAGCAGAATATTTTTTATCCTTTTTTAACTTTTAAAGTTTAGGAAATTCACATTAATTATTAAATTTAATAGGTAAGGATTTCCATTTCGAAAAATATTTATTTATAACCTTTTAAGAAAAAATTTAAACATGAGTTGGATTAAAATATTTAATATAACACATTTGGTGTTGTTTTAAATATTTACACCAAATACAATTGCCTGAATAAAAGGAATCCATAGACATATTTCTTATTTTTTCAATTAAATACCGGATTAGAGGGAGCAAAGGAACACACATGATGTACACTGCAAGGTGATAGCTGTTGCAAGGGAAATGTATTCAAACAACGTGAATGTAGAAATGACGCACATCTATGGAGAATGTAAGATAGCAGATGAGTGTGTTGGTATTATTTTACAGTACAGGGTAGTACGTTCAAGTGAGTTCTGAAACACCCACACATAGTTCTTTTATTGCTATTATCGATAGCTCGGTTCTCTCAATCGTCGTTAATTCCGTTGACGGTCGGTGTAATGCCAGTCAGACGGAGTAAATCTACAAAGAGAGATACCCTGACAAGACCCCACCGTCCAGTCAGTCGGATATTCCCCCGTCTCGTGTTGAAACTTTGTGAAACGGGCCATTTGCACCCGCAGAAACGCAAATGTCTTAGAACTCGCACAGATGAAGCTGCTGAGGTTGCTGTTCTCGCTGCTGTAGCAGTTAATCCACGCATCAGCACACGCCAACTTCAAGTCGAAATTGGCATTGAAAAAACTAGTGCACATCGCATTCTTACGCATCTTACGTTCCATCTCTATCAGTAGATAGATTATGCCGATCCGAGGACAAAGGCTGAAAGCAGCGGATCTGCAGATCGGCCGCCATCTTGGAATTTCCCATTTCCCATCAAAATCGACTATTTTACCCTTGAAATCGGCATTTTCCTCAACAAATTTCCTTTTTTTCCCTCAAAATTTCCCATTTTTCTTAAATAGTGAAAAAAGCTGACTGGAAGCCCCAAAAGTAAATTTTTGAGCTATTTTAAAGATTTTGAGGGCTTGCTTGATACTTGTAAGCCACCACCCCCTCACCCTAGCCAAGCTCACCTCACCCTCTTCCCACCGTCCAATCATAAATACTCAAGAAAATAACAAAAATAAAAAATCTAGTAACATATAACATTAGACACCCTTCTGTTGCTCACCCCACCA
Organism: Clitarchus hookeri; assembly: GCA_002778355.1. Taxonomy (NCBI): domain Eukaryota; kingdom Metazoa; phylum Arthropoda; class Insecta; order Phasmatodea; family Phasmatidae; genus Clitarchus; species Clitarchus hookeri. The sequence continues at coordinate 113,530 of NQII01004847.1, forward strand.
TCACAATTCACTCACTACATCTCCACCCCACACCTTCAGGCAATTCTTAAAGAAATTAAAAAATACAAAAATTAATTAAATCGAGAAACATATCACGTTAACCTCACACTCATCCCACCACACTCACCTAACCCCCTTCCCACAGTCCAAACATAAAAATAAAGAAAAAAAAATATTACAAAAATTAAAAAAAATTTAAAAAGAAAATTATGTATGAGGTACAGAGTACCGTGATAGGTGGATCGACTAAGCTCCCGACACGAACGGTCCTCGTCAGGTTGACCAGTATCCATATCGTCAATCATGTTGGATCCAGGTGACCTTGATCTAGACCTGTGACCTTGACTATGAATACATTCCCGTGACCTTGAATGACCTTAAACCCAAGAAATTCCAAAGTACCTAAAAAAAATTATAATAACTATAAAATTTATAAATAATACAAAACATTTCAAGAATTTATAAAAAATTAGTTACAATTTATTTAAAAACTTACATTTCTGGACCTTTCTACACATCCGTGTTCAGTATACGATGGGTCTTACCAGGGTTCGGGAGGCTAACTTTTCGAGGGCAGAACAGTGGCGGCCATTATGGTTTAATAGGCATAGTGTATGTCAAAACGAAAATCTGTATTTGTTATCTGATTTTGAAAATTATTTTTTACTAAAAAAAGTATTTCTTTATGTTTCATGTGTACTGAAATTACACTTAGAGTATCGCGGAAACATGCACAAAACTCACAAAAATTTAAATAATCATTAAAACTCGCTAAAATTTTGGAAGGCTGTGTTAACATTAAAGTTACATTAATTATCGTCCCATTATAATTAACTAAGCCATATTGCAATTCCAAATAACATTTTGTATTATATTAATTCATTAAACTTAAAAAAAGAAGATATGAAAGTTGATCACAATATTATGTTTACAGAGTTGGTACGTACTCCAACCCTAAAAGCATATTCAGCTGTTTCCTCTATCCGGTGGCCATATTTTCTCTGTAGATGTAAGGAAAATATGATTAATAAAATTTATCATTCGTAGGATTACTATTTTTTTTTATTTTAGTGCATTTACATGTTAAACATAGGCAATTATGGCATTGTGCTTACCGTACACTCATTTAAATTATCAATAAATATGACTTCTTACATTCAGTATCACTGTAAGAAGAAAATTATAATTTTTTCAGTTGATTGCGATACGTGTATTGAATACTGAGGAAACCAAAAGTCTCTCGCAGTTTAAAAAATGGTATATAAGAATTAATTATGAATAAAATAATTTAAATACAAAAATTTAATCCATCCGATTTACACTTTGTCATAATTTTTACTGAAATTTTACAGAGAGAAATGTAGCTAAATAAAAAAATTATCCCGCTGTGGTTATCTTTATCTCGATATCAAAATATTTATAAATCAATAATTCTCTTTACAAGTTCATCTAGTTAAAATATAATCATCATGTATTCTGATGAAGTAAACGACTGTGCCATGGAGCTTTCGTTAAAATTAATTAGTGCAATTACATGCGATCAGCCTTGGTGAGTTAGCGACAAACTTGCCTCAAGTCATGTTATAAACACAGAAACGCCAAGGTATAGCTGGCTGTCATTCAGAGATTTCACGATTTCTTGATACGTAAAGAGACATTTTCTGAACCTTTATCTCATTACATTATTATTCCAAAATTTCGTTTGCCAAAGTGCGTTAAATATATCTCACAGTGGTTCTAACACATTTTGTAGGAACACAGACACAGGTAATTATAAATTGCAGTTTAGTGTATTTATTTTATTGTGACGTAAGAAATTTTTCGTAGTGTTCTGTGACTGGGCGAGGAGGAATTCATGTCAATCACACGCAAGATATTTATTTTTAAACGTCCTGCAAATTAAACACAGTGCACAGGAAACTTCGGCGCTCAAACCTGAAGCAGTTTTAGTAACAGTTTTCAGAGCTTTTTCTTGTAAGATATTAGCTGTTTGACTTTTTGTGAGGGAAGAGACCTGTTTACGAGGGATGGTCGTCGAATTGGCACGTGTTCCCAGCTCGCGTCGCAAGGGAGCACCTCCACTTATAAATCACAATTCCCTAATGGGAGTCGCTTGGTAAACAAGCGCCGTGCTATCCGCCTTCATCTTGAATCCTGGCGGAAGTTTCAGCGCCGAGGGCGGCGGGAGTTAAGTTACGCTGCCAACTGGCGGAGGCGCGCACATACACTCGGCCTCCTGGAAGAGACTCGAGGAGGACGGCAGATGTTATTTAACCCTCGCCGGTCACTGCAGTTCTTCAAAGTGCCGAAGAGGAGAGGGGAGGGAGAAAGGTAGCAGAACACTTCAAGCAATGTCTCTCGACGATAACACCAGTAGTTTCTCTTTGCCCAAGGCGGGAGAGTTGAGTGCAGTGGAGAGTTATGGATCTTGAGAGTCGATGATGGCGAGGCGTGTATGAAGCAGCGCTGGGGGAAAACAGGAGAGCACCCCGAGAAAACTCGCCGACCAGCGGCATCGTCCGGTAGGATTCCTATGTGCGAAAATCCGGGAGGGACCCTCCCCGGAATCGAATCCGGTTCGTTTTTGGTGGAAGGCGAGAGTTCTAGCCGCTGTGATACCGCAGCCCCACAGGAGAGTCAACAAATGTTAAGAATTACTGGAAGTGACATTATTTACGGTCGGTGACAAGAATTTGAAAATTTAATATTGTAGGTGGTCAAAGATATTGAAGTTCATTATTTAATTTTTCATGAATTGGTTAAAATACTTTTAACGTTTTAATTTTTTAATGAAGGAGACTCAAGTCGTCACGAAATTACCGCTCAAGATACAAATAGGATAAATTAATATGGGTTTACCGAAAACATCAAAACTAGCCCTTATTATGTTCAATGGCATGTTATAAATACGTAGACCTGTTAAGCCCACACACACAAACATTTAGGTCATTATTATTTTATACATGTTTTTAAACAAACAACATAAGACTTATTTGTATTGGGTTTAAGTTACCTGCCTGCTTTGTAAATTATCATGTGCATTTCGCAAATTGTTGTTAATAAATATTGCAATTGCATATTTCCAATGGCGAGTCAATTATTTCTGATACATTTTACTTTTGTGGTGGGGGGTAGTTCACAGACTCCCGACTACCATTTTTTTGAGATTTTTGTAAGGAGGCACGTAGTTCTCACTCTATTACTATTCGTTATGGCTTACCATATTTTATATATGATTCGTTATTGACATATTTTCATTTATCACGTGTTTTATGCATACATATTTATACATTTTAAATACTGCATAAGTAAGTTACAAAATCATGAGGCAGTATCCATTCGATAGACTGTATTTTCAGTTCCACTATCTCCAGGTTTTCTCCCATACCCACGATGGTGTCTGCATGTTTGTTATCTAAGAGCAGCACCAGTTCCTGTTTAGAATTGAAGATAATTCGTTTGAAGTCTTCAGAAAATCCCAATGCCACGGAGAGCAGGATGAACATTGCGAACTTGCATCCAGGGAATATAGGAACATTGTAGTGATCTGTGATTTCCCAGCCTTCTATCTTGGCTGCATACAGCTCATTTGGTGTGAGCGAAAGTTCATTATTGATGGTTGAGGTCATTCCCTCATCTCAAGACTGGTCCATCTCGACACCATTGAAAAAATAGTTGATGCGATCGATCCGGTGATGAATTTCATTACTAGTTATTTTCGGCGATGCCGGGTTGGACCCATATTCTTTCATTAGAGTCCCCGTAATTCGCAGGAAAGACTGACAAGGAAGAGAACATATATCTTGGTGTTGGACCGCAATCCAAACTCCCGATGGTAGTATGTATAGTCCGATCAGGAAAGGCTGGTATGCATGAAGATCCACCTTCTTTACATTCTTTACACTGTCTTTAAAAACGATCAGCTCTTCGATGTTTAAGTAATCTTCCATGGCGATTGGCTTTGAAGCCGAGACTGTGGAGGAAAATCTCGCTAGCAATTGTTAAGTCCTTGGAGACCTGCGACATACTGATTGCAGGTACAGCACGGCACTTTGTTTCATTGGTTCTGGTCGCCATAAATCTCATTCCCATCTTCTCAAAAGCAGGCATAGGGTGATTTCCTCATTTCTAAAGTTCACTTAATCTCCATGTTGGTCGATGACTGTCGTGACCATCTCGTGTTCTCTCTTCGCGACGACTGTAACACAATTGATGCTGCTCAGTGCTACGAACAGTTTAAAATCTGGAGGGACCATAGGCGAAAATTCATGCAGTGTATTGCTCGGCCTGCAGTTGAGGTGTGTCACTTGCTAGAATCTAGTTTATTCATATCACATTGACTTGCAAAATGCTTACGGGCCACGACGACTTGTGTGTTTTGCCAGCTTCGTAGATGTGTGGCACGATCCCCAGAATCTGTCCGATAGTATCAGGTTTCGTAATGTCGATATCTTCGCTGCTTCTGGTGACACTCTTCAGAGTATTGGTATATAAATGTAGTTCAAATCCTGTGTCGGGGGACAGTGAATCTTCAATGTCGTCTAATTCATAAGAGCCTATGGGAAATGTTATCTCGTTGGAGACATTGCCACTTTCTACGAGGTACATCTTACAGTTTTTTTAATCTATGTTGGGTATCGCATTGTATGTTTTAAAATCGACATTTTCTATTCACCATGCCCCCTCCAGGTCGAGTGGCTTAAAGTGTTCCGCTTGCAGCTCAGAACTACGAACCATCGAGATAAGTGTTATTGACATGATATGTTTTCCTGATGATGTATAGCCATTTTATACAATTACTGGTATGGACAAACCAGGAAACAAAAACAAATACCCACAGTTCCATGTATCAGGCATATGCTCCATCTCGTTGTTGTAAGTCAGCTTCCTTCCTGTCGTGTACCATCGCAGTTTGAATGGAGGACACACATTTCCAATACTGTCATAATAGCTTGCATGTTTTCAACGTTTCACGTAAGAAACCCAATGCACACTGGGTTCAGCTATCATGTCCAGACTTATTAAGGCACATTCATCTCTCTTGTTGTTAGGGGGTAAATATCTATCATAAACACGCCCCCGAAATGCAGTATTTTCTATTTGTGTATATACAGTTCCAATTATATATAAGTGAGCAGTTGTTTTCTTAGAGATAGCATTATTGCTTCTTCCTGCAGTGTCGCTTTTGCACACTTCCACCTCATGCTGGGTGCGGCCACAGGGTGAGAGGCTATGGCCATTTTTTTACCCATGGTAATAGCTTCCATATTTGCATTGCTTCTTTCGGCCTTGGACAACTGCTTCCTTTCGTTCGATGCTGCGTTGACAGATTGGACGATAAAACTCGTGGCTCTGACTAGGCTTCCGAGAGGCCCCGAGTGCAGGCGAAAGCAATGGGAAATATCCGCTGGTAGATGCTTTCTTGGTCTAGCATACATATATTATCTTTGTTACTGCTTTTCGTTTCACTTGTTTCTTTCCCTTGCTCTTTGTACCTATTCCAATTTTAACCTGTACGTTTCTGTTGCCCTTATCGCCCATGCCCATTTACACCTTGGCTTCGTCACATTGGAAACACCCCACGCTGCTATTTTTTCTCCGAGTCCGATGACTGACGATTTTCTTACTTAGTCGGCCTTCTGTATAAGTATCTTGTCTGCCTGGTGTCGTGTTTCCAGATTCCTGTGCTGGGAATAGGCGATGTCGTACTTCCTGCACACCTAGTCTAGTGCATTAATGCCTGTGTCCCGGCCTTTTAGCTAGCTTGGTTACCGGCCTGCAGAAATTGTATCCGGGAATGTGGAATTTGAACGGTAGATTGTTGATCATTGATCAACGTATCGACGACACCTTTTCCGAACTTGATCTTACCTTATCGAGGCATCGTGGTGAACTGATCGAGAAAAGTATAAATACACTCATTTTATACTTTTTTATTAAGTTCCATTCTAGAGTGGAACAGTACGGACCAAAAGTACTAATTATGCATATTTTTTGTCGCTTTTGCAGTAAACCATTTACAGCATCGCACAGTGTGCGTCGACATGAAATAACGACCTGCACGATGAAAACTTTAACTACATAATTTCAATGCATACTTTTTAAACATCGGTTTGCCCAGAGGGAAGCTTTAAAGAGACATTGTAAATTTTGCAGCACTGATTGTATGCAACGACAAAAAGCACCACAATCAGCACCGTTATCAGCAACACATGCACCCAAATCAGCACCACATGCACCACAACCAGCACCACATGTGCCACAATCAGCACCACAGGCACCACAAGATAGCAGTGGAAACATACATATTATCAAGCAAGATGTAACACTTGCCATATGCATTACTGCCGAAGATGAAGCTATCTCCCACAAATCGCCACATGGAAGCCTATTCCCGAATACAGTGCACTGCATCATCGTGGGACCATCAAATTGCGGGAAATAATGTGTCTTGCTGAGCCTGCTGGAAGAAGAGAATAGCCTTCGGTTCGAGAATGCTTACCTATATTCAAAATCTCTCCAGCAACCGAAGTATCAGCAACTGGCAAGAGTACTGCAAGCTGTGGAAGCTGTGGGTTATTTTCCTTGCAACAATAATGATGCTGTCGTGTGACCGAGTGAAGCATAGCAAAACTCTATATTTGTATTTGATGACATTGCCTGTGAGAAGCAAAAGTGCATCCAGGAGTTCTTCAGCATCGGATGGCATGCAATGGTGAACTGCGTGTACCTCGGCCAGACTTATTCGCGCATACCCAAACAGCTGCTCCCCGACAACGCAAACGTGTTGATGTTGTTTCACATGGACGACGTGAATTTGCGGCATGTTTATGAAGATCATGTAAATATGGACATGACATTATTGGATTTTAAGCATCTGTGCAGAAAAGGAAAGTATAAATTTTTTTACCGCCATTAAGGACTGGCCCCTATATTATAAGAAGTACCAACAGAGATTCGACCATCGAGAATGAGTTACAGCATATAGAAATTCGGGCAAAGTAGTCTCAAGCTGCATCTTTACAAAGAAGATGGAGGTTGTTTTGTAGTAAGAAAAGAAGGAACCTGCGATTATTGTAAAATAATATTTCGAAATGTCCGGCATCGTCCGACACGATACCCACATGCAAAAATCCGGGAGTGATCCGGCCGGAGTTGGAATCCGGTTCGCCTCGGTGGGAGGCAAGCGTCTAACCCTGTAGCCACCGCGGCATCTTTGAACTTCAGATATGAGAATTCAGATTTGTGGGTGGCGTTTACCTACCAAATTCTTCAGTGGCGATGAGAGGAAAGACAGAGAGGTGAAGAGAATCAAGACAGACCCGAGATAAACCAACCAACAATGTCCGTCATGTTACCCACATGCGAAAATACGGGCCTTGACTCTCCTGAGATCCGAATCAGGAGCTACGTGGAAGAAAGCTAGTGTCGTGACAACCAAACCAAAACGGCCCCGTGATTTAGTGAACTATTATTTAGTATTACTTTAAAACAGATATATGCTGTATTTCACACAGATCCCTGAATATTATAGAAAAATGTGGTACAAAAATAAACAAACCGATATAAAAAAATTTCCACAGTATCGAGTCAAGACTTCCCAGGCATGGAGTAACGGTCAGTTATCACATAACACACAAACAATTAACCAAATATACTATAAACGTGGACATTATGTAGGCTTGCAGATTCACGCAAATAATATTGACTTTATCTCTGACCAGACTTTACAAGTTGGAATATACCTACTCCTATTCGCAGGCAGATTTACATGCTTAACTGACTGAATTTTTAAGTCATCCGAAATGTGTGTTTAAACAATAAAGTTTCATTACAGAAATTATAATAACCTTATAAATAATACTTGAAGCACAGCTACTTTCTTGGCTTTTTCGTTTACACATTGTAATAGTTTTCCATCGTTTCGCTTATGAAAACCGACTTAGGCACCTACTGCGGGATTTTCTGTGTTACTTACATAGTGCCGCAAATTTACTAGGACATGTCCTTGTTCGTGTCGGATAGAACTCTTAATAAAGCAAAATAAATAAATATATTTGATTCCCTAATTTATTTACAGTGGTGTAAAAAACATACAGCTATTATGTATAAAAATAAATGTTAAATATTTACCATACTTGTAAGTGAGCTAAATTTTTGTACTAAACTAAATTATAATTAAAGTAATAGTCACAGTCCTTATACTACCTTGTCAAATAATATTCACTCATTAACTACAAATATGCGGTAAAAATGTCAGTTCGTATACATTTATATTAACTGAATGTTTGTCACTCAAGAAACACAGGGGTCAGCCCTCGGAATCCGCGGGTTCACTATCCTTGGGTGAGGCAGGTAAACGGGTGCAATTTGAAACCCATCCTTTTATTTTTGACGGCGGGTAATTGTATGAATGTTTTCCTAGGTGGCCCGCATAACCTGCGCTCTTACTCAAGAACGATGAAGCATGTACATGCGTGCAACCTGAAACCCAGGTCATAAATACGGCCTGCGATAAGCTTGGTAAGTGTAAGTGTAGAGTCCATTGCGGAATGAATTCCGAAATTATCGTACGAAATACCTGTATGTGTGGTGTAGATCTAATACTTGAACTGGCCAACCATGTTCATTTCAGGCCTATAGGTAAAGTTGGGCGGTGCAGAGACCATTATGCTATGAATTTCGAAATTATCATACAAAAGACAGAAGTTTTGGTACACTGTACCATAATTATGGCGCGCGAAATATAATCCAAGTGACTTTATACCATAGTTATGGTACATATTATGGTACATCATTATTTTACCGACATTTATTCAAAAAGGCTTAACTAACTGTGAACCGAGTGAGTTTCCAAAGAGACATCCCTTCCTCAAATCCTGACGAAATCCATCGAAAACGGTGGCTTCCAGAGGCGAAAATGTATGAAAACAGACCCCTCCGGTCACTGTATCTCCTCCCTGGATGGTAGAGAGGTGGAGGGCGAGGTGGGGGGATCGAAAGAGGAAGGCTCAAAGGTGTGCACAAACTTTGTTCCAGCACTCTACCCCTTAAGGGTGGGGCGCTGCAACCCCCAAAGTCACCCTTCAAACTTACGTTCTTAATTAATTAAAATTAAGCTCCACTTCCCTGCAGTCCAGCCGCACAGTCTACGTATCTTATCTCCTGATAGTCACACACTACAATCACTGGTAACTGCTTCACTGTCCGTAGCACTGCAACTCTCGCACGTCACCCACACTCTGCAATAATGTCCACTGAAGACTGTCTACACAGAGTCACGCCGCGGCTTTTATGGCTGAAGTGGCCGGGACCAGAAGGTTCTTTACACTTCGAATCGCGCCGCTGGAGGTGATGCTAGAATGTTCGCACAAGAGCTGCCAAGTCGTAGACTGCTAAAGGGGGCTGGAGTGTCATCAGTTCCTTCTGAAATAACAAGGCAAGTGTGGCAGTCCTCCCTCCCCTCCACAGGCCAACAATAACGTCATCGGGGGGGGGACGAGACGAGCGCTACGCATTTGCGGATGGGACGGGGTAGGGCACGGAGGCGAAGCGACCGCGCGTAACATTACCTATTGGCAACACCTCCCACATCTATTTATGGTTTCAGGTGTTGCAGACAACAATTATTTAATGCATATGTACTTGATCTGGCATAGCACTTTGTGGATTACTACTGTTAATAAGCTGTAGCCTTTGTGCTCGGTTATCAGAGACATAAACCAGTTATGTGACATGCAGATGTAGTATTGTTGACTTCTCAGTTATCCCTTAAGGTAGAAGTAAAGTGGATCTCNAGTATTATTGGACACTGAGCTTGGCAGTGTAGAGTACCAGTCAAATAAAACATTCCTGTGCAACGTGTAGCCAATTGTCTACAACGAGCATGGAAGGCTTAACTTAGCTATCGTATTTTTATAGTTATTAATTTGTTTATGATATATATTTCATACGCTTGGCCTCCTGCAAAAACAGCACATCTACAGAATGACATGTCCGAAATAACGTCTCATTTGACCATATAAATCCCATTTCCATACAACTGCACGTGGAGCCAAAATACTTAGTCATTTACTTGCCATGCCTACAAAATATTTGTTTAATCGGCGAGGCTTTGAGTGATTGTTAAAACTTCTAAATACTTTCGTGGTAGGCGTCTACATGTCACGATGTATTCCCGTTTACTGTGCCTATGGGGATTAGGTGTGCTTTTATAATACATAATTTCTCTGATTCGTCCGCAAGCAGCTAAGTCCTACAAAAATGTATCTTCCAATCACACTAGAAGCAAGAAGCAGCAGAGTTTTCAAATGTGTTTGATATGAGACTGTCGTATTGATGAACATGAATCGATTTTAAAATGGTTGGACAGTTTATATTATAGGTTTCTGTAGAATTTACACTTATAAATCTGGATCATACGAATTACAAATCAAAAAGTGTCACTTTACAGAGCGAAGCTTAATAACAACCCTTAAACTTTTATTTTAAGTGGTTTTCTGTTCACGTTTTATTCGCGTGGGGTAAGAACAATAAGTAATTAAGTTTGATGCAATTATTTTTAAAAGTAACAACAGCTTAGAGAAGTGGATTTTTAAATTACCTAATATTTGCCTTCTTCTCTTCGATGTGCATATTTTATAAAGAGTTGGTATAAACATGAATTTCTATAGAAACCTTAATAAATCGAAGCTGCAGAGAACTCAACTGAATTTAAGGGTGTTAGGCAGCAAACACGGAAAGTAATCGTTATGTGAACCAATTAGAGTCCAACAAATTGATATAGATTACAAGTGGTACGATCTCATTTAACTAACTGTTTGCATGATAGCTTGCCAGAATAACGATTTCAATGTTTATTTTTATCACACAAATAATAAAAAAATAATTAATTTCAAAAATTGATTAATTTAATTTTAAGGAAATTGCTGTCAGATACTACACGATAGTTATGTAACCACTTTTCAATTGTTTATTATAGTAGACTCGCGTTAATGATCGATCGCCAGCCCTAAACCTCAATACGATGCATTGCTCGGGATCAGGTCAGACCGTATTAATTGTTTATTTGATCGTTACGTGCGTATTTCTAAATGAAATGTAATCAATTAACTTTTATAAAAATTTTCTGCTGTACTTAATTAAAACTTTTCAACAAAACTCCAACAGTGTATAAATTATAAAAGTTTATAGTTCCATAATCAGCCAAAAAACCACAGCTGTCGTTAATAATATTTATTTGTTTATAATCTCTTACTTTCTCTTATTGGACGCATTTGATCCCGCGCATGTATCATAATCGTTATTCTATTGTACCTATAATATGAGATTATAATTAACATAGCACTAAATACTTTTTAATAACTTTCCTAAGAGTATCTTAAAATTAATTATGATGATTGAATGAGTTTATTTATGTTTGCTAAATAAGCTAAATATACCAGTTTATGTTTGTTTGCTACAAAATAAGTAAAACACTAACATTAATATTTGAACACAAAACATATCTCAGAAATCATTATTATTGTTTGGCTATAAATATCAATCGATATGTCCTTAAGTGTATCGAAAATTACCATGAATTTATAGTGCAGAATGTTTTGCCTCGCAGTGTATGTGAAGATAATTTCACGACGTTACTTACACAATTGCAGCTGCAGGCATTTCTGGCGAGCCGTTATTGGCCATCGCAGCCAGCATTGGTCACCTAGACAAGATACTCAGATGCTGCGGATAACAGATCGATGTACCAGTTGCCTGAACTCCTGAGCGAGGGTGTTTGATGTGACTGTACGCTCCGTAATCGCCATGCGCATCACAAGTTTGTACTCACATTAGTTGGTATGATGGGAACCATTGGCTCCCTTCACGTCGCTCAGCCCGTCCCTCCTAGATCCACTGGCCACGTATCCGCTACACTGTCGTTGCATTTATTCAAAAGCGAGAACCAATTTCACAGTGTGATAATCCACAATCCCCAATCGGCCCATTCTCCCGCGGTCAGAGGCGGAAACATGTTTGTATAGTTGTCGTGTTAGCCAGTGCAACATGCGTACTCCATTTGCACGCATAAACTTTACAGAATTGAGATGATTCATATTCAAATAAGGTAGTGTGAGTTACTTCTAGAAATATTTAAAATCACTGTATAAAATATTTTCGTATTTTTTCCAAAAATTCCTTAAAATAAGAAAATGTTTTCCTATTTTTGATTTGTAGCAAATAATATTTTGTGAAATAATTTTCGCTAAACATATCTTGAAATTTATTAAGACATAACCTTTCGGTTACCCTTGTTATAATTATGTAAATATTATCGTCTAGTTTATTTGAACATCCCAAAAACATTAAAAATTAAAATTTTAACATCCCATGTGGCAAAAATTGTGCGATCAAAAAATTTGTTGCTTGTGGAAACAGCACTTACTGGTACAGTGTACAAGATGGACGTTATGTCATAAAAATTTAAAATAACGATTTTCTTTGCTGGCTAGTGTCTTTATGCAGATATTTCAAAAAGGCTCAGTTTAGCATGAACAGACTATAAGATTGTATTATATGAGCCGGG
>NQII01004847.1:126316-147159 GCA_002778355.1 Clitarchus hookeri
CGGATGTGACGCTCGACGCCCGCATGTCCGCTGGCGACGGTGTGCGCCGACCCTAGGCATGGTCGCCGGCCTGCTCGCTCCGCTGCTCGTTGCCGCTTGCATCGCCGCCTCTGGTGAGTTGTGCTTCATGTTTCCTCACCACTCACGTCCACCTTCGTGTAACACTGACGTACACCGACTCACTGTCATCCAGGCGTCGGCGAAGTGACGCTGAAATACTCACGCCTTTTCTTCGCCATCGTCGGTGACCTCCAGTCCTCTCGTGGTGGTGCACCCAGTCGAACAGGGTTAAATACCCGGCGGGGTGATCGCCGAATTTTTGCGCGTGGGTGTCGTGCCGGACGATGCTCCTGGTCAGCGGGTATTCTCGGGGATCTCCCGTTTCCCCCCGATCGTGCACTCCGGCGCTGCTCAGTACTCTTTTCGCTTCACACTCATCGGCTCTCAAGACCTCGATGTTAAGATCGCCCCAGTCTCTCCACTCACTCATGTCCACTCCATCTCTCCGACAGCGTTCAAGCTACTTTCACAAGACACAAGCTAGATTTCGTACGAAGTCTCGCACGAGTGGAATTGAGATGTTTGGGCTGCTTTTAACATCGAGGTCTTGAGNTTGCGCGTGGGTGTCGTGCCGGACGATGCTCCTGGTCAGCGGGTATTCTCGGGGATCTCCCGTTTCCCCCCGATCTTGCACTCCGGCGCTGCTCAGTACTCTTTTCGCTTCACACTCATCGGCTCTCAAGACCTCGATGTTAAGATCGCCCCAGTCTCTCCACTCACTCATGTCCACTCCATCTCTCCGACAGCGTTCAAGCTACTTTCACAAGACGCAAGCTAGATTTCGTACGAAGTCTCGCACGAGTGGAATTGAGATGTTTGGGCTGCTTTTAACATCGAGGTCTTGAGNCAAGCTAGATTTCGTACGAAGTCTCGCACGAGTGGAATTGAGATGTTTGGGCTGCTTTTAACATCGAGGTCTTGAGAGACCGATGATCGTGAAGCGACGTGAGAGTAGAGCAGCGCCGGAATGCAAGAGCGGGGGAAAAGTGAGTTCCCCGAGAAAACTCGCCAACCAGCGGCATCGTCCGGCAGCCTTACGTGAAAAATGCTATGCGAGAATATCGGAAAATTTCACGAAAGAAGAGTCCTTGGATTAAACAAAAAAACACCACATTGCGTGAGAAAATTCATGGTCTCAGAATGGCCGTGATTCTAGACATTTTGTCTCATGTACACCCGCCGTTTTAACGTTAGTAACTGTGAAATACGACAGGGTACTTCTTGCACTCGTTCAAAAATATCGCGACGTTATCTCAACTTCACTCCGTTTTAAAAACAAAATTTTTAAAAGTTCTTCACAAAGAAAATTTTTTTTGTCTGATTCCCCTTCGCACAGCTGTATTCTCTTCTCATTCCTCTCTGATTCATGTGTAGTTGGTCACGTGATAATCTGACAACAGCCTGTAGAACCACTCGCTTCGAGAACAATTCTCCTGAAAATAGGGCAAGCAGGCTCTATTTCCTGACTTACTACGAGATGTGCGTTACACGAAATGCTATCGCGTCATATTTGGTATTAGAGAGAAAGAGAGAGAGAGAGAGAGAGAGAGAGCGAGAGAGCGTTCACGGATTTCACTTGTACACTCATTTGCAAAATAAAATTTATCATCGTGAACTAATTGCGAGAAAGTTGCAACGAAGCTTGCCACACAGTAGCGTCATTATGCATCCGATTTGCGTTCAATGCGGTTTGCTTGCACGGATGTGTCACTAGGATAGGAAACATACATTTGTAGCTGCAAGACACCGACTAAAGCGCCAGTATCAGTGTGAGCCATAGAGCCAAGGTCAGTGAACACGTAGCAGGCCCCGACGTCGCATTCTACAAGCCTATGCCCAGCTGGATGAGTTTGAGAGAGGCGGCATCGACTGCCTCCGGGAGGCACGTTGGACGTTTCGGCACGTTGCTCACCCCTTGAACCACTCTGCCTACACTGTGAGTCGGTGTTGAACGCAGTGGGGACAGGAGGGTAAACACACAAGTCGAGAAGAATCGGGAAGACTCCGGTGATCCACCAGCAGGGAGGATCGTTTCATCGTGCGACAGGCTGTAAGCACTCCACGGGTGTAACTACTCACCATCCAAGGACATGTCGCGATAGCTGAGGATACGCATGTGTCCACCAGTGCCGTATACAGGGTGCTAGCAGAGAGGGATCTTTCGTCACGGTGTCCTGTACGACGTCTAACTACCTGAGCGTCACCAAGTACGGGTGACCTTATGTAGGGAACGGGCAGCATGGCAACTTGCGAATTGGTGACGGGTAATGTTCAGAGATGAATCACGGTTCTGTCTGTACACAGATGGCCGCCGAATTCGAGTCTGGAGACGTATGGCCAGCTCCGCGATCTACTCTTCATTGTAGAGCGGTACATCGTCCAAACGAGAGGTGTCATGGCGCGGAGTGCCACTTCCTACGATATCCGCACCCCCCTGGCGGTGAATGAAGGAACCCTGAAGGCGTTGCGATACGTCCAGGGAATTCCGCGACCAAGTGCGCTCACCTTCCGGGTGCAGCTGGACAATCCAATTATCCTGCAGTATAATGCCCGGCCTCACACAGTACGGGTATCTTTGGCCTGCCTTCGTGATGTCAATATGCTGCTTTGGCCAGCAAGGTCCCCGGACCTCTTGCCCATCGAGAACGTTTGGGGAAATTTTGGACAGTAACTTCGCCCAGCGGCAACTATGGAGAATTTGAAGGATCAGTTTTCTCCAGCTGTGGTAGGATTTTGCTAAGGAAAATATCCAACGTCTGTTTGCCTCCATGCCTGTCTCCATGCTACAGGTGGCCCAACACCATACTAAGTACATCCTGCAAGTGTTGGCCCTAATACATGCTTGGTGTGGTATAATAATTTTATATTTTCTGTATACATGTCCCGTGCGTGTACTCACATGCCCTTGCAATGGAACCTTCAGGGAGACCTTTTTATTTTGCAAAGGAGTGTATCTTGCATTTTGTAAAAGCTGCTTTATTGCCAGTGTCACATTATGCGTTTTTGCTGCCGCGGCGAAAACGCTCCGGTTTGACGGGATGGTAACGAAAAATTGATGTAAATGTGAGGTGTCACACTTGTGCAGCGTTGCCGCACCGACCGGAAGTAACCGCATCGTTCTGCGGCAAGGCNGAGGTGTCACACTTGTGCAGCGTTGCCGCACCGACCGGAAGTAACCGCATCGTTCTGCGGCAAGGCGGGATACCCGGACAAAAGGAAGGAAAGTGAAACACCTTCAGTTAAATGAGATCTGCCACACTGTGCGGTAGTGCCGGAGCGTTTATGGTGTTCTCTAACTTTCCAATACATAGTTAAAATTGGTAAAAAAATTTTATGTTGATAAATTTATTGACTACATTAATGAGAAGCCAGCATTGTGGGACAAGAGTACGAAAGAGTATTCGAATAAACAGTGCCGAGAAAAGGCGAGGATCGAAATTGGGGAAAATGCGTACGAGGATTAGCGGAAACTGGATTTTAGAGTGAGAGATGAGAAAGGTAAACGACAAAAATATATTAATGTAAAACAATATTAATGTACCACGAACCAGGGTTTTATTAAAGAAACGCATATTTATTTACAATTGTCTATTTCTATACGCCAACAATGAATAGACATTAAGTAGGTACAATAGTAATATATGGTTTTTAATTTAGTGAAAAATGTTTATGTTGAACGCAATTTATTGATCAGTTGCCAATTTGTCTTGACAACTCTTTATGCTGTTATGAATGGACATAAAAAAATGAGGGTTAGGGAGGAACATAACACAGCACGCATTGCTTAGGAGCCCGGGGTCTCTCTTGGCGGACATAACCCCCACACAACCAAGAAGGCTATAGTTTTGTACATATGATTCCTTTGAAAAGGCACCAGCTCCCATGAAATAACGTGCAAAGTTGTCTCTAACCTCAAAACCTTGTCACATTGGACCACGTCTAAAATCGTCAACATCACCAAATTAATAGGTCTCTGTATCTTCATAGTTAAGACAGTCTCTCCTCCAAAAAAAAAATTGAGGAGAATGCAACAAGCACATTTCGTCAATAAAATCAGGCTCCACTAAAATAGGTGTATGAAAAATCCGCCTTTTGCTTGCCAGAACACCAAGAGCGCACTCTACACAGCGTCTGCACCTTGAAAGTCTGTAATTGAATACTGTTTTGCTTGCATTAAGTATGGGGTGTGATAGTAAAATGTTTGTTAACATTTCGAATGTCTTATCCTCAACAACGACGCAACACTGGGGATCTTCGTGGGTGTTTAGTAAACAACGAGGAGGTGGTTAATTTTAATTGCTAGGAAAAAGTTTTTCCCCAGTGGACTGTCCCGAAACACTGCGGAGTCATCTTCTTTCCCGTATGCACCGACGTCAGTGGCAACGAAACTCAGACTAGCATCCGCAATTGCCATCAAAAGGACAGAAAAATATTTTATATAGTTGTATTAAAGAGATCCTGCTCCTCGAGTATTGATGCATCTTGAAAGTTTGCCGTCCACCGCACCTGCGTACTTAGGAAAGTTCGATTTCGAATTAAATCTATCCGAGATGTCCAACCACATAGATTCTGCTGGTTCAGGCATTTCTATATCTTTAAAGTGAGTCCAGATCGCCTGGCACGTTTCCCGAACAATTACTCCAAATGCATTTCTTGCGATGTTCAATTCATATTGAAGACTTGAAAAGGTTCTTCCAGTAGACAAGTACCTGCATAAGAAAAATTTTGATATTATACAAACGTAAACATAAATGTCAGGCGAGCATAGGTGTTGACCTGGTTATGAAATAAAAATGTGGGGGAAAAGTAGAGTTCTATAATTTATCTGGTTTTTGTCTAGCCTAATAGAGATGTGTATGAACGCATACAAGAAGTTAACATAGTTATACAGGGTGATTCTAAAATCATGGGACAGACTTTGAGGGGTGTTAGAGCTCACTAAAACAAACAATTATTGTATAGGAATATATGGGCGGAAGTGACGCGTTGAGGCACAAACACAAACATAACACATGACATGCAAAACATTGTTTATTTACAACGTCGCCGCTAAATGCCTATTTATCAAGTCTCGATTTGTTCCTATGGGGGCATTTGAAAGCCCTCATGTACGAGACTGCAGTTGATTCCATTGAAGACCTCGTCGCTCGACTATCCCGTGCGGCTGCACGCGTGCGTGAAATAGCCGGCGAATTTGAGACTGTTTGCCAATCACTCCACCGACGCTACCAAGCTTGCATTACTGTCGGTGGTAGCAATCTTGAGCAATTATTATAAACATTGCTGTAAAAAGGCATTTAGCGGCGACGTTGTAAATAAACAATGTGTTGCATTTCATGTGTTATGTTTGTGTTTGTGCCTCAACGTGTCAGTTCCGCCCATATATCCCTATACAATAATTGTTTGTTTTAGTGAGCTCTACCACCCCTCGATGTTTGTCCCATGATTTTAGAATCACTCTGCACACTGTGGACATGCATTTTTATTTTTAGGATATAGGAGAGGGGGCCTCTAGCGGCAGTACACGAGCGAACGCAGACATGTATCAACAGTATATATTTCACTTTCTACAATCCTAACAAAACATGGCGAGAACAAAGAGTGTATCCCATGGCCCTATCAATCTCAAACTGGAAAGGGCACTCCCAGCTTGTCCATGGTTGATGCTCATGCTCCACATTTACACAGCAATAACGTTTTCACTACGCACGTTCCTACAGCTTACTTAGTGCCCTAGAAACCTACACCTGCATATTGTGTTTGATGTCTCTGTTATAGTGAACGACATGACAGACAATTAAAATACATTTTCGAACCAAGGAAAGAGTAGAGACGTGGCTCCGAAAAAGAAGAAGAACGCATGCGCAGAAGCACTCGCGTTCCTACAGAGTGCAGTGCCAAGAAGGAAAACCCGAGGAAACATAGCCGAAGAAGAAGAAAATGTGGAGGATGCATTCGGTGCAAGAGGGATCTGATGAAGTGATCACATTAAAAGACAGCGTCAGAGGGGATGTGCCTGCACACGGCCATTGCGTAAATTACCAGAAACTCGCCACACACCACACGGCAGGTTCTATCTAACACAGTTTCAGCAAGAACGGTTAACAAAATTAGAAAATAGCAGGAAGCAGGAAGAAGACGCAGATAAATCTTTCTGCCTTTTCCTTCTTCTGACCTCAAATCACATAATAAAGACGAAAAATTAGAATTAAAAATAATGTTGCCTAATTTTTTTCGAAACGTCTGACAGAAGAAACGTGTCAATCAACCATTTAACCTACCAACAGTCTCTCATAGTCAGTAATGCTTTTCGTCTTGTCCCTCCTACGAATCCCGATATGCACATTTTACTAAGCAGGAACCATTTCATTCGGCCCACCAAAGTACAACAGCTGGCCAGACCACGTCTCCAATGCTTCTTTCGTTTCAATCCGTTTATTCTGAGACCGGCTCCTACGAAACTATTGGTCAATATGTAACTTTCTGAACATCAGTTTTCAGTAGATACTAATTTGTAATGCACAGTTGCAAACTGGCAGGACACTTAGTTTAATGTTACTTTAGTAGTGTTACCTGTATATTGAAGATTACTACGTAAGTATGAAACTTAAGATTGTTTATTTACAATTGTAATAGACACTACAATGTCATCTAACTGTAAATTTGTTTTTGATATTGTGAAAATGTAACTGTTAATTTTTTATGACAGTCCAAATGCTTAATTTATACCTAAGGTTACTTCCTTCTCTTATCTCAGTGCTACTGCTATTCTTTCTTCCACACTAATTACGCTCTTAAACGTTGTATGTTTTGTTTTGGGATGTGTGGTCTCAGTACTTTGAGGAGTTCATTGAAACCGTTTTTGACACCCGGTAATATCCAAATAAACGTATCGTCATGATGTCGAATATCTCGATGAAACTACAGAAACCTCTCCTTGTATCCGCGTGCAACATGACAAGGATTCGCCCAGTGTCCACGACGTGCTGTCTCTCGCGATAATCCCTCCGCTTCAAGTGCAGACACCATTACTATAAGACACCACAACTCACCACACTCACTGCTTGAAACACACTACGAAGTTCTTGTTCCGCTATGCGTTTTGACGGGAACAGAGTGACAACACGCTACCCCATCAACCCGTAGCGGTACAAACGCACAGTACCTAACTGCCACAGCCGGAGTTATTCTCGCGTTAGTGGTCGAGAAGCGCGGGAGCCATAGAGACGACACTGCCACGTGCAGGTATTGAGCCATCGCCTCTAAGCGCAAGGCTCTAAACTGGCGTTCAGTCTTCTCATCTGGGACTTCAAGATGGGACTATATAAGTTTATTGTCAGAAAGTATGTAGAATAATTAAATGCAAGCTCCTATTGTAGGTTTGCTCATACCCAGGCAGATTTTTTTAAGATACAGCAGTCTAAAAGAGTCGTTTTCATTGATGTTAGAAGGGTTATAAATAATATTTATAACATACCTATCTTGAAATAACAATTCGGTAGTCGTATTTTTTTTGTACGTAAACATATAGAGAACACGCAAGTCGCCAATGTTTTGTCCACTACAGATGTAAAAGTGAATAAATTAAAATGTTATTTGTTTATGTTAGTTAAAGTACTAAGTACTTGTAAAGGCTTGAACTATATACAAGCTAATATTGAAATATTTGTTAGTTTGATTGCTTCCAAAATATAGATTATTCACTTCTGTCACAAAGAACTGGCTTATTTTTGGCTTGTGGTTATAATTACTGTTTAACAATAACGTTCATAGGAATAGGTCAACCTATTAAGCAAGGTTTTTACTTTGATTGGCTGTTTTTTTCACATTGTGATGTGACAAAACACTTGCCCTGTAATGGACGTTTACAACGTCGTATGAACTACTCAAGTGTTCACGACTATCCTTTGAACGTACCTGGAACTGAACTTGTCACCACGCTACGCACTAACAGACATTTGTACACTCTGGTGCTCATGCCATTTCAATACAACATCATTCCCATCTCTGATCATTTTCACCGTGGCTTCTAATGAAGCACTGCTCATGGATGTATAGCATTCACACATTCACAACTCTTTACAATGTAGCACACAAACTACCGAGATTGTCTAACACGTACTATTTAAGTTGCAAATGAAATAACAAAATTATATATTTCTTAAAACTGTAAAATATTTTGCTCGAAATACTTATTAAATTTAAAAAAATGTGAATTTGTTTTTACTTCGACTTAAAGTTTTTTTTTATATTTTGGTTGTTATAAAATGGACATTTTGCAATAGAAAATCTTTTATTAAACAAAGCTGTCATTATAGTTACTCTCGTATATAATAAAATATTAGTAATAATATTTAGAGATATTTCTAATAACTTATTTTATTCACAACCATCAGCCATGAAGTTATTATTGTAACGAAAATATATGTAAATTAATTACGTTGTTAATATAAGTTTACCATTTCCTTACACGCAGTCGTAGTGTGCATTATGATTGCTCCACTTGAAGGTTTTTTGCCAGCTGTTATTCCTGAAATATTCAGAAAGGAAATACGCTTAAATTTAAATTATAAATTGCCTTCTTAATTATTTTTAAAGCAAGCGGGAAAATTTAATATGCGCTATGTTAACTATTACGCACATTTGATTTTATGAATTTTTTGTATTATCAAAATGAAAAAGAGAAATGATTAAAACGTCGGAATATGTGTACTAATATATGAATTTTAATATTATGATGATAATATGATTCGGAATATTTTATTAGTTTGAAGAAATTTATACATGCAAGTGTCTCCATATTGGATATTCTCTTTCATGTCCCCACGTCATCCTCTCTGCGCCATCTTCTTACTTGGGTTTTCTCTTGTGTCTGTCTCAAATATCACCGCCTTCTGTTCACTTGTACGAAACGTTTGAATTTGTGAAGCGAAAGGGTGAAATTCACAGTGACAATATATTTGTGATAAACACAAAAATGTATCATATAATAAGAAATACACAGTTCATCATCACTTGAAGGAGTGAAAGAGTTTCAGTTAAAATGAAATAATTTTGTGTTTGCTGATAAAAGAAATGTCCAATTCGTTAATATACTAGGTGTAATCGAATAAAATGATAATAAACACCAAAGTGTGGTAGATAAGCTCAAATGAGGCATTTTGTTTTATCAAGGAACAAATTATCTATCGTCCATAGTTAACCCACAATTGCAGTGGAAATGTGCAGGGGTGGGTATGTAACGACAATAATTAGGCAACAGGAAGTGCAAATAAATGGCAATCTATTTACACATTTGTGCAGAAGGCATGGGGCAAAGTGTCGGCCGCAGTTGGCCACACAAACAGTGCTGTGCTGAAGCACGCCGCCACACACTTGTACAAATGTTTCCGGCGTGGCATTGATGGTGTCAAACTGCTCTCCATATCCGCTTCATGAACTCATTCCTCGCGTCAAGTGGCGTGGTAAACACCATCGATGTGATGTGGCCTCACGGGCAGAAGTAGGGTGGTGTAAAGTCAGGTGAGCGTGGTGGCCATGCTATGGGGCCTCTCCTACCTATCCGCCAGTTCGGGAAGTGCATGTCGAGTGAGGTGGAGCCCCATCCTGCTGAAACCACATCACCTCACTAGCACCTGAAGGAACATCCTCCAACTATTCCAGCAACAAGTCNGTCAGGTGAGCGTGGTGGCCATGCTATGGGGCCTCTCCTACCTATCCGCCAGTTCGGGAAGTGCATGTCGAGTGAGGTGGAGCCCCATCCTGCTGAAACCACATCACCTCACTAGCACCTGAAGGAACATCCTCCAACTATTCCAGCAACAAGTCTTGCAGGACCTGTATATATGTAAACGTTGCGGTACTGAGCGGTGTTATCAGGCGCGCAGAACTACGCACAGACACTTTACAACGCCAAGCACACAGTGTTGCATACCCGCCCCTGCACGTTGCTACTGCTGATAGCGGGTTAACTATGGACGTTAGACAATTCCTTCCCGAATGAAATATGCCCCATTTGTACTTATCTACCCTAATCTATGGTTTATTATCATTTGTTCGTGGACAACCTGTAGAGTGGATTGTCCGGCTCGTTGCTGCGTTTCCATCAAGAGAAAACATCAGCACTTTTGAAACACGGACTGTGTATATCGATATAAACTAATTTAAAGTGAATAGATGACGACTCTGTTTAAATTTAAAATGTACACATGAAGTAATATTCCTATTTACAACTAGCTATGCATTGTGTGATATATTATTGAATGGCTGCTTGATGGCCGAAACAATCAGGAAATGCATCCGTTCCCTGTCGATAAACGGTAATTGAAATTTTTTGTTTCAACGCGTCATCGATCGCTTCCATCGCGCAAGGGTCGGAGTTGTTTATCATCATCCGGGGGATGTGGGTTGGATTATCGCCGCTGATCCTTGCTATTTTTTGAAGAGGCTGGTGGATATATCACGCGCTGTTAAAAATGTCCATATATCCAAAGAATTTTTTTTATGGGAATGTACGGATTTTCAATTTAAAAGGAGCTGAGTAGCGTAAGTAAATCACCGAGAACGTCTCTATACTTCATACAGTTTTCGGTTTCGTGAACGAAACATTTTTACCTCGGTGAGCAGAAAATAATCATTTCTGTGGCAGTCAGGATATCCGCGCCACTTATTCTATACCTTCAAATAACAAAAAAGTAGAATCCGCCGAATCCGGCGCCTGTAACAGTTGGCAACACTCAAGCCGCTAAAACATTGCAAAAAAACTGCAAAAGTTTTGTTTGCCACATAAGTTTGAATAAAATCTTCACACCCTACACTTTTACAAGGTGGTCGTACAACCACAGCAAATTTTAGTTGGGCCAACGTTAGAAAAAATAACATTCGCTGAATATAAAAATGATACTCCGACCTACGTTGGCCCAATGTTGTGTGATTAGTCGGAAACCAACCAATACTAGGCCGTTTACCAACGAAATGTTGGCTGGCATTTTAAAACATTGGTAGTGTGTTAGTAAGATGCTCAATTACGTACAGAACGCTTGTGTACCACGTTCGAGACAGAATCGCAGACACCCTTAGTCACTCTCGCATTGACACGAGATGGCACGTAAATGGATGGTGGGATCTAGATTTCTAGGTTGTGGACAAGCGTATACTATATGAAGCAAGGTAGGGGCGTGATACTGATGTACTTATTACAACAAAGTCATGAATTGGCATTGGATACATTGATGGTTCCAATATAATTTTTCAGCCACAATCCTACAGAGAGAAACTCATTAATGTTTATACATATATTAGGGAAAGAACAATATTAATATAAAATCAAATATCACGTTTATTTTTTGGAAAAATTTTGCTATCGAAGGACTTGCAGCAAGAAGGAGACAGTTCCATATATTTGTGAAAACGAGTTAAGTGCATTAAAACCATATACAAACATCGAGGCAACAGTGAGGCACCTCCCTTCATTGATAATGTGGCAAGATGAGTTACCCCCAACACTTTTCCGCAGCTGTTTGGTGGAACATGAAGGTATCTTCTGGAGGTATCTTTATCTTGCACCAACGTATGGTGCCAGATGGGGTTAGCTCCTGGCGTTGCCTCAATACTGCTGCAAAGGTGTGAGCATTATTCTTCTACCGGTTCTACATGCTGTACTGCAGTATATACTTAGGTATCGAGTATGCTCGTACAAAATGCCATTGAAGGAGGCGTTCCCAACGTAAGTACAATATACTTATTCGTATTTGTTTCGACCTATCGATTCATGTGTTGCCAATGGTAATATTCTAATTTCTCTGGAAGGTCCCGTCCGATTATTACATTAACTATGAATGTCGCTTCTCTTGTTTGTTCACAGAGAGTATATCAGTACCTGGCTATGTTTTTTTATAAATGCGTCTGAGGGTAACACATAAGAGAAACACTAGTTTGCATCACTGTATAACAGTGTAAAAGTTTCTGTCAACATCGCCAATGTCATATTTACAAAGAGCTCTAATCAGTTATAATAATTGTAAGGGTTAAATAACCTGTCGATGAGTGAATCGGATATATCTGTGTGTGAGGAATGTTGTAACCAAGATCATACAAAGAGGAAGGTACCATGCGTTTCAGAATGGGAACGAAACGTCAGAAAAAGGTTGCGAGCTTCAGGTGAAACATATAAATCTTAAAAAGAGAAAGCTGTACCAGCTCGAACTATATGGAAAGCCCGCAAATGCAAGAATAAATGTTTTGTAAAATGCTATCCCATTACTACCTACAGTCATTTATTTTTCACCTATAAATTATAAGTATACAAACAAAATCTCCAGTGCAACATATTTACATCATTCCGTCGGTTACAAAAGAAGTCCATTTTCATACAGTCCAGCTAGTCAGTCCTATTTCTTGGTCTCCTAATTGTCGTACACAGTACTCGCAGGTTACTGCTTCACCGCCCGCCGTGTTACAACCCTCACATGCCACACACATTCGGCACTAATGGCCGTACAAGACCGCTGACACAGAGCCATGTCGCAGCTTACATAGCTGAGATGGTCTGGCCCAGAAGGTTCTTCGCACCACGAGTAGCGCCGAGGGAGGTGATGACCAGAAAATCCTCTCAATTGCTCCCAAGTAGTTGACTCTTTTAACAGTCGTGATTTACATCAGGCCAGTTAGCGATAACCAGGCAGGCGTGGTGGTCCTGCCTCCCCCTCCACTTGGCCAACGATAACGTTGGCTAACCCCTCCCGATAGTAGGGAGGACGTAGGCTAAGCGGCAGCGCGTAATAAGTGTAATTTTGCAGGGAAGAATTGTCACTACTGTGTTCATACCTCTATCTTATAACTTCCTTCGGAATATACCTAGTGTGCGACGCTTGCTGCTGTTTACTCGCATAGTGCAATTCAACAACTCAAATATTTAATAACACTGATTTCCCGAAGTGCCGGTGAAATAATTGAATGGGGTATGTAATATTGATGGCTATTTAACATAAAAATATTCGTTATGGCCTCTCCTATTATCCCTTGAAGATTGGGTAAGGATTGAATTTTTTGTTATAACACTGTATGTAATATTTGAACAAATTTAAGTAATCATTTTCTGCATAATTTATGTTTAATTTGTATGCTATTCGTGGTAATGTAAGCAATTTTTAAGGTCAAGCTTTAAAGATAAATTTAACATATTTGTATCCTTTCGCTAATTGTTGATAAAAGAAATGTAATGCGACGAAAAAAAAANTTTAAAGATAAATTTAACATATTTGTATCCTTTCGCTAATTGTTGATAAAAGAAATGTAATGCGACGAAAAAAAAAATTATAGTTTTCAAATTTAAGGCCTGTAGACACAATAAAATTTAATTTTTCGGCTGCTATGCCTGATTNAAAAAAAAATTATAGTTTTCAAATTTAAGGCCTGTAGACACAATAAAATTTAATTTTTCGGCTGCTATGCCTGATTGCAGGGTCCAAAAAAAGTGCTCACATTACCGTGAAAAGCTGTACCGATAAAACACGTTAGATTTGAGCGTGACGATCTCGCAGGCCAGTCGTCACCCTGAACCATAGCCTTCGCATAAGCTCCGTACAGTAGCACAAGCGTAAGGTGCCACACACGGAGTGTTATGTGCTGCTTGAACGTGACGGTGATTCCGGTCCAGGTGCCTCAGTCACGACCGGGTAGTTAGGAGCGCTGCACGGGCTACGCTGTGCCTTTAGTAGCAGGAGAGTGGCAATTTTGGAGCGACTATAGGGCTTGAATGGAGGCTGTATTGAATTAGTCCTCACTCGTCCCTGCGTCGCTACAGTCGCTTCCCAGTCTCATCTCCCTCCTCTCTATCTCTCTCCTCTCTATCTCTCTCCTCTCTATCGTGCAAACACACCCAACACCTCAACACCGACGCCCCACGCGCCCTTCTTAAAGCTGCTTTTACACGACTCGAAATGAATTCCCTACGAATCCTCGTATGACCAATCTCATGCGGCAATACCAGGAAAACGTAATGAGAAACAAGTCCACAGTTCAGACTTGCAGCAAAATACCTCGTTGCATGGGGAAATTAGACGAGGTCTTAACATCCTAACTATCCATGAATTATTAGTAATTTAAATCTCATCAACGCACTATGTTTTAAAGTAGTGGCTATTAAATAGATGGGATATATCCTGCATTCCTCCAACAACCTCATAACACAATCCGAACACCATCTTCAAAACAAAACTTCCAGTAGTTCTTCACGCGGCATATTTTTCGTCTGAGTCTTCATTGCGGAGCCATATCCTCTGCTCTTATTCTACCTCTCTGGTTGATCTGCGGGCGATCACGTGATTAGCAGGGAAAGACCAATAGAATTACTCGCTTCATGCAAAACTCTTCTGAAAATAGGACCTGCCTTACGTCTTGATTTCCTACGATATCTGCCTTGCACGAGATACTCCGGCGTGAAATTTATTATGAGAATGCCACACTGTACGTGTTTTTGCACGTATCTTCCGTTGTGTAAAATCTGCTTAAGGTAGAACGAGAATATATTCAAATAGACCACTGCAACTTAATCTAAAGCATGAAGAACTCTTTAAGAAGTAGTACGCATACTACCAAATAGTAAGATAAGTACAACTTGTGTTGGGTCTGAAAGAAGACCACAAAGTAAGGGTACGGAGGAAATAGGATTATTGTACATGTTTACATAAAATTAGGTTATGGTGTCAGCTGATAGAGAATTGCCAGTACTGTTGGCACCGCAAAGTATAACGGTTAAAGGTGACAAGAGTCCGAAATAACAGTCCTCGGAAGTAAAACTTCCAGGGGATGAGTTTATAGTTTGCATTGCAGTTTACGCAAAAGTAGCAAATATGGAAATTCATCTTTTTGCCCCTATACCCTTCATATATTTTGTACGAAAACACTAATGTCATTTGCGAAAATTTACTGAATTAAATGTTTTGAGATGCCAATTAATAATATTCTTAATTTAAATAAAAACTATAGCGTATTTCCATTCTTGACACTTATAAAACCACACTTTGGAAGGAAAGCTGCCACAGTAATTAAGGTTATATGCAACAAATATTGGCGTTTAATATATTTTTTATAATTGAGTACATATATAAAAATTTAAGTTATAAAAATAAGTTTTGTGGCTGAAATGGACGTGCATGAAATCGATTATTACAATACTAATTTTTGCCACGTACCACCAGATTAATTTTTATGATGGTCATCCTTGATAAAGTAGCTTTTTTTGTTGCAAAATAGCTNTTTTGCCACGTACCACCAGATTAATTTTTATGATGGTCATCCTTGATAAAGTAGCTTTTTTTGTTGCAAAATAGCTTTCTTAAACATTCATAATGAAAATACCCTTAATTCAAACTAAAAATTGAATCTTTATCAACAATTTTTTTAAACTATTAAATAATCAAACTCCGTCAAAATATTTTACAGTGTCAATACGTCCATTGTAAAAAAAAGCTGCATACACAAGAAAGTGTCGGATTGGAATGCTATTCAGAACGAATGCAAANATTGTAAAAAAAAGCTGCATACACAAGAAAGTGTCGGATTGGAATGCTATTCAGAACGAATGCAAAAGTCACCAAGAACATGAAATGATAACAAATTGAGATTGGTAGAAGCATCATTTATTGCGCTACGCGCATCTCTCTCAGTACGACGTCAGGACGCCATGTCTGAGATCACACTCCGCTAGATGCCGTGGCATAGAGTTTTGTATACCCCTAACAGAACCCTGCTATAATCCATCCCGCGTAGCTTGAATATTCGCTCGCAGTTTCTGCAGAATTTTGCGGCAGGGATAGAGTCACGAAAGGGCGGCCAGTAGCATTTCAAACATTTTAAATTACGGGATATCTCTGGCGATACGATTGACCACAACATATTCATGGCTTCGATGCACGCTCTTGAGATAGCAGCTGTATGAGAACGACCGTTGTCCTTGTGGAGTAGAGCAACTTCCTGAACGTTCACAAACGGCAGGGCCCTCTGGTCGCGGGACCTCGTGAACGTACCGTCGGGCCGTCAAAGTGTTCGTGATGACGACCAGCGTTGAACGTATATCGTAAGAGATCGCCGCCCCGCACCATGACACCGGCCCGTCTGTACGCGTGACAACAAACCGCTATTCTTGACGCTGAGCATGTTGCGTTTACACGTGGGTGCGTTGATCGTCACCGCCAAGACAAAAGCGGGGCCCGTTATCGAAGATCATCCTCTGCGACTCAGCACGGCTCCACGACGGTCGACCGCAACACCATCGCAGTCCGTGGCGACGCTGATGCGTGTTAAAAGCAGTCGTCGTGAAGCTCTGCGTCCATTGTACTACTACGTTGTGCAGCCATCTGACAACGATGCTGGCAGATGTCAGAGCATCACTGGAACAGCTGAGTATAGCTGGATGTCCATTGAATAATAATAATGGCGTGTGGGGAGTGCACCCAGGGCAAGGCAGCACCCTCCGAGTGACGGTCTTTCCAGCTGGGACCCGCAGGTGACCGTCATCCCCGGGCATGACAGAAATGAAACCCTAGAATGGAGCCGCGCTGGAATGCAAGGGCGTGGGAAACGGGAGTACCCCGGGAAAACCCGCCGGCAAGCGGCATCGTCCAGCACGATTCCCACATGCGAAAAATCCGGGAGTCAACCCGCCGGGGATGGAACCCGGATCGCCGTGGTGGGAGGCGAGCGCCCTGGACACTACGCCACCGCTGCCTCTGTCCGTTGGAAACTCGGGCGTTCTCCCAACGTCGGGAAATATGTCGTTTCCCCGCCGGTGTGTTTCGCGACGGTCAGCAAGTTCCTGGTCATCGCGAGAGCGTGCCATCTTCCGTCCACTGGCGCCAACGGCACTCTGCCGTCGTGTCCTCACGCTCGGTATGACGCTCAATACAAGAGAACGACCACCCTGGCTTCCCGCATCTCCCGAACACACCAAACTGTTTGAAGTGCTGCCCACCACATCCCAGATGTCTACTACACTTTGAAGAGGAGCTACCGACACGACAGTAAGAGTCAGAATTGCATACACTCTGGGACGTTATTATGTAACCCGGTGACAAGTACCTCCCTTGCTGGCGCCGCTAAGCGAGAAACCTGGATAGCATGTCTCACATCGTCAAACCATGTTTCATTCGTGCAGGTTGCACCTTGCGGGTGAACATTTCTTCTAAGTGAGTAAACAGATTTTGGCGGCTCTTAACACCCACCGAGAAAACCCGTCGGCCAGCGGATCGTCCGGCGCGATTCCCACATTAGAAAATCCGGGAGCGACCCCACCGGGAATGGAACCCGGTTCGCCTGGGTGGGAGGCGAATAGTCTAACCATTACACCACCGTGGTCCTTAAATATTTTTTTTTACTATGAGTGTATATGTAGTCTTCTGTAGAATGCAACATTAATAGCGCTTTCTTATAATGTTAGTAGTTTGTGTACTACTGCATAATTAATCCTGTATGTGATCTATTTTAAACCACTGTAGAATCCCGGCTGAGCTGCATATTATTATTCACTACTTGGAAACATGGCGGACATTGCTGTTGTTTGGGCGGTTTTTTCTCACATTTATTTTATTATAGCTATTCGTCGCTGCTTTATTCTCATCTCGCTTCATCGCTATCGTCACACANTCGGGGTACTCACATTTATTTCATTATAGCTATTCGTCGCTGCTTTATTCTCATCTGGCTTCATCGCTATCGTCACACAAGGACTCAGATTTAAAGCACCGTCCAAACTTCAACCACTGACCCTCACGTTCTCTTGGATAAAAAATATGAAAAAGTAACATGCGGTAGAAGTGGTGACAAATTTCTACACCACTTTTCACGTAATGACTAATGTCTAATTGCAAAACTCGTTTCGAACATATTTTGGTGAAGTGTGTTGTATTTGTTGGTGGGGGGGGGGAGAGGGTAGTCTGATTTGCACCAAGAACGCCTAAGGCACCCACAGCTGTTCGAACTCGTCCATATTCTCGTCTGGCGAGCGTGAGTGCGCAAACTGCACTCGGCAGGTCACGAACTCCATTCTGACCTCTCCATGCGAAGACGAGCTGCTTAGAAATTTCCATCCATATTTTAACATTTCAAAGCCCACGCCTTCTAATATTTTCAATGATATATTTATGTATTCCTGAAGTGCCCCGAGGTAAAAACTAATAAAATATTTCAAATAAATCTTTATTTCTCACGTTATATGTAGTGGTGTATTAATTTTCCATCATTTGAAAATCTGTAATAGCTATGACAGTACTCGTTTGATATTCGTGAAACTCCAGACTTGTATACTACGCTCCTCTTGCATTCGCTAACTTGATCGTCTTCTACGTTCCCGTACGCCAAGCGAAAATATACTTTATCTTTCTCTGTCTCTCCGTCCTTTCTCCTCTTTTTAAAGGAGTGAGAAATTAAAGTACTTTGTACTATTCGTGTAGATTGTCTTCTGTAAAATATTTATTATCAGGCGAGAGAACTAACAAGATGTTTTGATGTTTACGTCACTGCACTGCCATTGAAATAAAATGCAAATCGCGAAGCTTCATTCAATCGGAAAGAAATAAAATAAAAAAAACTTTAGTAATTAATTACGAACTCGCGACTAAATTTGGAATAATTTTCCTCGGTAGCTTCACGCCTGGATGCAGTCAGTTCTCTTTTTCCACAACTGAAATAACGAAAAGTTTTGTAATGGCCCACTTTTCGAACTTCACAATTGTTGAACCAGACTTTTGAAAAGTCTCAATTTATAACATGGCTGGTTGTTTCCTAATTATGTTACGTATCACAAGCATTTTGTACTTTTTTTAACATAAAATTATCCTACTTAACCTTAAATTAAACATCAATTTAAATTCATCTAAAAATTATAATGTTTGCTTATGATAAATTTGAATAAAAACAGTGAGAAAATAGCTGTGTTGGCAATACCTAGTAAGAAATAGTTCTAGAACACAATCGTATTACACCGAGTGCGCACGAATGCGGTGCTCTGTTCCTTTGGTGCAATTTTTAGACTAGGATAAGCTTTGTTTCCATGAGGCGGAGGAATATCCTAGAAGTAGAGCTTCGGCAGGGCTTCAGAAAAGTGCGAAGTAACAGTGAATAGCCAATACTTAAACATTTTCAATAGATCTGCAAATTTAAATTGATGGAAAAAGTGTTACTAAATTGAAAAGTTTCTTGTTGCATCGAAACTACGCTTTAGGAAGAGTACAAAGTTCCCAAAGGACTCAGTCATATAAACAGTTTTCCGTCCTTAAACCCTACACTGTTAAAAATTACCGCACTTTTACCGAAGTTTTTACGAAATCGTACAGTAAATATTCGGAAACGCATTCCGTAACGACGAAAAACATACAAAATACGGGCAGTCTTCGTATTTCCTACAGCTTCGGGTTTCAAGACCGAACATTGCCGAGTCTACAAGAATCTTTCTTCGCCTGTAACCAGAGAATGATCGTTTCCGTGGTAGTTACGATATCCGCGCCACTTGGACCTACTTCGTAAAACATAATAACGCAGCGCCATGCGTCTGTCAGTAGCACTTAAAACACAATCATTACTAGAAAGTGAAATTTGCTTATTTGACACTTGTAGAAATACTAAACTTATACACTAGCTACCGAAATTTATCTTTGGGGTCAAATATCGCTCAAGTAAAAAAATTATTTAATATACTTCAATTGCATTTTACAGACAATAAAACACCCGCATTACGAAAAAAAAAATTTGTAATCATTTTCCTTAAACTGGAAGTCCAGAGAAAGAAACTAGCAAATTTACGGAGAGTTTCCGAGAAATCACNTTTGTAATCATTTTCCTTAAACTGGAAGTCCAGAGAAAGAAACTAGCAAATTTACGGAGAGTTTCCGAGAAATCACAAAGAGTTTCGTAAAATTTACAAAAATCCATTTCTTGAAAAAAAAAAAAAAAAACGGGTCCCTTAGTTTACGGACAGTTCTGGAGAATTTTTTTCTCAGATCCTGTCCATAAAATGAAGGAATACTTTTTTTTATCAGTGTATCCTCTCTGGTTTTGACAGTGCTATTGGCACAAAAGCAGTCCAATGTTGGAACACAGAGATGGGCTAGTGTACAGCTAGCATGCGTGCACTACCTCATTCCATTAACGCGCCAGACAGCCCGACCTCCTAACACGCGAGGTAGGTACNACAGCTAGCATGCGTGCACTACCTCATTCCATTAACGCGCCAGACAGCCCGACCTCCTAACACGCGAGGTAGGTACAGGTCTCATCCCCGGCGGATCCAGAGGCATATCGCGTCTTGGTGACGTGGAGTAGAGTGGGGACGAGAGATGCGAGTGGCTCTAAGATCGGGGTGTTGCGAGACGGTGAGGGTGAAACGAGGCGAGTATCGAGCAGCGCCGGGGAAAACGGGAGATCCCGAGAAAAAACCCGCTGACCAGTGGCATCTTCCCGAACGATCCCCACGTGCGGAAATCCGGGAGCGACTCCGCCAGGAATCTAACCCGATTCGCCTTGGTGGAATGTAATAATAATAATAATGGCGTGTGGGGAGTGCACCCAGGGCAAGGCAACACCCTCCGAGTGACGGTCTTTCCAGCTGGGACCCGTAGGTGACCGTCATCCCCGAGCATGACAGAAATTAAGCCCTAGAATGGAGCGGCGCTGGAATGCAAGGGCGGGGGAAGCGGCATCGTTCAGCACTATTACCACATGTGAAAATCCGGGAGTGAACCCGCCGGGGGTCGAACCCGGATCGCCGTGGTGGGAGGCGAGCGCCCTGG
>NQII01004847.1:147286-157749 GCA_002778355.1 Clitarchus hookeri
CGACAGTCGGCGTACATCTGAGGCGCTATTCTCACTGTATTTCCCGCTTGTCGGGAGTACAATAACGTGAGCATCACTAACCCGGAGTAGCGTAGTTAACAATATTGTAATGTTGTCTATTTGCGGTTTCTTCACATTTTTTTAATGAAACATAAAAAAAAAAATATTCCATGAATAATGTGTTCTGTTGTTTCCTAACTATGCCATACAATTACCAGCCTTTTTTGCGTGTGTTGTCATAAAACTACCGCATGTTTTAATAAAATTTTATTTACATTTTACCTATAAATTATAATCTTTAATTTTTAATTAGTAGGCCTATGAAAAAAAAAAAACAGTGAACAAATATCTGTGTTGGTAATGCCTAATAAAAAAACATATTTTATGCAAATGTCATAATAGTGAGTGACACGAATGCGGTGCGTTGTTCCTAGACTTGGTTAAGATTTGGTTTAATTAAACGGAGGAATATCCTGGAAGGGGAACTTCAGCTGGGCTTCAGAAAAGTTGGACGTAACCGTGCATGGACGATAGGCAAGTGGCCACGACACTTCACTTGGTTGCATGGCAACTGCATCAACGACATAAATACACTCCCGTCAAATGGAAAAGTGAGTGCCTTTGGTGCCGACCTCCTACAGTCCAACCGTGATATCTTTGTCTTAGCTGTAACTTCATGCAGGTAACTTTTATCACTTGAAGACATATTTGAAGCAGAGGCAGAAAAAAAAGAATGATAATTGGTAGGAACTTATGACATGCCGGTTTAAAGTCACTCAAGCACCATCATTTCGGATTCATAGTAATAACTCGCAATGTAGGATTAAAGAAGTTTAATATTTTTTTGCTTTATTTTAAGTGTGTTACCTGCTTATTGTAAAATGTAGAGAACATACGAATATTTTAACAATAAGTTCTTGCCTTTTTGCAAGATGGAAATAACACAGAGTCAAAATTAGATACAAACGTGTTAAAGAGCTAGTAAACTGTAAATATTCTACAATCAAATATTTCTAATAATAATATCTGGAAGTAAACTTACGAAACGAAGAAGAATTTCTGCTATAGGAATGAAGCCGAGATTTAAGCCATTAGTTATGGGGGACGGTTCCCCAGTTAGCAGAGGATCGTGATACGACTGATCACCGCGGGCAACCTCAGGCTAACACGACAGTTGGCCACACCCGAACCAGTAAAGAAAGGCACTCCCATGTGTCTTTGCCATCATCTGCCAACACTCTGTGATCCTCTCACACAGAGCACCTTGGTCCAGCCAGGGTGCAGCATCCTTGCCCCTACCCCTGCAGCTCAGCGCTGGAGCAGCGTTGCCGCTCACTGCCACGACACTTCTCAGGGCGCAGGGAAACTCTCCAGGTCTTCTCCGCCTTGGACACAACCTCTGCCACCACGAGTCCAACCCTGTGATTTGACACAGAATACTACTTCCTGTGTCCAATCACAGACAAACCAACATTTTATTGGAACATGTCTCTAGCTATTGGCATCTACAGAGTTTAAGATTAAATAACTAGTACATATGTAAGAACCACCTTACATATAACTAAAACTATTATCTAATAATTAAAAATCTAAATATTATACATAAATGAGAATAATTGTTAGTTTTAATATTAAAAATTATTACCAACTATATAAAAATATTTTAACTAAGAAATCAGATAATGCAATTCATATTTTACATTTTTTAAATGTATAGTTATTTAAAGACCAAAGCTTAATTCAAATCTTTTAATTTTAAATAAAATATCGAGAGTAAATTTCGAAGCTGTGTTTCAAAATTACTTTGAATTTCATAAAATTTCGAAAGAAAACATTAAAAATTAAATTTTGAAGGAAAATTTTACAAATTAATTTTAAAGGGAATTTTATTAATTAAAATTTTTAAGTAAATTTAATCAATTATTTTTTAAATTTAAATTTTAATAATTGAATTTCGAAATCAAATTTTGAAACTAAATTTCAAAAGTTAACTGAAAAAAATATTTTCTAATTAATTTTTATTATTTAATTTTATTTTTTAAATTTTTTACGCCAAATCTTTTTTATTGGTATTGTTAGATTGTTAGATATTGTCATTATTTAATTACTTAATTAAATAATTATATATTGTAATTAAATTTATTTCTTCTTTACATCTCAAGATAATAATTTTAGTTTTTTGTAAAACCGTCCTTACCTTATATATACCACTGAAATACATGGAAATATAGTTGAATAACATACATGAAATTATGATTGATATCAGCAGAGAGAGAGAGAGAGAGAGAGAGAGAGAGAGTCTGCATAAGAAGTAGGTTTCAAAGTGTTCCGTAGGGCTGCACAGCTTTAGCGCCATGTACAACCTGCCTGGACCCCGTCATCATTCCCTGTAACCCCGTCATCTGATGTGGCTCACATCCGCAGCTCTAAAGAAAAGTTTCTCGTGGTCGAACCACTGAAGCGCCATAACTGAGATGCTTGTGGCAGAGAAAACACAACACTCAGCTCTATAACTAATAGTTGCCTAAATTCTCACTGCTGAAAAACTAATTCCACCATCGATCAGAACGACTGCCGCCGAGAAATACCACCACAGCCCACACGCCCACATGTTTTGGTATGGATGCCTCATGTAGAGTGTTGACAGCCCTCTCAATACATTCCCAAAGGCATATGTGTTCTCTCTCCTATTCTGTGATTCTTACCTCTCTTGACTCATGAATTATTCATCGGGAGTTCCGAACCATCTCGCATCACTGGAGGATAGTTGGCACCCTTGTGGGCCCCTGCTTGCTTGTGCACACTCGGTCGGATTTAATAGTCCGAAAAAAGCGTTCGGCAAGTCGGCAAAGCAAAGCATTACATCGTATTTTACTTCATTCATTTGCAGTATAAACTGAAATATATAATATGTCCTTGTGTTATATCAAGTAAATCATCCACATGTCCCTCACGTTTATAATGCCAGGTCAAAGTCAACTAGAATGTGTTTCATTTGCCATTCAGAGGTGGCTCGTAAGCAGAGTATATTAATTTAGTTGAATGTTTAGAGCTTAATTCCACTCTTTGACAAGGTGGCTAATAATATTAAACAATCGAGGCCAAATTGACAGCTTAATATTTATATAACCTTAAGGCTCCCGCCTAACTAGCGCTTCAACAGTGCTGCAGTGTGCTAGTAATTCACGTTTTTCTGCGAAATGTTTAAACGTGCGTCCAATGTGCTGATACGAAAAGAACACACACTTCAGACGAGGGTTCCTGAGTGCTTGCAAGAGGTCAAATGCATTAGAAACACCATCATTGAGTACTCCAAAAATGGCTAAAAACGCCTTATTCAAAGCGTTGCATCTCAAAGTATACGCGTTAGATACACACACAACTACTCACACGTCCTGCGTTGAACCTTCCCACAGACTTTCCACAAATAAAATAACAGGATCACAGCTGAAAGTTTCAAAGGTGCACGAAGGGCAACGAGAACACTGCACGCCAGTTCAGAGCCTTGCGCTTAGCGGCGATGGAGTACTTGACGCGCGTAGCAGTGTCGCCCTTATCGCTCCTGCGCTTCTCGGCCTCAAACGCGGAAAAAAAAACTCGAGGCGGGAGGGAGCCTTAATCGCATGCAAACCAACAGCCATCCACCCATCGTTCAGTATGTATATATATGTACACGCGCATAGGTGCATAGATACACGTGCATATTCCGTCGCATAAGACATCAACGCTCATTATACAGTCTGATTCTAAAATCATGGGACAAACATTGAGGGGCGGTAGAGCTCACTAAAACAAACAATTATTCTATAGGAATATATGGGTGGAAGTGACGCGTTGAGGCACAAACACAAAAACATAACACATAACATAAAACATAACATAATGGAAACATAAAATGTTCATTAGCAGCATACTTAACGAGTGATTCCGTACAGAAAATGTTAAAACCGTTGCTGGAAATGCATCCATCAACAGTCACGCATGCTTTGCAACCTCTACATATGGCGTGATTGGCTGACAATGGTGGCGATAGTTGAGGGCAGTTAAAGATGCGCCAGTGACCTGCTGCATCAGCATCACTCTACCGACGCTACCAAGCTTGCATTACTGTCGGTGGTAGCAATTTTGAGCAATTATTATAAACATTGCTGTAAAAAGGCATTTGGCGGCGACGTTGTAAATAAACACTGTGTTGCATTTCATGTGTTATTTTTGTGTTTGTGCCTCAACGCGTCCCTTCCGCCCACATATTCCTATACAATAATTGTTTTTTTTTTGTGAGCTCTACCAACCCTCAATGTTTGTCCCATGATTTTAGAATCATCGTGTATATTCACTGCATCTACAAAAGTACTTGCATTAATATTTCTGTAATGAAGGCTGTATTTTGGAAAGTTTAAGATTCTTTATTGTAAAGCGAAATTTTAAGTTGTCAAGTTGTGCCTCTCGTTTGTCGCTATTTACTATCGGCGAGGGATCAAAATATGTACGTAAATGAGTTTACCATTCTCCATGTAACGTACCGTGGCTACATTCGCCTCCCATCACGGTTTAATAAGTTCGATTCCCTGCGGAATCAGACCAACATTTTCGCTTACGGGGAACATGACGGGCGTTGAGATTGGCGGGCGGGTTTTCTTGGGGCGTTACATTTTCACCGATAATAACATTTCATTGCTTCTTTATCTGTGCCTCTCTTCCAATATATCGCCGCTCAAACCTCAGCTATAAAGCGACCCCAAATTATATTAATTTCCCTCACACACCCTCGCACATATACTTTTCAATGACGCACCTTAGTATAAAGAACACTTAAATAGAGTTAAGGTGTCCATTTTTCTACTTTTTAATGACATACGATGTATGTCGAAAAGTGATCCATAACTATATATGGAAATTCAATTACAAAACGAAAAGGTACAAAAAAACACAACCATTTTCATATAATTATGTAAATTTTTACACATAATTAACAGAATTTTTAAAAGTATTTTAATTTCAAACTAATATTTAACTAAGATTTAGCTGAGATGTAGTTTGAAAACATGGGAATATCAGAGAGCAAGTTTTTTCGAAGTGGTGTTTAATACTTTTGGGTTCATTATTTGATATAAAATCGAATATTAATGCATAGTTGTAAACAATGTGGCTTGGTAATAAATTTTATCATTTTAATATGTAAATAATTATATGACATGATTTTTTCTGTTTCTAATCGTCAATAAATTACTAATGTACAAAATACTTTGGAACTGACGAATTTATTTTGAACACTTGAATACATATAAGGAATATTAACACACACTCAAAATAAACAATGTAATGTAAAAGTATCAATGACAGTATTTATTTGCTTTTTTGTCCCGAGGAAGGTCAAAATTTTAGAAGTATTTCTTCATGCTAATAATACTGGTACTAAATGTATTCAAGAGTCTGCAATTATAATCTACGTTATAGAATATTTTATTAATATATATTTTCGCCTAGAATTTTATACGCAAATATTTTATCGCAATATTTTCTTGTTACAAAGATCAAATTTTTTTGACGCAAAACTCTTACCATTTGTCAAGTTGGCCATAAGGCCCAAGGTCGCCACTAAGTTGCGTTCGTGTTGGTGGTACTGGTCACGAATGCCGCCAAGTACGCTGTTTATGAGTGCGCGGTTTGTAAACAAACATGTTCAAGTGGGTTTCGTTTGTTTGTAAGTCAGCATTCTCCTTCCGTCTTTTCTTCTGCAGTAGAAACTATGCGTCGTTAATAATATCCATAAATGTCAGCAAAAATTAATTTAAACTCACATTGCAGTGAAAAAAAAAGTCGTTTCTGTAGTCGGGATCAACACAAAAGTTCTGCCATCCGGGTTCGATAGGTGTTTTATATATTTTTGTGCTTAAAATAAAATCTCTAACATTACATTTATCAATACAGTCAAAGTTGTATGATACGTATTTGATAACTATTAAAATATATTAATTCAAGTACGCTGCCAACATCATTCAATATTTTGTCAACTACAGACACGAAGGTGTAGAAATACAAAAGTTATTTGTTCGGCTTGTGGTTGCTGTGATCCACATATCCGTACCTTGTGGCGGTTCATCGTGCCACCGAAATGAAACGATATCCAGGCACTGAACACTAAGCGTGAAGGAAAAGTGCCGTATTCGACTTACTTTCAGAAATTAAATGTATGACCGAATCACCTGGGCAGAAGAATAGTGCAAAAGAAAGTTACCCGAGAGCAATTGTAGAAAACAAAATATTATCTTAAGAGAGTAAATTACAATTTTTCATTTCCTGTAAAATAATTTATTTCTCTACAAACCAAACCAACAAAACAATGGAGTTGATTTTTACTTTACATGGATAACAAAACCACAAGGAAAAAGCGCGCATATTGTCCTAAGAAGCGTGAAAATACACTTCTGGCAATTACATTTGCAACACCAAGAAGTGCATCCTTGAAGGAATCCGTAGTGTAGGAATACGACGCGATTAGTTGTTCAGCCGGAGTGCTGCTGCACGTGTGCCAATGGCGACTAAGATAAGCAGTAGTATATCAGTGTATATTGTAGATCCGCTCGTGTGCACAGACAGAGTAAGCTTGCAGCGATGGAGAAGACGACCACCGTACGAACACGTTCCCCACTTTGACCGCGGAATAATCGTGGCCTGTAGGATTGGTGGATAATCCTACGGCGAAATTGAAATACAACCACTGTGAAGCGTATGTGGACTATGTGGATTGAGGAGGGACGGGCTGAGAGAACGCGCAGGAACCAATGGCCCTATCCCACCAACTAGTTCCAGGACATACCTATGGTGTGCATTGCGATTACAGACCGTACAGCCTGGAGTTATTGTGTGCAGCACATCAGTCTGTGTCCGCGCGTACGGTTCTTCGTCGCCTGTAGCATCAGGGCCTCTTGTCCGGGCGCCCATCACTGCTCACCGGAGGCGACCGCGTCTGCAGTGGTGCGCGGAACGTCGGACCTAGAGGGACGAATGGCATGTCATCGTCTTGTCCAAGGAATCCTTCTTTTACTTGGAGCACCACGAAGATGGCGCCTGTTTCTGGCGGCACCGAGTTGCACGCCTTGACGAGTCCTGCATTTTGCACCGTCGTACCAGCCCAGCACCTGGAATCACGGTAAGGGGTGCCATCGGGTCCCAGTCTCACTCACGCCTAGTCCAGCATCGCTGGCACGCAGACCAGCAACTGTTACATCGCGGCAGTGTTGGTGCCCGCTGACGTCACCTATCCTCAGAGTCGGCCTGTGCCTTCTACTAACATGACAACGTGCGACCGCACGTGACACACATCGCCCGATGGTTCCTGGATCGTCATCATGTCACACCGCTTCCTTGGCCTGCGCGTTCACTGGATTTCTCATATATCGAAAACGTGTTGTCCATGGTCGCGCGACAACCGACCTGCCACATGACACTTGAGCACACAACTGTTGAACTTTGGGCACGCAACAAAGCTAGCAGCGACTATTGTTGCCCGTGGTGGGGTAACACGGTACTCATATCCCCGTGTTTTGTACTTCACACCGAGCTGCAAGAATAATCATGTGACCAGTGCGTGATGGATTTTCTGTAGAATAAATCTGGTTTTGGTAGCTCATGTCCTTCGGGTTGCAATTTTATCATAATACAAATCTTACTACATAAAATAATATAATTAAATACACAGTCATGACTTAAATTCTGCAGTCATTTTATAGGGTGGTTTTTTATCTTCTTCTGAATTTATTCTTACAACTAGGAGGACGCATATGTATACGGACCCTCACCATTTAGATACCTTAAAAAAATTCGTAAACCTTTTGATTTATGATTTATTCTTATTGCATTATAGTAAATATTTTAATATTATAATTACTGCACATATCCGTATACTGGAACACATTTATAGGTTTATTTTGGCACTCATACGCTCAAAATTTTTCCAGTTCACCTATTAGACATATTTGAGAAAGAGACGGTCTATGAAAAATATTAATTTCATACTCACAGCTGATTATTTTTTTCTTTTCCTTAACAAAACTGTGGGAAGTAAAGTACAGCACAAATATTGATTTGGAAATGAGGAAGCATCCTTCGGGATATCTTATATGTCAGTTATATTACATTTCCATTCAACTTAAGCTAGATGCATGCCACTTGGCATAAACGCCTAAGTTTCACTACCGGGATCGAGTTCTCTTATTTCATAAATTGGAGACTCGTCAAACGACTCCGCCATGTTTGATACACTAGTAGTGCTATATGAGAGATATGGTATTAAGGGAAATGCATTAAATCAAACACTCAATTTTGTAATAATCAATTTATGAATTTCGGCTTCATGTATTACTCCCTTAACACCAGTGAAACAAAAAATTAAACACTTTATATTTTTGAAACATGTTCCATGATGTTGTTTACAAAATGGGATCTTTCTTCTGTGTTTAAAAATACGGCAACCACAAATATAAGATATCCAAAGTGTTCCTTACAATACTTCGTAATATTTTACGGGATTCAATCAAAATTGGTACGAAATTTGTCCACTGGAGCACAGCAGGACTGTAGGTTTCCTGTAGGTTTCGTTAGCGGGATTTATTAAAAAAGTTTTTCTTGGTGTTTAGAGATAGTGTGGTTTTGTGCCTGTATGCAGAGAGTGCGAAGAACTATTGTTAGTCAAATTGCTTGATATGTTAAATTATATCTTCTTTAAAAAATAT
The DNA here is from genome assembly GCA_002778355.1 of Clitarchus hookeri. Lineage (NCBI taxonomy): Eukaryota > Metazoa > Arthropoda > Insecta > Phasmatodea > Phasmatidae > Clitarchus > Clitarchus hookeri. The sequence goes on from NQII01004847.1 coordinate 156,022, forward strand.
ATATCATGGACTTGGAATGACAAGAACAAATGTCGATAAGTTAAATGATTTTTAAAAAGTTTTACTTTGGCAGCTACAGAAGGAAAAGGATGTTTTATTGATTATTTCCTGATATGAAAGTGTAAGTACAAAAACTTAAACCAGTTCGGCGATACATTGATTTCTTAATTAAAATGTTGAAACCCGTAATTTTTTTAGTATGCCTTATACTTGTGTTAGGCCCTTTTTTCCCGCAGTTAATGAACAATGCGCTGCGTGCCCGATGATAATGGCGTTAAACTTTCGTGTGAAAGATGCCATAGAAAATTCCCCAAATCAGATCAGCCGCAAGAAAGAATGTGCCTTGCTGTTTACAGAAACTTTCATAACTTTAATATATTTGCAACGTGCCTCCGAACATAACTGACTGGGATGAATCAGTAAAATTACAAGCATTAAAAATATTTAGAAAATTAATGGGTTGTAAAATAAGAGGACCGCCTTTGCAAGCAATGAAGGAAAGCGGAACTGAAGTAAATACTTAACCCTGGCTGAATGCCTGGCTGGTGAAGGAGATGGGCGTCTGATTTTCGTGCCAGTTCTGCCCTCAATATTCCCACAGTGAGAGAACAGGTAGCAAAATTTTTGTTTGTATCGTGCCAAAAATATTTTTAGTTACCTTAAAAAAATATTTTGTTGGGTAAACAAAACTTGAATAGCGATGAACATAATTTTGTTCATCTAACAAAAAAACACGCTTGAATTTATAAATCCTTTGTTTGGGCTAAAATAAATTATAGACTGGCAAAAAAATATTAGTTTGAATCAACTGTGTGCATTTGTTTGGCCACTCATTTTATTGTCTTCGTTTGAAAATACAGACCCAAGAGTTCGTTTGTATTTTTGTGACCAGTAGGACAGTGCAATGTTTGTTAGTGCATTTAAAGGTTTAAGTAGATGGAAATGGCAAGCCGCTTACAAGGTGAGATGAATGTAATAAATTAAAAAAAAAAAGTGAAAATAATGTGGTCCGACTTCAAGGAAGCCACAGGCCAAAATAAAAAATAAAATGAAAATCAGTAAACTTGAAGGGTATCTTATCTTACATCCCTGCATTCCCCACTAAGAACACAGTTGCAGGGGTGGAAAGCCACACATGCGCGGTTCAACCCACGGCTAGCCATGTAAAAAAAAAGTGCATTTATTGATGCTTAATAATGGCATATACATCCCTACAAAACGAGTTATACAGGCAGTTATAAAGTAAAATTGTACAACTTGGAAAAAAAAGCGCACCTTGTGTAGTACTTGAAATTTTTATGCGTATTTATAAACATTCCGTCTTCTTTAATAGTCACTTCAACTGAGGTTACTTAAGCGTAGCGCAGAGCGATGGTACTCTTATACGATTTTATAGGCGTTTTGAAATAGCTCTTAGCTTCTCCTTTAAGCGCCAATTATCTAATTTCTGTGTGTAAGTTCAATTACATTATCTATACATTTCTATTACAGTACAATTGTGATTTTCTCATGCATTTATGCGAAAGCTACACGCTGAAGGACCATGTATTTTGCGAGGTTAAGAGTGATAACAGATATTTTCTGAAAGTTAGTGAAGTGAGCGGAGAGGTTTGGGCAGCTGTTAGCATTGAGGCCTAGAGAGCCGACGAGGGTGAAGCGAGGTGAGTATGGAGCAGCGCCGGAATACAACGGGAGATTTCCGAGAAAACCCGCCGACCAGCGGCATCG
>NQII01004847.1:164372-177776 GCA_002778355.1 Clitarchus hookeri
GACCAGAGAGAGGAGAACATTCATTTTCCGTTCGAGAGAACGTTGTGTCATTGCACCCACAAGGCAGACGTTACAGAGAGATTTGTAAAATTCTTTGTATCAGATTCCCCACTGTACGATCTATAAAACACAAATATAAGGAACAAGGATTCACACGAAACAAAGCCAGATCACGGCATTCACGAATACTCACACATCCAGCGAGACGCCGTATTATACGTTTAGTCCAAAATGAAGATAAAATAAGTATTGCCTCGTTAGCTGTGGACGTCGCAACAACTTCTAACAAGACGGCAAGTGCACATACAGTACGAAGAGTATAGAAATGTGCCGAAATTCATGGCATATCAACCTCTCCCTCCCGAATGAAGACATATATTTAGTAGGCAAACAGGAAGAAGCACCTTGCGTTTGCCAAGGAATATTGCGGAAAGTCACTGGAATTCTGACACACTGTCGTATTCTAAGACGAGTCCAAGTTCAAAGTGTTTGGTTCTGACGGACGAAAGAAAGTGTGGCGAATACCCGAACACCGAATTACACCAACAACACACATTGCCAACAGTAAAGTATGGTGGTGGACATGTTAAGGTTTGGGGGTGCATGGCATCCTCGGGAGTTAGAAAGCTGGCTTTTATTGAAGGAAATATGGGTAAAAATACATTGTTGTGTTGCGGGATTATTTCTCTAACATTGTACACAATCTCAGGCCTGGACGGGGTTTTCCGTTTACAACAGGATAACGAACCCAAACACACTGCTTCAAAAACTCGCGAGTGGCTGCTCTATAATGCCCCCAGACATCCTGATACTCCACCATAGAACCCTAATTTGAATCCTATTGAGCATTTGTGGGATAATCTCGGATGGAGCAAGGCCAAGCTCCGCCCGTCTGGCAAAGAAGAGGTTAGAAGGGTTCTCTAGAGCGGATGATCGGAAATAGCTCCGGAAACGGCCAAACAGTTGTTTCATTCAATGCCGAAACGACTGGAAGCTTTCATGCGTGCTAATGGCTTGCATACACGATACTGAAACTGTAGCACAGAGACCTACAGTGTGTGGTGGTGTTCTGTGTCAGTAATATTTTGCAGTGAGAAAGTGGATGTTTTGTATAACTACTTACATTGTGATGTTGTTGCTGTGATTTCAGTGAAATATATTTTTGTTGTACATTATACTAAGGAATACACATATTGTTTTCTTTCTCATTTCCTTTATAGAAACATCATGGGGAAAACATTGGATGTGCCAATACTTTATGGAGCAAGTGTACATATAGGCTCTATTCATGGTAATGTGAGCACTGTAAGGCCGTCGTTTCTTTTTCCTTCCAGTCATTTTGTATACTTTAACCATCTTCTTAGATAAATATATTGCCTTAAAAGTAAGAAACACAGTGTATATATTTCAGAGGCCTTGAAAGTTAACGTATGAGCGTAAAATAAAATATATTCATTCACTATGCATCCACATGAGAAAGCTTTCAAAAGTGCTCACTTGTACGCGAACAGCCTTCAGGAACACAAGAGTGGAGGTTAAAGTGCGACTTCCCCTCCAGAGGCAGTGGGAAAGTGAGAGGTGCGAAGGAAGATGCGGCTGCAGAGGAACTGAAACAGATGCAGGAAGTTGGATGTCGGCGCTCGGAGAGACTAACGGCTGGAGGCTGGACGTGCCAGGGCGCGGCCAGTGAACCCGCGGCCACTCGGCACTGGAGCCTCCAGGGGCCGGCCTGGAGCCGAGCCAACTGCTGTGCACCGCGCCTCGGCTCCAGGATTGCGCTCGCGTGTCCTGCCCCTCGTCACGAGCCTTGTCCCGACCAACGGGAGAGTATACAGGGTGTCTTTGAAATGTGTGCGGATATTTTGGGGAGTCCTAGGGGTTGTCAAGACGAGTGTTTTGATGTAATGAGCATGGTGTCTAAAATGCCTCCGTACGCTACAAATAAAACGTAAAACGCATATGCAGTGAGCAGTAATGGTTATGTAAAGAACGTGTAGCACAATCACTCAAAGCGAGTTGACATGGAAACCGCCAGTACAGTATTACAACAACATTGTTCACAGTGATGGCCTTTGACGTGGTTACAAGGTGACGTATAGTGCCTCTGTACTCGGAGCAGCTCACGTGGCAGTAGTGAGGATGGTCGTCGTCTACTTGACTTTGCCACGTGGTTCTTGCAGCAGCGCGTTACTGTCCCACACTTCCCTGCCATTAGTACAGTAAAATTAGGTGAAAACCTAAACATCCAAAACAAAAAAGTTCTCTCTAGCGACAAATTGTTCTATGCCTTCCCCGTTGTTAGTAGTAAAAAGTTACACAACTTCTAGAGTCAGGTTTTTTTAGGAGAGGGGGTGTAAAAGGGGTTAAATAGCCCTTTTTCACAGTTTTTAGCAAATATCTCGGAAACTATGAGGTTTAGAGCAAACATTATCCCATACAAAAATGTTCTACATTTAATTTGAAAGAAAAATGGTCATATACATGATTACGCCCAAGTGAACGGTTTCGGAGATATAGTGGTGGTAAAATGCCCATTTTTTAATTTGCTTGAAATGTCTTAAAAAAAAAAACAAACAAAAAACATAAAACTATTAACATTATATAATTGATTTTTAATACATATATATGTAAAATACGAAAGTAAAATTCAGTTACTGACTTTCGCTTTAGTAGGAAGTTAGCAAATTTTTAAAGCAAAGAAAAAGGATCTCACTTAAAATAAAAAATAAAAAAAAATGTATTTGGCAATTGAGTACAAATATAAATATTAAAACCTTTGTTTTTAAAATTGTAGGCTACCAGATAACTTTTCACTACGCTGAAATTTTTTTAACATTTCATTTAGTGGCTCTGTAATTGTTTTGTATAATTTATTTTACAGACTCCTGAAGTAATTATACTGTAATATTATGGTATTTAGTACAAATATAGTAGCAGTTATTTGTTTATAATTAGCTAACAGGTTAAATAAAATGGTTATTTTACTACATTTAACAACTCAAAACGCTGCAGCTATCAAAACGTGTGCTTACACATTTACGTCTTAGCTGGACTACTAACAGGTTGAGTCCAGTCAGTTGTTATGCGATTTTTAAAAGGAATTTGCATACGTAGAATCGAACTCACAACTGATTGCGAAAGTGTTCTGTGTCCTTAGACTGGTAATTTAGTAGCAGAAAGGTGGTTCGAGCCTATACTTCCTTTAGCATATGCGTAGTGTAGAAATCGAGTTTGATGTACTTTTTAAACTCGATGCCTGATAATTCAAGTGGAACATAAAATCGTCCTAACATAACAGCCCATTACGTGATAAGTAGCTCACTCACATCCATTCCGCAACATTCACGTAAAATATATTTTATTTTAGTTTTATACACTTTCATTCCCAATCTATCTCTTCAATGAAAAAAAATAGTTTATGCGTCTTAATTTTTACGCTGCAAATTTTTCCGATATTTCACGCAAAGGTTTAGCATATATTTGTTTCTTAAATTGAATTTAAGTAATTACTAAAAAAATAACCAGGCAGAAATGACAAGGAAGAAACTGTGCGGTATTTCGTAATATAATATTGTAATGGGCGTTTTCCTTTAAAGGATGAACTAAATAAAACGGTTTTATAATTTTCTAACTAAAATTACTAAAACGTTATTTATTTTCAATGAATTTCCCAAGTAATAAAATAATTTTATATTTGTGATACAATTACGTTCAGAAGTAAATAACAAGTGCTGAGCGATTGTGGGAAATAACCAGTGCGGGGTGTCGTCCATGACATCAGTCAAACACACCCACGCGCGCTCACACACCAACACACACACACGCGCTGGAACGTACCCACACATAACAGTTGAGAACTGCACCCATGCCCTGCGGAACCGACGCAACGACGACGCAATGCAGGCCTGAGCAACGGAACAGACGGCACTCGACAGCAGTCAACATGTCGTTCTATAAAGTTGTGGCACGCTCACGAGTAGTATGTAGCTGTGCGTCCGAGGTCAAGGAGCGACACTGGCAAGCATCCCAAGCGTGTAAGGAGTGCAGTGTCTCCGCCGGGATGCTCCACTGTGCCAACAAGATCTGTAACGGTGGGACATCATTCACGCATTGAAAGCCCACATACTAAACTACTCCCGTATAGTCGTGCTTTTCTCTTACCGCTTAAGAATACTGCGTAAGCAATATTCACATATGCGATATTGAACTATTTTTGCGATTTTTTTTCGTTATAAATACACTTAATATGAAAAAATTAAAAAATAGGGGCATGGAAAAAAAATTTTTTGTTACCCTATCTGGCGAAAACTCGTATTTACAGATAATTTATTTACCGGGATGCGCGTATTCGCGGAAACAACGATTTCACAGAAATGGTTTTAGTACGTAGTTCTCTTGTCTCCCGCCTACGTGGCGCTTGAACTGCGTGACAGTGTGTTTGCAGTACACTTGTTTCCACGGAATTATTAAGCTTGCGGCCAATGTGTTGTTCTATGAAAACAGGGTTGTTGGCTGCTTTTAAGATGGTATGCTCATTAGAAACACAATTTCATAGTACCCCAAAATGTCTAAAAAAAAAGGCTCTCTAAAGCGCTGTAGTTCAAAATATACGTATCAGATACACACAGAACTATCCACGGATCCTGCNAGAAACACAATTTCATAGTACCCCAAAATGTCTAAAAAAAAAAGGCTCTCTAAAGCGCTGTAGTTCAAAATATACGTATCAGATACACACAGAACTATCCACGGATCCTGCACTGAACCTTCGTACAGACTTTCCACAAACAAAACAATAGGGTCACCGCTGGAAGTCTCATAGGTACGCGCAGTGCGACTAGGACACTACACGTCATTTCGGAGCCTTGCACGTAGCGGCGATGTCGCACTTATAGCGCTTGCCAGTGTCGCCCTTATCGCTTCCGCTCTTCTCGGCCTGAAACGCGGAAAAAAAAGTTGTAGGTAGGCGGGGGCCTTAAGCTGAGCGCGCACTTGTTCTTCTCGGCTCTGCTCTGCTCGGCTCTGCTCGGCTCTGCTCGGCTCGGCTCTGCTTGGCTCTGCTCGTCTCGAGACTAATCTATCGGCAAAAATAGAAGAGCGTGTTATGATACGGCGTACTGCAACACCTCGGCTTGTTTCCCGCGGACTGCCGTATTCTAACACACTTTCTTAGTTTTGCCGAAAATCCGTTCCAAGGCGAGCCAAACCGAGCTGAGCAATTTACGCCCTACCTTAGCCTGAAGTTGCCCACGAAGATCGGGCGCCTTTCCAACCTCAGCCGTTGAGGGGCCATCCCCACAAATAACGGCCTAACGGCTGGTGAACGTGACAAATAACAAGTATCTTTCAAGTTTCTCTAACAAAAAAGTTTCAAACGTGACTTCCATAAAAATTCTCACGGAATACAGTTCGTTATTTGGATATCACCACTTAACACGCAAGTCCTGCTTCGCTACGAATATTAACGTACTAAATTGTTTTCAGGGTTTCAAATTATGTCTGACATCTAATCAGCTGCATGTTGTAAAAAGTAACTGTCAGTATGAATACCGTGTCGGTTAGTTTGTTTTAGTTGCCGTGCAGTCAGGAGTTTAGAGTTAAATCTCAATCCAAATTCCTTACTTTCGCCCACCATGCCGACTGAACTGGATATATATTTACGTTTCGTTTCATTTTCGATGATGTAATGACAAAACTTCTACCAGGATTCTTCTATTCACTTCGCGATCCATACGGTTTAAATTTCTAACCCAACGTGTAATTATAATTATATTATAAATCATGAGACCATTGAAGGTTTTTGTTTTGCTTTAAATTTCGGGTTTCTCACATATCTTATTCGCCGTCGTCGTCAAATGCATATAAATTAAATCCTACCGAAAGTGGCATATAACTCAAGTAATGAACATTTTGTGGCGTCAACATCTTTCGAGCTACCGAGGTCTACTCCGTAATTAAAACGTAACCCTGTGTGCGTTGTATTGCCTAGTAACCACTACACAGTCGAGTGACAATATCGTCGGATATTGCGAACGTACATCTCGCAGACGAACCGCTTCGCGCGTTGCTTGCACGTGAAGGTCGGTTGAGGCGCCTCCACAACGCCTGAGTTCTGCACGGGACGTAGGAGTCATAAGACACCGCACAGGTGATGCGTATAATGTACAGAACCTGAACTGAGAAAACTCAGGTTCGTCGTGAGCTACGTCGAACGGGCTTCCACCATTGTAAAATAAAATAAAAAATTTGAACTAAACGTGATATAATTAAGTACTCTGTTCCTTAATCACAGGTATGTCAAACGGTTTTCACAAATGAAGTAATTTTGACGTGGGGTGGTTTTATAGACGATATAGTTGAAATTACGCAATATTAGAACATGTTTTACCTTAAGATTTTCCTTATGTGTATAATCCTACTCGCCCCAACTTAATTAATGCTTGACCAAAAATATTCGTGAAGTGGGCGTCTCTTCCCATGAAAGAGAATTCGAAGGTTGGGGAGGGGGTGGGGGTGAGAAACCAAACAGTATACACAGCGGTTCTTGCTGCTTATGCAGTAGGCAAAAAAAAAAAGTTCTCGCCAAATGGTAAGGCAGATTGGACTCAGCTGAACCAGTGTGCTAGACATTATACCGCCCTTTCTATGTCTCATTCCGTGAGGAGGTGTACGGTGACGACTTTCAGTATGTTGAGAAATACTGCCAAGGATATGCATCAAGGTCATGCGTTTATACGTAGAGTACAGCTTATCGAGAGATACAGTAANAACGACTTCAGTATCTTGAGAAATACTGCCAAGGATATGCATCAAGGTCATGCGTTTATACGTAGAGTACAGCTTATCGAGAGATACAGTAATTTAGGGTAGCTTTGTACCACAATTGTTCATTTAAAGCGAATGTCATAGAGCGCCCTCCTTGTTTAACAATTTTAATTAAGAGAAACTTAGAAATGTGAAAGTACTCTTAAAGCCTTCATCTGACATTACATTTATAGGTTGTACAACGTTGCCCCGGCTGATACAAAAGTTACATAGGATGACTTAAACATTTCCAATTTATGGAGATGACAATCATTACAACGTTCATATCTAGGCAAACTGAAACCTGTACTGGCTTCTTCAAGTTGAACTTCAACGTCAGAGAAGCGTCAACGCCTGGTGTGGCATAATGCGGCAACATATCTCTGGGTTGTGTTTCTTTTGATGGAACAGTTGTAACAATCGCCCTATTTGGACTAAGCTTAATAGAGATGTGTCCAAAATTAATATTACGGTGCCCTATGGATTGAGGTGAGTGAAACGAACAGGAAAGCATAAATAAGGTACGTGTTTTTAATTACTGAAGCTATTCTTTTACAATCAGAGTCCTTGGAAGACGAAAGACAGTATTATGAGTAACGTCTAAGTGAATTTAACTTGATTTATGACTGTCAGAGACTTCCAGGCAACCACTAATATGCTTTTCAACTAAACATGTCATATCTGAAGTAACGGTCGGGGCTAGCTGATATTACCAAGGTAACCTTATTTATTGATGTTTGCTGAGTACTAACATGTCATAACTAAATGCTCCCAGCAGGGTTTACGGCGTTCTAGCCAATACCAGAGTGCTAGCCCTTATTTGTTTCACGAAGGCGTGTACTCTCCGTAACACAGTTTTCTGTGGTTAGGTACTTTGTAAACATTACTTGCATGGTCATTTCTGTTGCTTAGACGCAAGGAATTTCCAATTTATCGTTGCATAACACATTTCCGCTCTCCACCATCCTCCAAAATCATTGCAGATTCTAAATCTTATGTGTTTTTACCTACATATTTTTCTAAGGGTATCGCCCACACCAGGTAAGCATACATTAACGACAGACCCTGCATTTCTATGGGTTTTTTTTTATTATTTACATTATGTTTGAGTTAACAAAACTACCACATACAGCAGTTTTTAATACAACGCATAGTTTCTGAAAAAAAGTTTTAGTATTTTTTCTATGAAAACACACAAAAACCACAAAATGTGTACTCTGGAAAAATTATTTGACTGATGTGTATATAATGTTATTGTGTAAACTTTTATATTAATATATTAAAAAAAATTATTTTCCTTCCTAATTTTAATTGAAACTTATAATCTTGAAAGATTTTGATAGAAAATATTGTTCAATTAAAAGAAACACATTCTATATATATACATGCCTATAAATATCAATGTCATAGAATTGTAAGTAATATAATTATTTTTTAATTATAAAACAGTTACTTTGGTATGTTATCGGGTTTTACCTAATTTTTCGCAAAAATTTGACAAACATTTAATCTAAATTTATAGATTGTATAAACAATTGCTGTAAATTATGGTTACCAGTATTCACATATCTTGTAAAGAGATATAACTTCATTAAAAATATGAAGTAATTGAAATTATGAGTGTGCTCCAGACAGGTTGACTCAACCACCGACACGAAACATTACTTTTACCAACTTCCAGAAACCACGTGTAGCTGAAAGAGTTAACTCGCTGTTATCTGTTGACGGCAAGAACTCCGCCTAAAGAGTCACAAAAAAAAGTTGCCTTTTCCAACTCAACATGGAACTTACATTAAAGCGATGAAAGGAAAAATAATTCACGTTATCCCTTATTATATCTCGTATTCATAGCATAAATTGCGCTCAGACTAGCCGCACATTTAATTTGCCTGCATTTCAACGTTTAAAAGAAAGAAACCTTTATAATTGTAGTAGAATGCAGGGGGTTAAAGATCACTAATATTTTGATAACGAAAAAATAACAGAATAAATTTTTTATTTTCTCATGAGATCTTTGTTTAATGGTTGCGAGTTTACTTTGTACATTTTTATTCACTATTTGGAAACCTTATGCTTTATTTCAAATATTTTGTATTTAAAACTCCCTGCTATGTTAAATACTACACCAATTTCAGAAACACAAATATTATCAGTTATTGAATGAAGACCCTTCACGCTGTGAGATGAGTGGACTTTATTAATTACGCAAATAGGTGTATATGGTCATGCGGTAGTATATGCGAGTCATATTATGGTGGTATTGCTTCGAGCCTATCACCGGTGATTATGCTGGCTCATTTTCTTAATACAAACCATTCTAAATTCTGGCACGCTTGTTTAAAACAAATATTTAACCCTTTGCCATAAATAAATTTTTGTAATTTATTATTTTTATCGCCATAGATCTTGTAATTACCATCGTAGTTTTCTTCAACTTCCACACCAAGCAAGATGGTGGAGTGCTGTGCCGTTTTGTTTACTTGCATTCGGGAGGACCTGTGTTCGATTACCCGGCCCATTCATCCCAATTTATGTTTCCCACAGTTTCCGGAAATCACTCAATGGGACTGCGAGTGACGTTCCTGGCTACAGGACTTGGCCAATTCCTTCCCCGGTCCTCCTTCACTGAGGAACTTAATCCGTCTGCGATGACCTCGCTCTCGACAAGACGTTAAGTCCTACATGCCTGCCTATAACTCCCAAGACAGCCCCAGTCGCCAAGCAGAATATGTCAGGAGAGTTTTGGAAAGGAAAAATTATTCTTGTCACGACATGTATTTCAATGATTATAATACGCTTCCAATCTCTCAACGCGCTGCTAGCAAACATTACTTTTGCTGCGATATAAAGTTCGTAGTGGCCAGTTAGATGCAACATGTAAATTCCCAGTTCAGCAATTATACTGGAAAACATGGAATTTGTTCTTAAAATTCTTGCCATAAAAGTAGGTTTCTTTTATTGCATGACCCCTATTTTTTATCGCTAATTTCTTTGTGTTAGAGGTTAATGGTTTGTTAAAAACTTAAGAAATATACCTCTGAAGACAAATTAATGTAAACATTGACAAAAGTTCTTCTACTAATGTTGGCATTGGTCAATGGAAAGCAGTTGTGTGTCTCAAGTTACCTATAAAGGCCTATTCATTTTGAAGTTAACAATGGGCTCCTTATGTTAACGTAAAAATAATGCGATTTTTTAATATGAAATCGTAGCTGTGTTGCTGTGTTCATATTTTAGTTAAAAATGGCTCGTCTTTAATAAGTCTTAGTAGAGTGCAACCAAATATGCTATAGCTTTATCTGGGCTCTGGAAAACGCTCTTGTAAACACATGCATGGTTCCTTCTATAAAGAAATAATTCACAAATATAAAAAGTATACACTGTAAGAAATAGTTAGGAAATTTACCACACCAGGAGTTTAGGAATGATACGAAAATTTCTAAGGTAACATTTTCCCTTATACACACGAATTAATAGAGAAAACAAATGAAAATAATCGTCCTTTTGATCTCATTGGCCAAAATCACGTCACCTGAACGTTATATTTAATTCGTGTCAACTTTTCGTGGGGTTAATTTACCTTTGCGTTGCTCTGAATTCAATGTAGATACATAGCTGGTATATACACATACCGATAACACAAAGTTAACGCAACGAACTTTACCTTAACTCCAATGTGAATCAGCCTTTACCTTAACTCCAATGTGAATCAGCCTTAACAGTTCACGTGTAGTGGCTTTTGGTTAGTTCGTAGCATGCTATGTTTTGAAGCACAGATCTCGATCACCTTATGTGGGGCTGTTGGCCAGAGTTTTGCTGTTTGATGCAATACATTTATCAGAAATGTTTTGGAATCATTTCCTTTTCAACTTCATTACAGCGACGGTCTTGTGCTACCATATAGCGGCGTTTTGTGTCGGCTACCATCGTCTAGTATTATCATCGGCAAACACGAGTGTTACATGGGATATTAACGCCGCCATAGACCTTGTTCGCCAATGCTAAAATGTCGGAGAGACCACTGCAGTATTTTATATAATAACTAGGGTTGCCAACCCTCCCGAAATGCCCGGGAGACTCCGGGAATAATGTTCAAACTCCCGAGCTCCCGGGATGCAATCATTTCTCCGGATTTTCTAACATAATATTGTCATTAACAAAATATATAAATCGAACCGCAACGGAAACACATGGAATGCATAAGCGCTGCCGTGCCGCCGCCGCCGTCACGTTTGACGTGTCGCATCGCGCGCGGCCTCCCACCTCGTGCCAATGTTATTATCACTGAAAGAACCGATTACGTGGGAAAAAACTATCAGACCACAAGAACTTTTAAAAATTGATTTAGATGCTGACAAACTACACGATGAAGTTGGAATTCTCCGTGAAATGCATCCACATCTCATTAAAGAGAATCGACTTGATTTACGCTGGGTTGACTTCTTTGCGAAATCAAATGAAAGAAATTCCTGTACAGAATTGAAGAAGCTTGTTACGTTTGTTCTTTCCATTCCCGTCTCTAATGCTTCTTGTGAACGCGTATTCAGTATGATGGAACAAGTGTGGAGCGAGGAAAGAAACAGAATGAACATATCTTTAGTAAAAGCTGAGTTACAAATATTACAAAATTTTAATTTTTCTTGTAATAGAGAATTTTAATTTTTCTTGTAAAACTTTTTATGACTATGTTTTAAAAAACCGAAAAATATTAAATGCTTCTCGAAAGCAATGTAAATAAAAATTTAAAAATAAAAATTAAAAAATATTAGCTAATTTCATTTAATTCCCCCCATCCCCCTCACCATCCGATCTGTTCAAATCTCCCGGGTTGGTTCCTTCAAGAGTTGGCAATCCTAATAATAACTAACTATAGTCAATTTGTGGATACTTCCTACTTTTCTGAAGCTCTGCTGAAGTTGTACATTCAGGCTGTTTCTCCGCCTCAGGCAGACACAGCTTAACAAAGTCTAGAAACTTACAGCAATGGGACAACCCACCGAATTTGTGGCCACTCCTTTAATACTACTTTGCAAGACAACTATTTCTTACTAGGCACTTATATTTAATTCAAAATGAAATACTATAATTTATGCAGAACTTCTAAGTAAATTAATAATTTAACAGACAAAAGATACTTTCACACTACGCTTGTTATACATGACGTATTTAGCAAACAACCAAACGCAATCTTCCTGGGGGTGATTTTTCAAAGGCTCGATCCAAAAAGTGCGAAGGAACTGCGAATATACTTTAACAAGAAGTTTCATGCCCACACAACAGACATAGACTTACTACTAGACACTACTGGATGTCTGTTCCCTTAATTACCAACCCTGTGAAACGTCATTGACGAATTGTTTCTTAAAATCACGGATGTCTTTAAAATACGTTACTCATCAGCGAATGTTCATGAAGAAATATATGAACTGTTTCAATGGTTGACAATTACGAGCAATACGATCCCAATTTTGTTTTCCTTCTACATTCCCGGTAAACAATGGACTTATCAATTCAGGCAATGTTTAGGCGAAACTGTGTGCAGTCACGTGAAAGGTTAATTTTAATTACGTGATTTAAAAATCTTTAAAGGAAAAACTATAGTCAATTTGCGGTTCCTCGGCACTTTTTTGAATAAAACCTTAGAAAAATCACCCCATGTTTTACTAGTTTGGTTTTTTTTGCAAAATACGCCGCAAACGTTCTATACTTGTGTTAGCATAAAAAATACCTTATTTTTACTAAACTTAACATTTACTTACATTTTAAGTATAAATTATTGTAGTTCATCTATAATTTATATGATTAAAAAACAGGGAGAAAATAGGTTTGTTGGTAATGCCTAGTATGTAATAGTTTGTAAAATATTATTAGACCTAATGCGCACGAATGCGGCGAGCTCTCCCTTTCTTGTCATTTTCTATACTCGGTTACGCTTTTCCTTGTATGAGGTGGAGGGAATATACTGGAAGTTTAATTTCTGCAGGGGTTCAGAAGAGTTGGGAGTTACAGTATAAGCGGATACAATACATATTCGTAGTTAACCCCTCGACCTGACTGACAAAAGCACTTGATCCACCAACCACGTCGTAGTTGGCCTGTCTGTCTAAACTCGTGTCGACGCTCTCGCTCGGGTGCACATGTTTGATAGAAGGGCACTCAGAGTTAGATAACAGTGCGAGCGCTTCCCGTAGCTGTCGTCCGACCCACGCAGCGACCCCCTGAGTGCCGGCGCCAACTTCCACGTTTCCCACAACTTTGCCTGCGACAGGAAACCGCGCCGCTAATAGGCGAGACAGCGAGCCAATTTATTACCTAAAGCGAAACCCCGACTTGCGCAAAGGAACACGCTAACTCGCATTTCGCGTAAGCCCATCTCATAAATCCCCTAGCGCGCAATAAAAAATTGCTGTTCTTAGTTACGATTGGCACCGTTGTGCAACGCCTGTCTCAGCACAAGCCGGGAAAGAGGCCACAGACGCGTTGTAGAATTGCGCAAAGAGGCACGGGAAACGTGGGTCCTGCTAGTCTAAGGGCATTTCTGCATAATTAGGACAAACGGCGAGGACACTTCGCCTCCGACGCACGGCGGGAGCCAATCAG
>NQII01004848.1:0-26573 GCA_002778355.1 Clitarchus hookeri
CACTGCTTCCTACGAAAACAGTGAATAGTATGGTTGCGATGCGACAGTTTCAAGTAGAGCGTTTCGAGTTGTCATGACGTCATAATGTAAGGTATCGGTTCGTAATAAAACTTATAAAATCAAGTACCTACAGATGAAAATTTTATTTTAATAAAAATTGCTTAACGTTTAACGTATTGCCACGTTTACCGTAGCTCTACAAGTTTCTTAAATTATTTATGGTTTGCACTAAGCACGCAAAGTTGCATGCTATGTGGTACGGCAGCATTCCAGAGGTTCAGTGAACCAATATAGAGGTGACGCCATCGCTATTTTCCTATCTCCGTCTGACCGCCAAGCGTTGCATACATTATGAATTTCCTTTTTGTTTGACGGTAATTTTTTTGAGGTAGATGACGGACAAGAAACAAACAGGAACTTAATCAATTTACCGTGCCTTTGAAAACTGATACGATCAGCAAGAAAATAATCAACACGGAAGAAACTCAACAACGAAGCAGACTGGGCATGCGATTTACGTGACAGTTAAGGGCGCCGTTATGTTCGTTTTGAGGCGCTCCTGGGTTCATTTTCTTTGTAATATTTCACACTTATAGTACTGATATTTTTTGATAAGAGACATAACATTTTTACTTGAGATAATAAAAAAATGCTTCCCAAAAAGTTGACAGCAGCCTTGTGTCCAATGGGCGGAGGAGTACCCAAGTATTTAACACCTGAGTAGAATGGTAGTTTTTAACACCTCCTTTTCCCATTTTTTATCCATTTTCAAAATCCACTCATAATTTTTCCAACCATTTTTAAGAGTTACAGCTCATAATATAACGTTGCATTTGCAGTAGATGCTACTGTGCTTCCCAGCTTCAAAGGTGGAAAACAATTACAGGAAGACTGACTCCGTTCACCAGACATGTTGGAGCACTACTTTTAATATTTTAGTTCTGCGTAATTATTAATAACATTGGGTCGTTCAGTCTCAACACATTATTATTAGACTCTCAGCAAGATAGAGACACACACTCTAGCCTTTCAGAAAAAAAAAAAATAAAACTCAATTAAATTAATGAAGTAAAGTACATTGAGTGACAACCGTTAGAAACGACGAAAACGGCTTCGTTTCAAATGTCTTTGTTTACCGTTCTTTGCTTTGGAGCAAACAGCTTGAATGCTGGTGAAATGATTGGCATCTGTGGCTAGTACTTTTAGTACTTGGAAGAAAGACCATCTCAGTACAACTTTTAAACTGCGTGGTGTGCGTCTGTTAGCACAGTTAGCAATAAGCAAGATTATCTGCTGATAAATAGCAGCGAATATAGTGAATAATGGGGCGACTAATTGCGAACAAAGCACAAAATTTGACAAAAGTGGTAGCAAGAATTTGTAACAGTGTGAGTTTCTAGTCCCTAAGACAGAAGAAGAGTGGCTTCCAATGAAGTACTCAACATGACTGTATATCACACAGAACTCACTAAAAAGTTCATAAGTACACACACACTACCAACATTGTCAGAAAAATACTATTTATGTTGTATATAAAATGAGAATATATATATATATATATATATATATATATATATANTATGACCTTCACATCCTACCTCCCCCACCATATGACCTTCACATCCTACCTCCCCCACCATATGACCTTCACATCCTACCTCCCCCACCATATGACCTTCACATCCTACCTCCCCCACCATATGACCTTCACATCCTACCTCCCCCACCATATGACCTTCACATCCTACCTCCCCCACCATATGACCTTCACATCCTACCTCCCCCACCATATGACCTTCACATCCTACCTCCCCCACCATATGACCTTCACATCCTACCTCCCCCACCATATGACCTTCACATCCTACCTCCCCCACCATATGACCTTCACATCCTACCTCCCCCACCATATGACCTTCACATCCTACCTCCCCCACCATATGACCTTCACATCCTACCTCCCCCACCATATGACCTTCACATCCTACCTCCCCCACCATATGACCTTCACATCCTACCTCCCCCACCATATGACCTTCACATCCTACCTCCCCCACCATATGACCTTCACATCCTACCTCCCCCACCATATGACCTTCACATCCTACCTCCCCCACCATATGACCTTCACATCCTACCTCCCCCACCATATGACCTTCACATCCTACCTCCCCCACCATATGACCTTCACATCCTACCTCCCCCACCATATGACCTTCACATCCTACCTCCCCCACCATATGACCTTCACATCCTACCTCCCCCACCATATGACCTTCACATCCTACCTCCCCCACCATATGACCTTCACATCCTACCTCCCCCACCATATGACCTTCACATCCTACCTCCCCCACCATATGACCTTCACATCCTACCTCCCCCACCATATGACCTTCACATCCTACCTCCCCCACCATATGACCTTCACATCCTACCTCCCCCACCATATGACCTTCACATCCTACCTCCCCCACCATATGACCTTCACATCCTACCTCCCCCACCATATGACCTTCACATCCTACCTCCCCCACCATATGACCTTCACATCCTACCTCCCCCACCATATGACCTTCACATCCTACCTCCCCCACCATATGACCTTCACATCCTACCTCCCCCACCATATGACCTTCACATCCTACCTCCCCCACCATATGACCTTCACATCCTACCTCCCCCACCATATGACCTTCACATCCTACCTCCCCCACCATATGACCTTCACATCCTACCTCCCCCACCATATGACCTTCACATCCTACCTCCCCCACCATATGACCTTCACATCCTACCTCCCCCACCATATGACCTTCACATCCTACCTCCCCCACCATATGACCTTCACATCCTACCTCCCCCACCATATGACCTTCACATCCTACCTCCCCCACCATATGACCTTCACATCCTACCTCCCCCACCATATGACCTTCACATCCTACCTCCCCCACCATATGACCTTCACATCCTACCTCCCCCACCATATGACCTTCACATCCTACCTCCCCCACCATATGACCTTCACATCCTACCTCCCCCACCATATGACCTTCACATCCTACCTCCCCCACCATATGACCTTCACATCCTACCTCCCCCACCATATGACCTTCACATCCTACCTCCCCCACCATATGACCTTCACATCCTACCTCCCCCACCATATGACCTTCACATCCTACCTCCCCCACCATATGACCTTCACATCCTACCTCCCCCACCATATGACCTTCACATCCTACCTCCCCCACCATATGACCTTCACATCCTACCTCCCCCACCATATGACCTTCACATCCTACCTCCCCCACCATATGACCTTCACATCCTACCTCCCCCACCATATGACCTTCACATCCTACCTCCCCCACCATATGACCTTCACATCCTACCTCCCCCACCATATGACCTTCACATCCTACCTCCCCCACCATATGACCTTCACATCCTACCTCCCCCACCATATGACCTTCACATCCTACCTCCCCCACCATATGACCTTCACATCCTACCTCCCCCACCATATGACCTTCACATCCTACCTCCCCCACCATATGACCTTCACATCCTACCTCCCCCACCATATGACCTTCACATCCTACCTCCCCCACCATATGACCTTCACATCCTACCTCCCCCACCATATGACCTTCACATCCTACCTCCCCCACCATATGACCTTCACATCCTACCTCCCCCACCATATGACCTTCACATCCTACCTCCCCCACCATATGACCTTCACATCCTACCTCCCCCACCATATGACCTTCACATCCTACCTCCCCCACCATATGACCTTCACATCCTACCTCCCCCACCATATGACCTTCACATCCTACCTCCCCCACCATATGACCTTCACATCCTACCTCCCCCACCATATGACCTTCACATCCTACCTCCCCCACCATATGACCTTCACATCCTACCTCCCCCACCATATGACCTTCACTTACTACGTCCCCACCATATGACCTTCACTTACTACGTCCCCACCATATGACCTTCACTTACTACGTCCCCCACCATATGACCTTCACTTACTACGTCCCTACCACACTGAGGAAACATATGGTTGTAGAAACCAAATTTCTGTACCCATAACCCACCTATACTGTTAATACTGGGACAGCAATCAGATTGGTTGTTGGTACCATCTAAACATTGTTAACGTAGGTATCAATAGCAAACAATAGTAAGTTTGGTTCCTATCTGTGATTGAATCTGCAACTATTGATATCATTTATTCAGTTGAGCTCACCGCTCTTACTAGGGCAAGGACTGCCGATAGCCCTGACTACAGAATACATTTAGCAATATTTGGTTTGTTTCTAAAACAAATTGAACTTTAATACACTAATAAAACATATTGTTACCTGTGCAGACGTTCGTTTGCTTCTACCGTGAATCCAGATTACAAGACCATTTTGTTGTCACTCCTCTGCTAATTTTTTTCANCAGACGTTCGTTTGCTTCTACCGTGAATCCAGATTACAAGACCATTTTGTTGTCACTCCTCTGCTAATTTTTTTCAGTGCAACAGGTACGTACACATGTTCGAAGGCTAGCATGCTGCGAATTTTAATTTGTAAATTATGTTCACGAACAATTGATAAGTAAAACCAGATTTAAAAAGACACGTACAAATGGAGGAACCAATAGTATAAAGTTTATAGTTAATAGTTAACCTGCTTACGTCAGTGGCATTGTCGAGGGGCGAATACGCAACCTTGTCTCCGTAACATTTTTACCAGTCTGTGCGCAGGTCTGCGTGCCTGATAGCACCGCTCAGTACCGCACGGTTGCAGTCTCGGGAGTGCTACGTATTTACAGTTCCTGCAGAATGTGTTACCGGAATACTTGGAGGAAGTTCCTTTAAATGCTCGTGGGGCGATGTGATTTCAGCAGAACGAGGCCCCAACTCATTTCGCCACTGCGATTCGCCAGCACCTGGCTAAGACTTCCCGAACCGGTGGATAGGTAGAGAAGCCCCATAGCCTGGCCACCACGCTCACCTGACATCACACCACCTTACTTCTGGCTGTGGGGCCACATCAAATTGATGGTGTATGCCACACCACTTTGCACATGTGCGTCGCAACATGCTTCACCGCTACACCGCCTGTGTGGCCAACAGTGGCGGACAGCTTGAACATACACTTTGAACAGAGATATCAAACAGACGNACCGCTACACCGCCTGTGTGGCCAACAGTGGCGGACAGCTTGAACATACACTTTGAACAGAGATATCAAACAGACACTCTGTCCTTATTCCTTCAGCCCAAATGTGTAAATAAAGTGTAATTTCATTGCACTGCCTGTAGTTTAGTTATTGTGATTGCCCACCCGTCCCTGCACATTGCTACTTCCATTAGCGGATTAAATATGGACGTTAGACTATTGGTTCCTTGATGAAATATGCTCCATTTTTACTTACCTACCCCACCCTGATATTTATTGTTTTTTGTTCATGAACATCCGGTAAAATTTTTAACAACAAAAAATGTTACTACGTTTTAGTTGAAGTCCTGAATGAACGAGATGGATTACAATTACGGGGAAAAAAGAGACAAAGTTAAAATCTAGGCTGAAAGTTTGCATATCAACTACGCAGTATGATGTAGTATAAAGGTTTGTATGGTAAAAACAAATGTGTGACAACAATATAAGAAATTGTTTGCTTCACTATGCTGTCTAAATGTTTCCTCATCTCGTCAAGAGTTGTACATGAATAGAACCCCTACCCTTCCAGGAAATTCCTCTCAAAAAAATATTTTTACTACATCTCAAAAAATAGCCTTTGCCTACTGAACGATATACCCAAAAATATTATGTTTTATGACGACACAAACTCGAAGCAATTATAACCCACAATCTACCTGGTCTACAACAATTGATCTGACTTCACTGGTACATTTATCCGGTTAGATGTAGCAGTGGTCAAGATTGGAAACATTGATAGTAGCTTTCTTTTTGCTTTTAACTTGCCGTGTTTGGCGGCGCTGATTTATGGTTTCAGGTGTCGTAAGAAAGCAATATTTTTGTGCGCATTTCACCTGTGCTGACTCAATACGCTCTTGTTTCTCGCCACCTTTGAACTATTATTTAGGGTCTTTCTTGGATCGATTCCTACTGCAGTAGTATACCATTTGGTAGGTATTTATATATACTAAATTTAAATACTTATTATAATGTGGAGTGTAAAAGAGAGCTGAAATTCTGGGTTACAAAAATGTTGCCAATTTAAAAGCAAGTTTTCACAAAGAATAAATAGAAGTATTTAGTAAGAGAATGAAACTCTGCATTCTTAGGATGATATTCACGTTATGTTTTACCACTTTTATGGAAAGCATATGCGACATTAAAAAAGTGTTTATGCCCACATACATATAATAAGTGTAAACATTCACAGTAGCTAGTCGGGACACAAAACTCAGCGAGAGCGAATTAAGAAGATATATGCACTGCAAAATCGAAACAGTTAAAGCTGCTCCAAATCAGCAATTTTGACTGCAGTAATGTTGAATCTGCTCTACTTCAATTAGGAAAATTCTACCGATTAATAACTTGTTGGTATTCACTGATTAAACAATGTTTTTTACTAACTAATATTGAATTGCACTGGCTTGGTAGTGAAACCTCAGTACATTACACATATTTGCCTGTAGATACCGACTCATTAACTGTAGAGTCAGTAAACTAATTTTACTGATTTAAATCACGGATAATGATTTAGAGTTTACTGAAGGACTGAACCATAATTTGTCTGAAATAATTATGGATTTTAACATGTGAAATAAAATGGCATTATATCCAATGTATGTGCTCAGTTCTGAATGAAAGTGAGCGAAATTGTGAGTTAGGCATATAAACCACGTGACAAAGCATGTTCAGAAATTGACGTGTATATAGCGTTTATGAAAGGGACGCTTATTTTTTATTTTGCATAAGCTATAGGCCCTATTCACTATCTCATATTTTATTTTCAATCACACACTATTAGCTACATAAGATATAAAGCGTAAGTAAGTTCGTGTTGGGAGTGGGATGGCTTCTCTGTTTGTGAATCGCTTATGTAAAGTTTGTATTTGTCATAAATGTACCGCTGGTTATGTAATTACATGGATTTAATTATAAGCAATGCTAAATTTGTTTTTTATTCCAGATATGAAGTAAATATGCGTAAAATAGGAAGAATGAAGTATCTCGGGGATATAGAAAAAAGCCTACTATATATAATGAAAATAATATTTGTTACCTCTAACTTACTGATCTTAATTCGGTGCGTTTTTAAACTGCACTGAAAAATACATTTCCTTATGCTGAATCGCAGTGCTTCATTTACTGTGTACACGCAGTTTCACTTATAAGCCAGTTCTTGCGTAAACCACACTATAAAAAAAAATTGTTAGTGGCTACAAAAACTGTTTGGTTAATGCATTCCAAAGCGAAATTTTGTTGTTGGTTAAAAACAGATTGTGGTGCCCAATAACACGTAGATTGACTAGTACTAAAGCTATATAGTGCTCACTAACATATTTGTTTATTACTGGCTGCCACAAAATGTTTAGTTGGCAACAACAGCATTCGTGTTATCCAAAGAAAATGTTTTTGCTGTGACTGCAAAATTGCATCAGTTATATTCTGCGCATGCACTCTGGTATATTTGAAGTGGCCACCTTCTGTCCAGCCACGACACCATATTTGTCTGTGTTCGGTTATTTGCGTCAGGTTACGGCCTAACTCATGAGGGATATTCTTAAGTACTTACGAACGGATTATATCATTCCTTTATTCCAAGTAATTAAATGTTACACGTAAAAGATTCCATACAATTAACGTTCCATAAAGTGAAATGTGCAAACCTTGTGTGTGCCACTTATTAGATTTCTGTTTTGCATGCTGAAGACAGCGCTTTAACTGCGAATAAGGTAACGTAATGGTTACACGCTGAGCTCGCAGTTGAGAGGTGCAATATTCGAATCTCACCCATGACGACTTTGAATGTAGTGTTTAAATGTTGTTGAGCCATACCTATCAACAAAAGCCCACAACCCGCCAAGCACTTTTGTGGACCTCAGTCACCAGTTTTGCCGCTATCGTAGTAATATTTTAGCTGCGACTAACGAACACCTTATTGCCTACTAACAAACAGAATATATTGATGACCACAAACGTCATTTTGTAGTTTCCACTAAATACTGGAATGACAAAAAAATTTGTTTGCACCACAAAATCTTTTGTTATGTCTTTATTATCAATAACACTTTGTTGTCACCAACAAAGTTTTATTGGTAACCACAAAATTGTTTTTTTTGTTTCAGTTCACGCACAACGATTTTGGACTCAAACTTTGACAGCGTAGGCCTACTGTAGGACAAAACTATCTGTGGGAAGGTAGAAATATGATCTAACTAAATTATGTAGTAGAGTCGTAAAACATGATGCCAATGTCTGAAGTGTAGGTTTCCCCTCCACGAGTTAGTTGGACAAGGTGTAATAAGGCATGAAGACAATTTTCGACTTCCTATAACACGAGTTAATGTTTTTGCTATCAAAATCTATAATGAAGNGTAATAAGGCATGAAGACAATTTTCGACTTCCTATAACACGAGTTAATGTTTTTGCTATCAAAATCTATAATGAAGTAATTTGTAACATGAAACTCGCAACTTCACGTCCCCATCCAAGGACTAAAATCCTGGCTTACGTAATCATCGGGACGAGTGTGAACAGTAGCCTATTAAAGCACGTTCCCGTCAATACCGAGTTAATATTAAATTTTCGAAGTAATTTACCCCGGTCGCGAATGCCACAATTAGTAGCTAAGAGCTTTCCATTACGTGGCGCGGTGGTGATTAGTTTTTACCAAATTGGTAACGGTTGAAATGAGCAGGTGCTCTGGTATAAATCAGCGGCGACGTGAGGCGTGACTTGCCGGCGGCGCTGGAATCCTGTTGCTCGTAGCGCGGCGCGACAGTCGCGGGTCACGTGGCACGCCGCTTGAGCAGTTCGCAGTTCAAGCACGGTACAGGTACATCACACGCTAGGCATGAGAATTGCTTCCGTATAGGCCCTACAGTACACCTCACCCCCCTTAGAAGTCCACATGTAACACGTTCAGCTGTTTAACAGCTGACTGGCCGCTCGCTGACACGACTGAATCGGTTGAAGAGGCGAGCAAAGAATGAGTGAGTGAAGAGATTTGGGTGGCTCTTAATATCGAGGTCTTGAGAGACGATTAGAGTGAAGTGAGGTGAGTATGGAGCAGCGCCGGATTGAGATCCCCGAGAAAACCCGCTGATCAGTGGCATCGTGCTGCACGATTCCCGCGTGCGAAAATCCGGAGTGAACCGGCCGGGGATTGAACCCGGTTCGCGTTGGTGGGAGGCGAGCTGTCTGACCTCTTAGCCACCGTGGTCCCGCGAGCAAAGAAGCTGCTTATTTTGATTGTGAAAGATTATCTCGAGCTACATATACAAACTTCGTGACGTGATTCCTTATGGGAAATGATGTAGAAAACATATGATGAATGCGACCTAACCTGATTATTAACTGGGTGATACCTTTGAAAATTATAAATTAAAATTAGTTATTTGCAAAATGTTAGAAACTGCATAATGTGAAAAGAACAAATTTGTGGGAAGTATTAGCTTGATTTCATATCTGCCATATATGAACGTGCCATGGGTAATAACATTGTCCATCACTAAGAAATTAGAGAATGCGACGTTATTAAACAACAAAATCATTACCCGCTGGTTTTTATCAATTTTATAACTCTCGAAACTCAATATCCTCAACAGTACCTTTTTGTCATTAGGCATTACTAATTTAGTTATAGTCTTTACATATTTATTAACTACACACTTCACTAAAATGTTTTTCACCGCCGGGTTTACAAAGTTACTCGGCTGTGCACGGTCGAAGAGAAAGTACGGGATGAAAATACACACTCTCTGTCTCTGTCTCTGTTATTCACATGCNTATTCACATACTGTCCCAGCGAACATAGTTCATAAGGAACCAAAATACAGGTGGTGCAAAACTTTTTTGATGTGTGTAGTAAGAAAATTTTTTGCTGTAAATTTTACCTCCTGTTACTTGTACTGAATTTTTGCACTTTGAAACTTAGTATTATACTGTGACGCTACTGCCACCTTAGTTATACAGATTGGTGGCTAGTAGGGTACTGAGTTACTGTACTTTGGTGCAGACTAAGGTCACCTGTAGTTGTTGCGTAAGGATATTAACAAATACTCTTATTCTCAGTTAGTTAACACACAAGTCTTTTATTTGACTGAAAATAACATGGGTATTTACACACACGAGACTGAGCTCCTTCCACATCGTAGGCCTGAAGGGTGGGTTGGCGGAATGCTATGCATCGGGGGAAAGGTTGCTTGAATGGAGACGTTTTTACTTAACTGTGACTGCGGCTTTTGGTGAGTGGCCTTCGTTGGTTGGTGTAGCTGGGTCAGCTCAGCGTCCCTTCTCGGAAGTCCGGGATTGGTTTCCGTGACTTGTGGTGTGTCTGCGATCTCGGCTGGTGGTTCCCGTCGGAGACCTTAGCGCGTCTCCTCTCCTGCATCGACGTCCGCCGCGATCCGGCTCGTGCTTCCAACTCCTCCTTCTCGCGTTGAGGACACCGAACAACTCGCTTCCGTNCCTTAGCGCGTCTCCTCTCCTGCATCGACGTCCGCCGCGATCCGGCTCGTGCTTCCAACTCCTCCTTCTCGCGTTGTGGACACCGAACAACTCGCTTCCGTCTCGGCTGCGCTCGTGATTTAACTCGTTCGTCACTATATTGAAGCTACCTTTGTCAGCAATTTCTCGGGAGAGAATTGGGGAGTTCCCCTGTTAACTCGGGAGTTTTGTGCCCGATTTTGTATCTTTCCAGTGGATTGTGAGCTCCAATCAGGGTGGAGGAAGGGTGAGGGGGTGTCGTGGGGATTACTACGGTACTCATTTCTGAGCTGTCGTCTGCACAATTCTGGTCGCGCACCCCTGCTTCCTTCGTCGTGAGTCGCCTTATCTGTCATTTCTCTTGCGTGGCGGAAGGTTCTCCCCCGAGCCATTCGCCTCAGGACATTTCCTGTGTCATTCGAGCCTCGGTTCATCACCGGGGGTGAATCCCCGGGTTGAAAGTTTCGTGGTCATCTGTCTGCCCTGGATATGTATTAATAAGATGGAAGGGTGTGGTAACGGCGCTATGCCTATTCTTGTATGCGACATGCGTCAACTGTAATTTCCTTTCCTTTGTGACATCTTATTAAAAGGCATATCTTGTTATTATCGCCTCACTCCGAACGCATGGTATTATCGAAATATACTTCTACATCGGAAATATGTTTAAAAATTTCCAGTAAAAAAAAACTTTCGGAACTGACCAAATAATTATGTACAATATTTGCCCCTGACAATTGATAACGCCCAAATGGTGTACCAAATGTACATAAATCAGATATAGTCTGGTCTATTGAAATGTCGTAGAACGCATTTCTGATATATAATACCGTAAAAACTGTTTTACCCCTTAATCGTGCAGTTATATTTCTTTCAATATATACTACCGTTGGAATAGGGCAATGTTCCCTTTTAGTCACATTATTTAAATTTTGAAGCTCCATGCGTAACCTCAAATTAATGTTTGTACTATTACTATTGGATTAATTCCTTTTGCAGGTTTTCTGCCTTAATAATATCAAATTTCTAGTTTGCTAAAAGTATTTTTCCTCAACAAACTAAGAGAAATTATACGTGTTGGTTCAATCACTGGGGCGGCATTGTTTCTGAACGGTACTGTAAAAAATATATTTTCCTCATTTCGCCTCGGCGCACAGCAAGAATCAAGTTGCTCTAAAACTAGCTGCAATAATTATTATTCTTTAACTTCTGAAGAAAATGTAAAAACACTATACACATATCTTCATTTCNTAAAACTAGCTGCAATAATTATTATTCTTTAACTTCTGAAGAAAATGTAAAAACACTATACACATATCTTCATTTCCGATACAGTTAAGTAGTACTGTCACTTTTGTTTTCTCTGCTATATCACTTGCCCTTGCTGCTCTCAGAAATAATTATAATTTTTAACGCCATCTTAATTAATTCCCTGCTCTATTGTTACCATAAAAAAATATGATTACTGTATATGAAACAATGATTTAATTTCGATATATTGCACTCCTGGCACCATCTCAAATTATTAGACTAAGTAATAAAATGAAACAGGCAAGTTAAAAATTAGAATGTACTATCATTGTCTAAAATCATACACATATATTTTCCAAGCTAGCCTATGCTCTCGTATATATGTCTTCTGACTCTGCTGCCTGGCCTACAAATTCCAAAACTACCAACAAACATTTAAAACATTCTCTTACTCTATATTGCTTATCAAATTTACTGCTTGTTACAAACAATTCTCGAGAAAATGTGCAACTGTTGAAAGGGTGCCGTAGATTGTCTGCCAGGTACGCAGTGTAAAGACAAACGATGTTATCACCCGAAGAACGTACACAGATGGCAGATACACTATAAAAAAATTGCGTTATTTTACACAAATGTATGTGGCAGCAGAGTCTTAACCGAAGTCGGTGTATTTTTACAACTACAGAGGTCAATGAACTTCCTCTGCGTCCAAATCAATGTATCCTTAATATTACTAAAATAACATATTATGGTATAAAATTACTATTACTATAGAACAGAAGATAAACTGAAACATTAGTGTTTTTTCTTTACAAGTTTATTTATTCAGACATCGAAATTGCAATTTTATCACAGTACATCTTTTATTACTAATGCAAAAGTAAAGATCACTGTATTTGTTGGGGGCTGAAAAACTTCGCTGATTCATTTTATGACAAGCCAAACCTTTTTAACATGTGCATTCCTATTACGTTTGCAAATGAATTATAGACACGCCCAGGTGAACTCTGAGCCAATAACGCATATGCATGGAAACAATCCCGCACCACTTGGCATTATGTAAACTGGCTACATACTGGGTTAACAGTTAATGAACAGAAAGCTAGGGATCGCAAATACATAGGATAGTGAGGTCTACCCTTTAGGCCGTTTAGAAAGAGAAATTTTTCTGTCCCCAGAAATTGCAAATACACAATATCTGTACTTTTTTACAGTTTTACAAAGTAATTTTTCGTCATTTTAAGCTCTTTTACAACTCCGTNAAATACACAATATCTGTACTTTTTTACAGTTTTACAAAGTAATTTTTCGTCATTTTAAGCTCTTTTACAACTCCGTTATGAGAATTCACATAATACATATGTGTTGTTTTAAAATGTGTACGTTATTATACTCCGCTCTGTAACTTGATAGTTACAAATATAGTTATTAAAAACATATCTTCAAAATATGGATCAAGAATGACTTCAGATCTATGATACCTTGATGTACGCAAACAGCAAGCAAAATCCATCAGTGGTAGTTAGGTTTCCGTTTCATACACAAAGTGAAGCTCGAAGCAGTTTTACTTCCTATCGCTAGTTAAACTTGTACACTAGTAATTTTTGTTAATTTTAAAACAAAACATAATAGATTCTATAAAAATATTTTGCTTGCCAACGAAATCTGCGTTAAAGTACGTTACAACCTACCAGTGGTGTACGGGAATTGTAGTAAATGGAACCCCACGCCATGACATCTCTCGTTGGGGTGGTGTGTCGTTCTACAATGAAGCGTGGGTCACGGCGCTGGCCAGGACGTCTTCAGACTCGAGTTCGGCGGTCGTCTGTATCCAGCAGACAGAACCATGAAGCGTGGGTCACGGCGCTGGCCAGGACGTCTTCAGACTCGAGTTCGGCGGTCGTCTGTATCCAGCAGACAGAACCATGATACGTCGCTCAACACCATTCGTCACCAATCCAAGCTGTCATGCTGTCCGTTCCCGTTAAATAGGTCACACATGCTCGGCAATACTCAGGTCGTAATGCTAGACGTCGTAAGGGACGCCGCGACGAGAGATCCTGCTTTTCTAGCCTCCTGTGTATGGTACTGGTGGACACTGGCGTATTCCCAGCTGCCATGACATGTCCCTGGTTAGTGCGTGGCAACGCCCGTGGAGTGCTTACAGCCTGTCGCACGGTGAAACGATCCTCCCTGCTGGTGATCTGCCGGGGTTGATCTGGGCCTTCTCGACGGGCGTGTGTACCCTCTTGTTCACAATGTGTCCAACACCTACTCGCAGTGTAACCAGAACGGTTCAAGTGGTGAGCAATGCGCAGAAACGTCCAAATAGCCTACTGGAGGTCGACGAAGTGGCCTCTCTCAAACTTATTCAGTTGGGCAAAAACTTGTCGAATGCGCCGTCGAGGCATGCTGCTTATTTACTGAACTTGGATCTATTGCTCACACTGCTCCTACTGTNAACTTGTCGAATGCGCCGTCGAGGCATGCTGCTTATTTACTGAACTTGGATCTATTGCTCACACTGCTCCTACTGTTCCTAGAGCCTTATTCGGTGTCTTGCATATATGAATGATGGAGTGAAATAGGGTAAGATAAGGTATTTTCATGATATAGGTAATATCGTGATAAAAGATCATCGAGCCACCACGGCATTGCCTACTCACCTAACTGAGTACTGTTTTTGCCCGCTTTATTGCAGAATATTTCATTTAAGCTGCATCATACAAATGCTGCGCAAAGAGATAAAGAAACGTCTTGGAAACAACACAGTGCTTCGCGGTGTTTCTGCATCTCGCATTACAACATTTTTATGAAAGTACTGAAATTAATGTAAGTGTTATTATTGTGTAATTATGTAACTGTGTTTTTATGTCTTCTAATCGTTAAAGGAACTTGTTTATGTTACCAGTGTTAAACTTTTTTTTACTGAATGTTCAAACAGTAGGGCACAACGATTTTGGATTTGGAATGAAATATTTAAAGGTCACTTTGAACAAAACTACCTAAATAAGTATTCTTGGTTATATATTTTGGAATAAAATAAAATTTGATTTTTTGTCGCAGTATTTTAGTTGTGAAATTTACCATATTAACGATTTNATATATTTTGGAATAAAATAAAATTTGATTTTTTGTCGCAGTATTTTAGTTGTGAAATTTACCATATTAACGATTTTATTGTGAAACATTTAGTTTTAAATTTTTACGATATTACCCGCCTATTTTTTTAAAATTACGTATTACCTATGCGTTTTTTTTTCATAAAGTAATCTGCATTCACAATTAATTGTAATGTAATGTATGAAGGTTATTTGGTTTTCAGGTTCACTGTAGATCATGGCAGCAACTAAGACGTTAAAGGCAAAAAACCTATTGAAAAGTCAAAAACCAAATTTCGTCGTCAGTATGAATATAAGACATTGGTTGTAGCTGCAAGTGAGGTAAGAGAGCAAAATATAAATTTGTACACAGCCTCCAAAGATTTTGGGGTTTCATGATGGGCCCAGAATGATTTCCTAGGAAAAAATGATGATATATATAAAGTATTTACATACACCTAAATTGGATCGTCCATTTGACTTGACAGCTGAAGTAGAGCAACGTGTTAACCATTATATAATATGAGATGCAGGAATTACGCTTAGGTCTTACTGTTTCGCAAGTAAGGAAACTTTCTTAAGACTTCGCCAAAGACACTGGCAGGGAAAAATACATCAATCCAGAAAAAGGAACAGCTAGAAAATGGCGGTGGTCCCGATTTAAAACCACTTATAATTTTACGCTCAGGACACCAGTAAACCTTTCTGCTTACAGTAGAGAGAATCCATGGCCAACCACTCCATGATCAAGGATTATGTATGCAAATTAGATGCCCTCTTAACCAGACAACCCTTGCCGACTTTGGAATGTGGAAGAAACTGGCATGTCATATGTGGTCAAAGTTGGCAAAATTGTATAAAAATAGACAAACATTTCGTTTATAAACGAACAAATTTTGAGCATTCAGAGACTCACTCCTTACATGGCTGTGCATGTGATGATGGTTTTTTTTTTTTACCATCTTTTGTAATCTTC
Organism: Clitarchus hookeri; assembly: GCA_002778355.1. Lineage (NCBI taxonomy): Eukaryota > Metazoa > Arthropoda > Insecta > Phasmatodea > Phasmatidae > Clitarchus > Clitarchus hookeri. Next base: position 16,027 of record NQII01004848.1, read on the forward strand.
GAGGGTGTAAGGTGGAATGATGATCCAGCCAAAATTTATTTGCCGGTTTATAAAACAAAATTGTCATTCAAAGTATGAATCAATAGTTNTGGAATGATGATCCAGCCAAAATTTATTTGCCGGTTTATAAAACAAAATTGTCATTCAAAGTATGAATCAATAGTAAACTGTTTCTTGAATGGTTTCAGTTTTTCATTGAAAGTGTTCCTGCCGCACCAGGCCTCTGGTTTTTGTGCTTTACTCGCAGCTCAAACGTCACTCCTCAAGTTTTAGAAATGGCTCAGCGATAGCATATATTTATTTACATTTCNGCTTTACTCGCAGCTCAAACGTCACTCCTCAAGTTTTAGAAATGGCTCAGCGATAGCATATATTTATTTACATTTCCTGCACCACACTTACCACTCATCACAGTCTGAGTCTACAGATCACTTAATCACTGAAACGAGGAAGTTAGTACATAGTTAGTACACACATTCATTAGAATAGCCAAACAGATACAATTTTTATGAAATATTTAATCCAGCTTTCTTAAACAGTTTCACATGCATGAACATCAAAAATGCATGCAAAAAAAGCAAGTGCCTGCCCACTTAACAATGATGCAGTTTCAAAAATTGTACTTTCTAGACTAACAGAGGCAGGATGAGAAGTTCAAGAAACACCGCCTCAAGAGCTCAGAACTTCATTTGAACTGTTCAAACCAGGCTGAATAGAGGTCTCCGTTGAGGGAAAGTCTTCCAAGTACTCCGACAGCTCAGAGAAATAGACCGTAAAGATGAGAGGTATTCTTCAGCAAAATGCCTAACACCACCCGAAGAGCCAGTCGCTAAGCCCTCAAGAGATAAAGACATTGATGGTGAAGACTGGATGTGCGGACATTGTCATGGAAAGTATTCTGCAGGTGTCAGAAAGCGTACCGGGGCTGCGTACATTTTGTGTTCTTTTTGTGTAACTCCATACCAGTAAAACAAAACCCATACAATTTAATACATGAAAATTAATAGGCACACGCCGAGTCTTATTGTATTGAAGGTATGGTTTTGGTATTACAGCCAACTAAGAAAGGTACCACCGTGGGTCAGAGTATATCGCTCTTTACATATGGGATAATTTTTATAAGTAGAAGGAAATCGTGAACATTAAGGACGTCTTCTGGCTAGAGGTATTTTGCGAGTTCGAGGTCTAGCTACCTACGGGGAAGCGCTAAGGGTGACAAAGATACGTGCATCAAATGTATTTACTCTCACGGCACTAAAATAGCGTGCGTTATCTCTTTCGTCGACTCTTCTCGTAGGACTCTCAGTGTTGGATTGGAGTTTGGAGTAGAGAGATTTGGGCGGCTCTTAACATCGAGGTCTAGAGAGCCGATGATGAAGAAGCCAGGTGAGTAAGGAGCAGCNTAGAGAGATTTGGGCGGCTCTTAACATCGAGGTCTAGAGAGCCGATTATGAAGAAGCCAGGTGAGTAAGGAGCAGCACCGGAATTCAAGGGCAAGGGAAACGGAAGATCCCCGAGAAAACCCGCCGACCAGTGGTATCGTCCGGGAGCGACTCNCCGGAATTCAAGGGCAAGGGAAACGGAAGATCCCCGAGAAAACCCGCCGACCAGTGGTATCGTCCGGGAGCGACTCCACCGGGAATAGAACTCGGTTCGCCAAGGTGGGAGGCAAATAGTTAAACAACTACGTCACCGCGGCCCTGACTCTCAGTGGTGACTTTATCATTGTAGGGTACAATATTTAGTACAAAGTTGTTCTACATGTGCGTATGTTACGTTAAGTAATATGAACCTGAAGTGTAACACTTAAATATCTTTGTGAAACTCTCATATTAGCCCTTTTTCACTTAAAAAATATTAGCAGTATACGGGAATAGAAAACGCGAACTAGTATTCAGGCGTGAAATATTTCATAAACACTATTTTAAAAAAGACGGCACTCAAAATTGTTTGACCAGTTTTTAAATGACAACTATGTGATTGAAGCTCGGCCCTCCTTTTGGGGACCTGGGCAGACTGCACCCTTAAAAGAGATATTAATAGCGTAACCAGGGACAAATAACCGAGGAGTAAAACCAGGGACAAAGAGCGAAGTCCAAGAGAGCAGAGAGTGCTGGGTGGTGTGGGACGGTAGGACCCGCGGTAGAAGGGAGATGCCAGCGGGAGATAGAGCGGAGATGGAGAAATGAATCAGGCGAGGTGTGCGTTATCCTTCACGAGCACACAGCGACACACTGCGGGGGTTTTACGACGGCTCGGCACGGCGTCGCAGCAGCCAGAATGTCAGTCAAGGGCGGAGCGCGGCCGGCGCCACAAAGTGAGTGAAAACAGCTCGTAACGTCGTCCTACGCGGCGCGGCGGCGGAGTTGGGCCCGCGCGCACTCACGCACACCACGCGGGGGCATTGTATCGCGTGGTCGGATGTAGGCCATCAACGCGCTCGTAATAAATGGGCATTGTGTAGACAAGCAACTCCCCTGCGCCGCTTTGCTTTTGTTGTCGGCGGCCGTGACGAATGCGTGGCGAGGCGTGATCGCCCGTGCCTTCGCCGGCCGGTTAATGAGGCGGCCAAAGCGGCGGGACCCTCTTCTGGGACTCTGACTAGCGAGCGCGTATTCTGCAACTTTTTGCAGGGTCATCAATCCCGAAACTATTAGCGTTTTAGACGTCTCCAGGGTGCAGTACTTTATCGACGGAAATGGCCGTTGTAAAAGGTATAACGAGACGTCAATTACATTGAATGTTCCAGTAAAACATTAATGTTGTGGACGTCTCCATGCATATTTGGCAAATAAACAGGAATATTTGCAGCTGTAGTTGAATTGCATAAACGAATGTTTATTTCAATGATTTGTTATGCCTTCTTGTTGTATTTTTGGAAATTATTAATATCACATAATGAAGTGCGACATTATTTAGCAAAATGAAAATCAAACTAACATGGTTCTGCACTGAGTATGGTTACGTTAATATTCAACAGAGAATATTAAAAAATACATGTTTCATTGGGAGAAGCACATGCAGCTATGCGATTATAGAGAATCGTACTTTTTCGGGAAATGGGAAATTATATCTGATAGCTGCATTTTTGGGGTACAGATTATTGTCAAGTATTATTACATAGCATGTTTGTCATATGTTTTATTTTTCACATTTACGATGTTTAACCTGCTCGGATAGTAGGCCAACCAATATTTTTCTCACATATTTTTTACTCGTTTACTATAGTTATTTTTAAAGCTTTTTGTTGGTTCTTTGAAATTAAATTTTACTTCATTACTACATACACCGAAGAGCTAAAAAACTGGTATAGGCTTGCGTATGCAAATAACAGAGGTATGGAACCAATCAGAGTAACGCGATGCGGTCGGAAACTTCATCGGTTACTGCTGCTACAATGGCAGGTTATCAAGATTTAAGTGATTTTGAACGTGGTGTTATAGTCGGCACACGAGAGATGGGACATAGCATCTCCGAGGAAAAGATAACATTTGGATGTTCGCGTACGACCATTTCACGAGTGTACCGTGAATATCGGGAATCCGGTAAAACATCACATCTTCGACATCGCTGCGGCCGGAAAAAGATAATGAAATAACGGGACAAACGACGACTGACGAGAAGCATTAAACGTGACAGACGTGCAACCCTTTCTCAAATTGGCGCAGATTGNACACGATATTAGGCAGGTGTACCAGTTTTTTATAATACTTCAAACTATAATCTTAAGCATTTCTAAATCACTTTTTTTTCTTCGGAAATTTGTGTAAATACACACAATATCATGCTTTGATACAAATAGGCTACTTTTCCAGGCATGCGCTTGGTTTAACACAGCAGAACTGAAGAACATTTGTTCGAGTAAGTTTATTATTTTATGGGAAAAATCATTTACACAACATCAGCAAGAAATCACCCGTTTTCATTAATGTTACATGTCATTTTACTGCAGTCATATCAGCAAAGTCAGTTTATACCCTCTATAGAAGTACATGTTTTCGGCGCTAGATGTCAGCCAGATTGCTCGTAAACGCGAATAACATCGTCACTAACAACATGGTTTAAATTAGGCACCTAGCACTAGAAAGACTTTAAGTAGTCATTTGTTGTTACGAAAAAGACGCAGAACATTTAATACATTGTGACAATAGGGCCGTGTACACGAGCGACAATTTTGTAGCAGCGTCAGAATACTGTCAGCGCAGTCGCTTCTAGATGCAACATGTTCCGTTTTTATAAACTTTGTAACGTTCAGCATGAATGGCGTGAAGTTGTTCATGACATGCTTCGTGGCATATTTCAAAGCTGGCGATTTGCTTCGCGCACACAGAAAAAAATGTTATAAACCGAACAGAAAATTTCGTGTAAAAATACAAATGCTGGCACTTTTACAAAATATTTTGTTGTAAACTTGTTAAATTTGTACTTGCCCAAAAACAGGATTTGAATAACTACAGAAAAATATTGCAGTAATACTGACAACGGTAAAATTTGCAACTAGTAACCATACATTTTCTTTTGTAAAATAACAGATTTATTTTGTGTGTAGTGGCCAACATTGAGTATAATGTTGCAAGACTAGCTTGACGACACGATTCACAATGTATGATTTCTGCTTGATGTCTGAGGGATATGGTCGGTGGTCATGGTCAGCCATTGTGTGTGAGTGGTCTGGTCGTATGGTTCGGTCGGTTGATGTGGTCGGCCGGCCCGTATCTACCTTCGGAACCCGCTGTATATACAATGGCACCTCAGACATCTCGGACAATCCTATCGACTCAATGCAACATGACTAACGACCGTAAGATTACTGAATGCTCGTCTTTGCTCTGTATTCCACAGCCTGAATGGCATCATGTAATTCGCGACATATTTCGATGCTTGTAACGTGCTTCGTGAAATGGCTGGCAATGAGCTATAGGCCTACATCATGTTTTGATAATTGCGACTCGATTCACAGCATTATTTCTGATGGATGAGGTGTTTCACAGAATGCTTCACTACATGATTTGCTATTTACACTGAATTTCACAATGTTTTTTCNTCTGATGGATGAGGTGTTTCACAGAATGCTTCACTACATGATTTGCTATTTACACTGAATTTCACAATGTTTTTTTCGCAAAATCCATGTTTTTAAATTTGTTTGTTTTAGGAGCTGTACTATGCTTGTAACATGACTTGAAGCAGNTCGCAAAATCCATGTTTTTAAATTTGTTTGTTTTAGGAGCTGTACTATGCTTGTAACATGACTTGAAGCAGGGTGATTGCTTCTACAATAGGGTGCTTAGTTTGCAACATATACTTGCCATGACTACTTTTTAAATCCGAGTAGCGTACCTATGCCTTTATGAAACTCGAGTAAGTGGAGTGCAGACGAACTAATACATATTTCGTAGATACTGACAAATGGTGAAAGAGTTTGACATGAAAAGAGAAGATCGAAAAAGAAATACTCNTCGCAAAATCCATGTTTTTAAATTTGTTTGTTTTAGGAGCTGTACTATGCTTGTAACATGACTTGAAGCAGGGTGTTTGCTTCTACAATAGGGTGCTTAGTTTGCAACATATACTTGCCATGACTACTTTTTAAATCCGAGTAGCGTACCTATGCCTTTATGAAACTCGAGTAAGTGGAGTGCAGACGAAATAATACATATTTCGTAGATACTGACAAATGGTGAAAGAGTTTGACATGAAAAGAGAAGATCGAAAAAGAAATACTCNGGGGGGGGGTGGCATATGAGAGAGAGGTAGAGATAGGAGGAAGATAATTCTGGAGTATCTGCAATTCTCTCTGTACAATTTCGCCATTAATTAAAAAGCATTTAAATTAAACTATTTGTATTAATATATATAACATATTTAATAATTAATTGATATAATTATATTAACAAATAATATATAAATTTATTTTTTTCCTTCTTTTATATGTATCATTTTGCCAATAACTAAAGAAAAGTATATTTAAATTCCAGTGATACAGAATTTTTAATATATAAATAAAGATATATTGAACTCAATAAGCATTGCTGACAAAAGATTTACATCGTAAACGTTGCACACCTTGAAAAAAATAGGACGAAACTAAAATATTTTTAATTTNTTGCTGACAAAAGATTTACATCGTAAACGTTGCACACCTTGAAAAAAATAGGACGAAACTAAAATATTTTTAATTTGGCATACTCATTACTTACAAAACAAATATGGCCGTTTAGGGTTAGCGGTCGTAACTACTTACTTACCTTCGGGAACGTTTGGTAGTCCGGAGTCGAGTCGATGCATACGAGTTGCCGAGCCTCACAGCTACTTAGAAAGAGGAAAACTGCGTTTGTAGTCCTATAAATACACTACTAAGTTATAATGCCAAATTCCGAAAAAAAACATACTGACTGCTTGTCATTCCCAAGACCTCTGTTTAGTTTATTATAAAGGACGGAATATTCGTTATTCCAATAAGCCACAGGTAAAATTGGTAAAATTTCTGTGCAGTCCAACACATGCCATTTGTCCACTAGCTGATGCTTTGTGAGAAAATACGTACTTTTTCGGTTCGAATATGATCTGATTTTGCATTTCGTTACTAATTTTTACATGCCCGGACTTCGAAGACCTTTTAGAGTGGGCCTATGAGGCGAGGTCAAAAAATTAGAGACTCTTTAATTTCGCGTTATAATTCAGTATAGGCTATTATTGGTAAAGTGAGCACTTGTGAAAGCCTTCTCATTCGGAGCAAGTGGCATCTGCTAGAGTTTTTAGAGAACTGTGGAGTCTAGTTTGGTGCCGAGATCTGCCTAACTTTCTTGATATTGTCAAATAATACGAAATACTGGCTACTGAACGTGTTTTTTTTTACAAGTGTTAGTTAAGTGTAAAATACGAATGTTCGATAGGTTAATTAAGATATTAGTTAAGAATGGCGACAAAGTAAACGGTTTCGCGAAAATTACAGTGCCACCAGCGAAACACATTGGCTTAACTTTTACGGTAATTTCTATTCTTATGAGTCCCAATTATACATTAAATCNATACGAAATACTGGCTACTGAACGTGTTTTTTTTTACAAGTGTTAGTTAAGTGTAAAATACGAATGTTCGATAGGTTAATTAAGATATTAGTTAAGAATGGCGAGGATGGCAAGACACGTTATATTATTTGAGGTAGTAAAAAATCCTGGTACAGTAATTTTGTACAAAGTAAACGGTTTCGCGAAAATTACAGTGCCACCAGCGAAACACATTGGCTTAACTTTTACGGTAATTTTTATTCTTATGAGTCCAAATTATACATTAAAACTTTATTGTTACTGGCCAACAGTTAAAACTTCAAAATTATTTTTCGTTATTCAACTACCAAAATTACTATAGTTATGCAAGTACTTTTTTACTTTAAGTTAGTTGCAATTATGGGTAATGATTTTTGCGAAGATTGATCCAAAAGTGGTCGATCATTCAACCAAATAACCATTGTTACCTGAGAAAAAAAAACTCGTTTGTCATGTACAACTTGAGATAAATTCATAGTCTACTCTGAAAAATATTAATTAATTAATTTATTTCATAAATTTTTGTAAATTGAAATTTATGGCAAAAACGTAAACCCACCGCAGCACTTGGATTTGATTTATGATTATTGCCATTATCCTGTTTTTTAAAGTAAGTTAGAGAAAATCTGGTGGTACCTTTCCGACACTAGCGCTTATAAAGTGGCGAAAATTTTCCTTTTGACAAACTTAACATTCTTCTTCTCAACCTGTTGTAGAACTTGGTCAGCGTGGACGCTACCATGTCCCACGCAAGTGCCATATATAATCAATTATCGATCGCTCTGCAGAAATATTACGCGACATCACAGCGCCGCTTCCCACCACGTATTAGGAGCACATAAAAACACAGAGGTTCACTTCTCTCGCACGAGGCTGTTTGCTGACTAAGCTGTCCATTTGCAAAACCTGTGGTACGTAGCCTACATTCTATAAAAAACTTAAGAAGCATCGATGGGAAAAAACTGACTAATACTGCAGAATCTACTAACACTATCTGTTTCAAAATAAAAAAATTATAATATACGAAAACTTTAAATGTTCTAAATAAAGAAAATAAGTAAATAGGCCTGTTTATGTTACTGTACCACACAATCACATTTTGAAATATATTAAAAACAGGGTTTTCTGTTCAACGAGTAGGCCGCTACGATTTTTTTATACCTGTTTGTCTCGACAAGCTAAAAACATTGCCTTAAAAATTTAATAAAATCAATCCTTTTAAAATTATAAAAATTTAAATCTTTAATGCATAGATAAAAGTAAGTATACTAAAGAAAGGCCAAAATAGCGAATATTAGTACAATTTTCTCTGGGGCGAATAAAATGTGTTAGCAAAAACACCATTACCTAGGTATTTCAAAGTAGATTTAAGACGCCAGTATCCGAGTATTAATTGTTAAATATTCTTGATATTTAATTAACATGTTTTGTACATGATATAGATCACATGACATGTGATTTAGTAGGCATATTTAATTAGGAGCATAGTAACTTGAGCTCCCATATTCCGAATTTTTTTTACTTATTGGTGATATAATTTTAAAAACTACAACAATTTGACAACAAGTACTTACATTTATGTGGTACTTGTAAACATTTTCCTCAAATAATAAAGTAAAAATTTTTTTTTCTTGAAATATGGCGTTAACGAACGCGGTAGCTGTAACCCGCATATTAAATGTAGTGGCGTTGCACAGACATGGAAATGCTAACGACTTTGTAAGTATCCGATTGGCGCAAGTAACAGCTTGCAACTGTCCAGATTCAAGAGTTAGAGCGCGTTTCGCAGTGGTATATGACTTGATGAAACCATATATGTCTTCAAAACAGACTTATTTTGCAAGTTACACACCGAGTTTTGCTCATAGCGGAGTGGAGCAGAGTGTTCTGGGAGGCTCTTAACAACGAGGTCTTGAGAACCGACGACAGTGAAGCGAGGTGGTTACAGAGTAACGCCAGAATGCAAGGACGGTGGAAACAGGAAATCCGCCGAGAAAACCTGCAGACCAGCGACATCGTCCAGCACGATTCCCACATCCGAAAATTCGGGTGTGGCCTCGCAGGGAATCGAAGTCGGTTCGCCTTGGCGAGAGGCGAGCGCTCTTGCTGCTACGCAAACCGCGAGTCATCTCTTAATATTAAAACGCTTTTATGCTAAACATTTAAATGATTTTCAACATCCATCCGTGTTGCTCTTAAGTTTTTTTATATAGCTAGTTTCCACTTAATTAATCATTGAAAATTCTATCAATGATTTTAATATTTGTTCATTGATGTTCATATTTAAGCGAAAACTGTAAGTGGTATACGGACAGTAATGTTGGCACAGAATAACAGAAATCAGCTGTGCTTTAACGCAATATTAAAGTGAAAAAAAAAAAAAAATAAATAAAAATTAATACTAGTAAAAAAAAAAAGAGGAGGCTAGTTTTGAAATAAGTTTATTATGACAATAAGGATTGTGATTGTAATAACAATTTTTACAGCAGTTTCATTGTGTCATGGACCATGTATTTAGGGTTCTCAAAAATCCTACATGCTCAGTGAAGAAGTACAGTTGGTTTGCCTGAATATCCTCACTGAAATCATTTCTGGGGGACATTTGACAAATAAGTAGAGGTTCCATAATTTCGCGTTATAGTTTTGAGACAGACTAGGTGCTTGAAATTATATATTAGCTTTAGGTGTGTCATTGAACTTCCGCTTATCCGCCACGTTGCTTGGCCGAGGGCGAGGTGGATTGATAGATGTTGAAGAAGGTTTATTTTTCACAATAATCACGTGTACCTACCACCGGCAAGTATGAATAATTATAAGGTATTAAATTTTTATTTACACATATGTTTATTGAGTTGAGAGATTTCAACGGGTCTTAACAACGAGCTCTTGTGAGCCGATGTGGGTGAAATGAGGTGAGAATGGAGCAGCGCTGGAATGCCAGGGCGGGGGAAACGGGAGTACCCCGATAAAAACGCTCTAAGAAGCGGCTTCGTCCGGCAAGATTGCCACTTGCGAAAATCCGGAGTGAACCAGTTGGGAATTGAACTTTTTTGGAAGGCAAGCATGCTAACCGCTCAGCCACCGCGGCCCCTAGTATGTTTATTGTCATGTGCTGTACTGCTGTTCGTGTTAACTCTTTTTACTGAAAACTACAGTTAGAAAAGTTTTTCATTTCCTTGTATTACGCTGGTACTTGTTTGGTCCGAACTGTCTGCACGACCTTGAAGCTGCTGCGTCGATAAATAAGAGCGCTGAATATGGTAAGAGTGAGTAATGACGGATGTAGATGTTTATCTTGAGTTTGTTGAACAGTGGGATATTCTATTCAAGTCTTGCCTTCGTGAAACTCCTTTCGCGAAAACCGCGTGTCCCTACAGATAAGTTGGAGCAGGAGTAAGCGTGTGACAGGACAGTGTCGTGGGAGCGGCGAGACAGATGGACGCTGCCTGAGCGCTATCAGACTGCAGTAAGAGTTAGTTGTACGGAGGGTTGCGGGGC
>NQII01004848.1:26916-90106 GCA_002778355.1 Clitarchus hookeri
AACCTGCCCTCACCGCGGGGCTGGGGTTCTGGGGACTCGAAGCCAACGGCTGCCTGTTGGTACACACACCTGCCTCCCCCCCTCCCCTCTGGCACTAGCTTGGTAAGGGGGGTCTTTGTGCGGATTGTCGGTTAGGTGAGCCCAGAGCGAGAGATGGGTTGAGTTCGGAGGGGAGGATAAATACAGGGGGGACGGGAAAATACTGCATGCATTTAAGGTTTAAATGGGGTAGGTGACCCCTCCCTTCCTTGCCCGACGAGTGGTGAGGCTATAGCAATGAGGAGGGTNTTTAAGGTTTAAATGGGGTAGGTGACCCCTCCCTTCCTTGCCCGACGAGTGGTGAGGCTATAGCAATGAGGAGGGTGGAGGGGGAATGCTTTGCTCTATGGTACCGGCATCACCTGCGTGCCTTGCCCTTCAGCACAGGCTGTACCGGAATATACTCGACAAAAAAAAAAACAACACGTGTGAGTTAGTATGACTGACTTTATCACACCATTCACAAAACAGGACTTTCTCTTGTCGTTCAGGANAAACAACACGTGTGAGTTAGTATGACTGACTTTATCACACCATTCACAAAACAGGACTTTCTCTTGTCGTTCAGGACGTACATATGAAGAATTATAATCATGTCTCAATAACCAGACATCGATTTTAGTGACTGCTCCAAATTGAGGTGAAATAAGGTATGACTGATTAACGAAAATCTCCCCTACACAAATCATGCATAGAATACGCGGTGTACAGCCGGGAAATCATCTGAAAGATGAGCCCGGAAGACAATTTCAAAGAAACACAATTTTGAGGTTCCACTGTTATGAATTATCAGCAACGTAAGACTGGAGAAATTTATCTTTAACAGCAAACGCCTTTAATTGAATTTTATAATGTTTTTTAAGCAAAGTATTTATTTTGACAAAATAGTTGCACACTTTTCACGTGGAAGTTTAAAGAACAGCGTCNAATGTTTTTTAAGCAAAGTATTTATTTTGACAAAATAGTTGCACACTTTTCACGTGGAAGTTTAAAGAACAGCGTAAAAAGTTAATTATAAATTAAATAGGAGTAATTTTAATGTCTCGATTGCAGTATTATTCTAACTGGTGCATATGCCTTTTTTTTCTGAATCAGAAAATCTTATAGGGCAAAGTAACTACACTGATTAGTGACTAGCTTTAAAATCATCACGAACACACATGCAGGAAACACAACCAAAGAACTAGACATTTTATTTACCATGAAGAAAATCAAATCATAAAACCACCAGCTGACAACTATGCTTGTCGGTTGAAACGTCGGCTTAGGCACTAACCTACTAACTTATGAATATCTCATTAAAAGCAGTATTTGAACAAATGTTTGAAAAAAAAACCATGCCTCAACGTGGAAAATAATACACGCCATTTGTTTAGCATTCACGTGCATGTTTTGCAGCAAACGATATGGTCAAATAAAACTTTTAGACATATAATTTTTTTTAAAGCAATGTTTAGTCTACACATTTTCTCTATAGCTGGCAATAATTATAGGAATGATGGTTATAAGCATTATCATGCGATCGTTTGAGTGAGGTATTGGCTTTTAAATAATTATTACAACAGCTGTAAATGACTTCAGGCTAAATTACTATTCATTTATGCAATTAATTAAACCTATGATTCATCCTGTGTTTTGACAGAGACTTATTTACTAATGCTGTTGCTGAGAAGTCTATAATCAACACCTAGTTATTTCCCAGAATCTTTAACTCCAGAGGTATTTCAATTTCTAGTTTACTCTTTGTGCGCACACCCCAAAATACAACTCTTGTGATAATAGGTAAACAGCAAAAACTTGTAAATTCCGTTAGTTTAACTTAATTAAGTGGCATCTTTTGAAGTATACAATAGCGAAAATATCTAGCATAGTGTAATTTCTGGGTTGAATAAATCGTGTTGCTCTTTTTATGCCGTGAAAGTGACAATCCGGAAGTGCATTTATTCAGCAATTTTTCAGCTTAAAATCAAATCCAAAATAGTTCGAGTCCTTTTTGAATAACTGAACTACGAAATGTGAACATGTAAAGATTTGATAATGAAGATGATGCTGATGATAATAATGCATTCGGAGAGATGCACCGTAAAGCGGTGGAGTGGAGTGAAGAGATTTGGGCGGCTTTTAACATCGAGGTCTTGAGAGCCGATGATGAAGAAGCCAGGTGAGTAAGGAGCGGTGCCGGAATTCAAGGGCGGGGGAAACTGGAGATCCCCGAGAAACACCCGCCGACCAGCGGCTTTGTCTGGCACGATTCCCACTTGCGAAAATCCGGGAGTGACCCGGGCGGGGATTGAACCTGGTTCGCCTTGGTGGGAGGCGAGTAGACTAACTGCTCAGCTACCGNGTAAGAAGAATCGGTGAAGGAATGCAAGGGTTTGGGAATCAGGAGTACCCCAAGAGAACTCACTGGCGAACAACAACGTCCGCCACATTTACCTCAGCCAAAAATCGAACTCATGTCGCTGTCATAGGAGGCCGCCGCAGACTCACGCCTTGTGATGTGTTCTCTCCGCGAGTGTGTGAGGGTGGGGGCAGTTAGGGAAGGGGGCTGAAGCGTGCAAGCAAGGAAGAGACACGCGACTGTCGCCCGCCTGCGAAAGCGCCCCTCCTACTGCCTTCCATCCATTTCCCCTCGAGAGTGCGGCCTTTCGGAGCGACCCACCCCGGCGCGGCGCATTGTCCCGGCAGCGGACAAAGACGTGGGCCCCCTTCCTCTGCCGCGGGCACCGCTGTACCGCCATTCGCATCCAGCCAGGTGTTATCAACTCCCCGGGGGCTGGTGTTGTGAAGATATCCTGCCCCGAGCCGCCACCAACGGTGCACACATGCCCTACACGTGTGTGTGCGTGCGCGCGCGCGCGCAAGTTACTGTGCTACCATCTCTCGGCCGCCACCACAAACTTCATCACTCCGCCTGCTCGTCCATACGGACGAGTGAGCTGACGGATTTGAACAACAGACTATCCAAGTGCACCTCATCTGCACGCTTCCACCCACAGTTCACGTTTGTCACTACTATCATGCCTGTGCAGGCGATCGTACATTGAATAAGTTATTCAAACTTGTAAGGGGTCGTGGATGCATAGTTATTAGATTACTTACCTCCCATCTAGGATAACCGGGTTCGATTCCCGTAGGGGTTACTCCCGGATTTTCACATTTGGGAATCCTGTCGGAAAATGCCGCTCGTCGGCAGGTTTTTTCGGTGATATCCCGTTGTCCCAGTCCTTTCATTTCGGCACTGCTCTATACTTACCACGTTTCACTCTCATCGACTCTTAAGAGTACTATATAGAGACCGGCAAGCTCATCACCCAACTCGCAGGGCTGGAAATACGGGTCCGGGACGTGGCAAATCAGTGCACGTGATGCCAGAGTTCGGCGCGTGGAGGGGACAGACTCACCCTACCCTCCCTCAAACCGTGCGTCATTCGCTCTCAGCGATGGGCCGGGGTAACAGCGCGAACAACTCCAGACTACCTGTCAAGTTCAGTGCTTGCGGTCCGACCGTTCAACATAATAATAGGTTTATGATTATTGTCTGTTTGCTGCTTCTTCATACTTTTTGAATTAAACCTTTGAAAAATCACCCCACGTATTACGTGATTGGTTGTTCCCGAAATAATGCCATGCATCAAAAACGTTTTTTTGAATTATGTTAACATAAAAATACCTTCTTTTTTGTTCAATCGAACTTTTAATTAAATTTTATCTACAAACTACATTATTTCGTTTATAATAAATTTGCATAAATTCTGGGAGAAAGTGCGCTGGTAATTCCTAGTAAGAAACCGCTCTTATGCAAATTATTTTGTTAAACACACGTAACTTTTTGCGCTGTCTCTTTGGTGTCATTTGGTGGGGCAAGGTGAAATGCAAAGCCAAGGAAAACGAGACACTCCCGGGAAAATCCACCCAAAGAAGCATCTTCGAACACTATTTCCATGTGCCAAAATCCGAGCGTGATCCCGTCGGGAGTTGAACCGAGATCGCCTGAGTAAANTCTTCGAACACTATTTCCATGTGCCAAAATCCGAGCGTGATCCCGTCGGGAGTTGAACCGAGATCGCCTGAGTAAGAGACGAGAGCCTTAGCCATTATGCCAACCACATACCTCGTTCGACTTGGAAAACAGAACATTTGTCTACCTGTGTGTCAAATATTCTTAATTATTTCGTTATTCACACATCAAACTAAGCTACAATAAATTCATCGCATCTAGTGGAAAACATTTCTATTATCAGTAGTTTGATTAATTACAGCTCGAAAATGTGTCCCTTTATATTCGTTTTTAGAAGAAGGCAAGAAATTCAGCAGAGTGAAGCACGTCAACAACTCAGTACTGCAAACAATCACGCTAGCGATCTCTCGTGATCTCAACCCTCCAGTCCAAGACTACCCCCTCAACGGACACGCTTGTCCGTGAGTGCAGACATTTCTTCTCTCTACTGCGGCAGGCCACTGCCAGCCGTCCCCTCCCTTCCCGGGCAACACTTGGGGCAAGGCGAGTAAAATCATGTAGCGTGTAGGTAGCAGCACAAGACGAGCCTGAAATTGCTCATAACATACCTAGAGTTTTAATTAAATTTCTTAAAATTCAATGCTGTGACAACACTTTTTGGCGTGATTTTACTCAGAAAACTATATCTGATTCCACTATTATTTTCGTTTAAATTATTTATTTATCCAATTAACTGAAAATAAAGCGCAAAGTTACCCAAATTTATTATTTAAAAAAATGTCTTTAACACCGATATAATAGAAAAGTATTGACGCATGGCGGGTACAGAGGATAGGAATTGCGCTGTATTCACACCCTGAGAAATAATCCCCGGGGAAGTCCCGACGTATAAAAACTTTCGGGGATGCACCGCAGCCGAAGGAAAAAGGGAAAGTCCCGAAAATTAGCTGATATAAGCCCTTGGCGAAGGAAACAGGGTAACCCCCCCCCGGGCTGAGATTAGTGCCGACATAGCTGCCAGGAACCCCCGAGACGCTTGCNGAGCAGCTGAGGAGACACTAAATCCTATACAAAAAGACGTGCGAAGGATATGAGGGAACCCCCGGTTTCTCTTGACACAATCTGCTGACTGCCAAGTTGAATATATCGAGAGGCGGGTTAAAATTCAGGAGCAGCCAAGACGAGCGGGCACTAGATGGTCGTCGGGCAGTTGTGATCATTCAGTTGTCGTCAGTCGTGGGTGAGACAGAGAACACAGTTAGGCGAGAGGCAGTAGTATCACCGGGCCGGAGTTCGGGACCTGCCCAGGTCATTTGAGTCGCAGAGATTCAGTCGCGAGAGGTCATTCAATGGTCGTCTGGCAGTTTTGAGCATTCGTTCGAGAGGAGTTATTCAGCCGCGAAGCAAGACATAGAAGGCAGTTAGGCGAGAGGCAGTCATATCAAAGGGCCGGGGTTCGGGACCGGCCCAGGCAATCAGTTGTAATCAGTTTTTCACAGTCAATTGTTCGGGAGCAATTATCGCCAGCCGAGACGGGAGTAGTTCGGCGGTTCAGCCGCAAGACGAGATAGCAGCCGAAACAGGAGAAGCAGACACGGGAGTAATCAGTCGTGTGACGAGAACAAATTCCCGCAAACGAGTGGTAGCCCCAGTCCGAGTGGCGCCATTCCCCGAGAAGGCGAGTCGTGAGCCGAAACTTCATGTGTAAATTCCCGAGACAAACCGAGTAGAAGTGCCGAGAACTTATGAGTTCATTTCCGAAACGTAGTGGCAGTTTCAGCGGTTAGGAATGCAGACAGAAACGCGATGGTCGGAAGAAAGACGAGGAGGAAGCAGTCTCCAACCAGAACGCCAGCCGGGATCGCAAGGAAAGTGCAAGTCACGGGAGAACCCTAATCCCGGGCTTCATTGAGATACCGTCAAAGCCGCAGGAAACAGCCAACTTCGTACAGCACGTCAACGAGAGTCAGTCCGAGGGCCCGAACCAGGGCCACCAAACTCACCATGCCTCAGCTACAAACGAAGACAACTCACCAAAATCCGCAGTCATAGATAAGTAGAGAAACGTCTCCCTTCAACAAACCTTCCCCGACGCATAGTATTCAGCCCACCAGCCCTCCAGGCTAACGACTAGAGGGGGCTCAGTCTCGCCAGTGTGTGTAATAACTATGTGACCTTCTAATCAATAAAATCCTGGTGTGTTAAATAACGGAGAATACGAGTATTTGTTTACCCCTAAAGTAACATCCTCAGGTGCCCTTAGTCTGCACCTACATAAATTAACTATATGAACTACTGGCCACCACCCTGTATAACTATGATGGCCTAGCAGCGACAGTATAACCATGGATTGAACAATTCAAGATTTTACTAATAAGTAAACAATTTTGTCGCCATATCTTTAACAGTTCCAAAATAATCATTATTACAAAACCACTTTGTGTTTCTTACACGAGATGGGCCTATATACCACTCTTAAGACCTCGATCTTAAGAGCCACCCAAATATCTCCAGTTTACTTGAACTTGTACTCACGATGGTTTCAAATGAGTATAGAACTTTTGTAGAATCAAGTTATAAGCGGAATGATGAAAGCTTATTTCATTACAACTAAGTTAAGAAATGAACGTACAGTACCATGTTGTTAGTATCTTTTGCTGTAGTCTAGCTTTCTGCAGCATGGCCTTTGCACGAGCGCTAGAAGCATCCCAATGTTGTTGTTAAAACGATGCATGGTGATGAAGAAATCACAACGGCGAAATTCTGTGTACCTGCCTTTGTCAGAACGACAGAATTCGCATTTTACGTCATCCATCAAAATTTTTGCAACTGGTGTGACAACAAGTTTGATTTACCAACCTAAAACACATCGAATGATTTTCCTGTCCACCTGTCAACCACGGTTGACATAAACGCTAGATCACACCCCTTACCCTAAGGGGAATGGGGCCTGATTCCCTGCGGGGTGCTCCCGGATTTTTGCTCGTGGGAATCGTGCCGGATGACGCCGCTGGTCGATGGGTTTTCTCGGGAATCTCCCGTTTACTCCGCCGTTTAATTCCAACGCTGCTCCATTCTCACCTTAATCAACCTCTTCGGCTCTCAAGACCTCGCAGTTAAGAGCCGCTTAAATCTCTTCACTCTTCACAAGTAAGTTCAAATAATCGGCTTGATTGTCGTGAACTTTATAAACGTCACGACATAGTCAAATTATATTTTGTCGGAGCGAACAAACATGGGGTCAGTGAAGACGGTCTGATAGGCTATTAGACCTGTTCTTGCCGAATTTCTGGCTCGAATATGCAATTACATTTCTTTAAAATATAATTTCTGTGAAAGTCATAACAATATCAACGTTTGTTGGTGTGTCTAGTGAATCTTAATGCTGGTAAACACAATTGCAATTAAACTGTTTCAACAGAAAAAAGACAAGTGACAATGGAAAACGTATCATAATAGCTGTACGTAAATGTCGTGTACTTGCTGTGTATAAACATCTAAAACTCCCACTGCACGTTGGTAATCACTTCTGCGAAGATCGTTAGGCGTTGAATTCGTATTTTAAGTTTCCTGGCTCCAATCCTGGACAAAGTCGTATTTATTATTTAAGACGCAAAACATAATTTAACTACCAAATAATGGCAATGGGGTGGTTTGGTTTCAGCAACAAAATGTTACCAACTATTAATTTAACTGCGCCAATCAAATTTAATTTCATGCAACAAAACATTTTTCTCGGCGTTTGTATTGCGACTGTAACGCGCACCAGTATGATTATTATCATTCGAGTCCACATTTCAAACTTCTAAATAAAAATATAGTTTTCAAGATAATTGAAACATAATCCGGATACCGCGAATTTTATTAGTCTATGGTTGTTGTTTCTGCGTGTTTTACTGGGCGAGTAATAATATAAATGCCCAGAGCAGTTCCGGACTGCTGGCCCATTTTCGCGAGAAAACCAAGTCTATTTTTTCCCTGTAGCCAACAGATAAAGCGTATGTGCAATAATATTTTCGGTTGTTAAATGTAATGAAGATTTCATATTATGGGTTGCGAACAAAAATTTCTTTCCCTTTATGTCCAAGCTTTCAAGCTCTGGCATAAAGTACAACGAGAAAACAAAAACCAAACACGTCCTTTTGTTTTAGAAGTCAAAGTTGTACGTCAACATATGACGGCAATACATTAATATTTTGGAATAATTTTCAAATGTTTGATTAATGACGCCGCTTCGCTTTTTAACTAGTGGTTTTTCGTATAGATATAATTATATACGCAAATTTCCGGTTGATGTTATTTTTCTAACACTAAATCTGAATCATAGGTCTAAATCAATTTCATTAATTCCACTATAAATCTAATTATTCTGAATCTGCTGATCGCGGAATCGGTGGAATGCACAAACCACATGTACTGAGATTATTTGATACCACTAAAAATAGGTATAAATCATTGATAAAATTGGCAAATTACTGCAATGAAGTACTAATGAGGCTTTTGTTGTCCTCCAAATATCAGAACCAGCTTATAAGAAGTAATCTTTGAGTACGCTTAATTTTAAAATTTCTGTGGTCTAAAAGGAAACCTTAACGTTAGCGCGTACTACGAGCTGTTTACAGTCCTCGACTCTGAACTAATTTTGCACTCAAATAGTGTGACATTACAAGTTTGTATATTATTTTTTATCATGAAACGATCTCCAAGTTACACAACAGCACTAGCACCTAATGAAAAATCACATAAAATTGAAACACATTTCCTCAACTTCTCTAAAATAAAATGTATGAAATTAATATGGGACAACAGTATATAATTAGGAGTTATCGTTTATTAAAAAATATGAGTTTCTATGATATACGAATGTAGATACATAATTTTTCTTCTTGGCACTCACTTATCATTAGGTGTCATATTCTAGCTGTCCCTTTTATAGTGGCCCTGGAATTTAATTACATGTAATTACATAACTATGCCTAGGTAGTAAGATGAATGTAAAAAGAAGAACAAATTAAACGTTAGTAGTTATAGAATTTGTTCGGACACAATTTGAAGACAGAAGGTGTCGTGATTTTGGCGATTTGTTGATCACTGTAGTTAGCAGTAGCAGTATGCTACAGGCTTAAAAGTTAAGAGAAAAACTTCAACATTTGGCGTTATCGCAGATTCTGCATATGCAAAACGACGTTAAGAAGAATACAATTATACCAAGTTGGGCACCTCAAATGATTGTCTTCATCTCTAATTCAACACAAATATTTGCATAGACATGCATTCTTATAATGAAACAAGTGATTAACGCTCTTTATTTATTTTTATCTTTCATTTTGTTTATTATAATAACATTTAATGGGATAACCAAAGCGTCCTAGGACTACCGGTTAGCTCACCCAAACACAAAGGTTTGTTTGGACAAGTGATCGCCTACTATGTGGCGCGGTTGTTTGACCCCAGGCTTGCTCCTCCTGTGCTTGATCCTCGAAAGGTTTAAACAGGAGACACCATTCTGAGCGTATTTACTAGGGGAGAGCGATCAGGACTTTTCCAGTACTTCACATCGTCGTCTATTTGCCACTCCAGTCATCACATATAAAGAAAATATGCGTTTTTAAGCACCAGGCTGTTAGGTGCGCACTCCCCTACAGTCTTGGACTATGTCCATAACCTTGGATTCATTTGAGCTTGGTCAGAGCTCTAATTGACATTAGTTGAATACTGCCAATAGAAAGAGTATCGCTCTTTCTAATCGCAGTGGGTGGATGTACTCCACCCGAGGGTGGTTCCACCTTACCTGTCAACAGCAACGTACAGAGTTGAATCTGCACGCGCCACCTTGATGGGGCCGAGTGCTATCCTCACTCTACAAACCCGCTTTGTGAACGAGTCCTCTTACTAGGTGGACCAGACCGTCGGNTGAACGAGTCCTCTTACTAGGCGGGCCAGACCGTCGGCCCTTCGTTGATGAGCACCAACCCTTCGAAACCTGGCAACCTGCGTGAGTCAGCACGCTTACGTTTTGGGACAAAACTGGCGCCGGCGCCAAACGGCCACCATGTTGTGACGTCACCCAACCGCCAAGATGGATCCAGGTGACTTTTGACCTCGACTTCTGACCTTGATATTGACCCTATTCCCGTAACCCTGAATGAACCAAAAATATTCAAAATATTGCAGAACGATTATAAATAAAAAAAAAACCATAAAATTTTTAAAAAAATAAAAAATAATAAAATTATTTAAAAAAATTATTTAAAAACTTGTAGGAAATCGGGGGTTAGATGACAGGTGGATCGAATAAGCTCCCGATATGACCTGCCCTCGCAAGGTTGAGCAGTGACCATCTCGTCAGCCATGTTAGATGTCACCTTTGTGAAGGACCTTTGTCCTTCACCCCAGTAATCTTAAAGCCAAAAATTATATTTAAAAAATCCAAAAAATTAAAAATTTAACAAAAATATTTTCAAAATGTCCAAAAAAATTATAAAAAATATAAAAATTGCAAAAATATTAATAAAAAAAAATAAAAAAATCGTAAAAATTATTAAAATATTCTAAAAAATCCCGAAAAATTCCGAAAAATTTCAACAAATTCCCAAAAAACCTTTTACACTTGACCCAAGACACCAAGACACGTGACCCATGACTCAACACCCAAGACCCATGACCCATGACTCATGACCCATGGCCAATTACCTATTGACCCATTACCCCATGACCCATGACCCATTGACCCATATACCCATTAACCTATTGACTCATTGAAACATTGTCCAATTGACCATGATCCATGACCCAAAAAATCCTAAACATTTATAAAAAATACAAACTTATTAATAAATGTATAAAAATCTTACGTTTCCAGAGGTTTCCTCAGCAACACGTCCAGCAGACGACTGTCCCCCGCCAATGTTTCTCATTGGTTAATTAGTCGACAGGCCTCCACCCCCTCACCCGTTCTCATTACGTCGAATGCACTCCACCCTTCGTATTCATTTATTCTTTTGTCATTTGATTAGGTTTTTTTCTTTTATGTGATGCTAGTGTATTAATTATCGATTTCGCCACTACAGCAGCTGTGGATTTAGCCACCATACTGGCAGTTGTTGACCATGCCCTTGACCCCAATTACACATAACTAGAAAAAATCGAGAAAATCCACAGTCCAGATAAATGACCATTACTAGATGGTCACAACAAGTACCCATACCGACTAACCATACTAGCCAACGACTGACTCCACGTAGCACTAACTCCACCCAAGACTGGTTCCAGGCGAGATTGACTGAGAAAAAGACTAGCTCCTGACGAGACCAGTTCCTGCAAAACTTACAAGAACAACCGTCGAGACATAACTACCATATCACCCACCTATACAAACGATGGTGTTTAATCTCTAAAAAAAAGTATTTAAAAAGAGTCTCGTAGCTAACCTTTTCGCAGAAAATCTTCTCAGCATCTTCGCAAAACATTTCTACCAGAGATGACTATACCAAAGGCCACTATACCAAACTTACCAAGCCAATTTACCAGACCAACTTACCAAGCAAACCAACTATCTGCGAAGCAATCCTCAAAAATTTTCCCCTCATTTCAGTCGTTCGTCATATAAAACTCAGTCGATTTTAAACGACACGAGAAAGGCATAATACTTCAAATCGAACTATATTCCTACTACTGCATACCCTCACATAAATTTGATCTAAAACAGACTCTCAATTGACTGTTTACACCACTGAATGAAAAATGAATAAGTCTTTCAGAAAAGCAGAAGGGACTGTATAAGAAATCAAACACGCATTAATGTGTCTCTATGAAACTTATTTTTTTACTTACTATATAGATTATTTATTTCTAGTTATTTTGAGCATTCCATCATTACTTTTCTCAGATGTTTGAAGATCATGGATAGTAGCCAACAGTCTCATATGATGCAACCCAGTTCCTTTCGTTTACAAATTATTTGAGATATCTAAAAAAAAATGCGCCAGAAATACCTCTGTTTTTAAGGTCAATCAAATATGCGAGACTAACAACAAGAACGTTCGGTTCTTCGGGAAATAGGTAGCCAGTATTCTCGGTGTCTTCTGCCTTTTTCGTGTCACTTATTTCAGCAAATGTGTTGGAGGGATGTGTAAGTACATCGAGAAATTCTCCATCATCGTCTTCAACATTATCACTGTCTTCATGTTCATTTTCATCTATGCTGTCTTCATTATCGTCTTCACTTCCGGTTTCATCCTCAATATTATATATGTTTTTCTTTGTAGCAGGAGTTGTATGCTCATCAGTATATATATAGCCTACAACCGTTTATTTTAAAGTTTGTCGACTTCACGCGAACATCTTGCAAGAGAACATTCTACGCGAACTGACTCTACCGCACTCATTCCATCTTTTACATTAACTGTATCATCATAATCGCCTGTCAAATTGATACCCATTGATGCAGCAAGAGTTATTGCCGGCAACACTTGCTGAGTCCCAGTAGACGAACCGTTGCAGACCTCGGTATGTTCTTTCAATTTATCACCTTGCATATATTACATGTGGTCATAGTCGTAATGCTTCATGAAGCGAGTTTCCTTGTCGTTTGCAAACATTTTATGTAGTGCATTAACAGGATATAACGAAGTCATCACATGCTGTTTCTCAGTGGGCGAAAAAAAACAATATAATTACTATCTATAATGTGTTTACTTAAGTTATCACATCGAGTGAACTACCTAGGACGGTTTTTGCAGCCAAAAATCACACGAGATCGGTTCTTTAAACAGTCACTCTTCTCATGTCACCGCGCATTGCATCTTTTACTGAAGGACTTGGCACAGTAACATCATTGTTTCCATGCAATTTGTGGGCAGTTGTTGAAGGTATGTATCTAGTCGAACATGACAAACACGATTTCACATCNACTTTTACTGAAGGACTTGGCACAGTAAGGTCATTGTTTCCATGCAATTTGTGGGCAGTTGTTGAAGGTATGTATCTAGTCGAACATGACAAACACGATTTCACATNTCATTGTTTCCATGCAATTTGTGGGCAGTTGTTGAAGGTATGTATCTAGTCGAACATGACAAACACGATTTCACATCATCATTGATTTGCATTCTATTCAAGCATATATGAATTCATACACTTTACTCCTACCGACTGACTCCTGCCGACTGACTCCTGCAAACTGACTCCTACAGATTGACTACTCCTCCTCAGGACTCCTGCAGACTGACTCCAGAAGACTGACTCCTACAGACTGACTCTTGCCGACTGACTTCTGCAGATTGACTCCTTCAGACTGACTCATCCTCCTTTTCAGAACTCCTGCCGACTGACTACTGCAGACTGATCCCTGCAGTCTGACTCCTGCTGACTGACTCCTGCAGACTGACCCCTGTAGACTAACTCCTCNCTACTGCAGACTGATCCCTGCAGTCTGACTCCTGCTGACTGACTCCTGCAGACTGACCCCTGTAGACTAACTCCTCCTCCTCCTCAGGACTGCTGCAGACTGTCTCCAGAAGACTGACTCCTACAGACTGACTCTTGCCGACTGACTCATGCCGAGTGACTACTGCCGCTGACTCCTGGAGACTGAATCCTGCAGACTGACTCCTGCCATGATGTTACTGACTTTCTGGTTTAAAAGAACTAGCGTATGATACATGCATATATTAATTTGTAAATGCAGATAATTCATCGCGTTCATTAAAAGTGTCGAGCATCAGATATTTCCATATGACACATAGTCGATGCTTTTTTACAAGCTATTGCTCGACGAATCGTATAGTTAAACGAACAGTCACTGGATAACTCACCAATACCACTCATTCGCGAGCATGCCCATAATAGTCAATGTAGCACCATCCAAACGGGACTAGAACCAGCGAAATACACACTCGCAAACATCATCGATGTTGAGAAGCGAGTCGCCCCTTTGCGATGTATTTTGCAAAACTTTTCACGAACCATTCATCCATTGTATGAACTTACCCTCTCGAATCACTTCACCAAACACATAGTGAATTATCCATCTGATTGGAGGAAAATTTCAGGTACTGCTCTTTTAAAGAGCCCGCATTTTTCTCCCACGAGACCCTTCTGCCATACATTTCAAATAAAAATATGATATAACTCTGAAAAACCCAAATAATCTTTCGTCCTAGAAGAAAACACTTAGTTACTATAATATATATTATTTTAATATAATTGCAGGTGTATGTATACATATTATAAATATGTATCGAAATATAAACTTTTAAAATTAATTCTATACACAATTATGTATATTCTTCCGTGGTAGCATATATCTATCTATAACAGAGAAATAGCAATAAGCATTTTTACCATTCAATGGCGAAGTTTTTAACCTTGCACTCATTGAAATTTAAAAACAAATGCAGACTTTGTCAGGAAAAAGTATAAAAAGCATGNCTACTGCAGACTGATCCCTGCAGTCTGACTCCTGCTGACTGACTCCTGCAGACTGACCCCTGTAGACTAACTCCTTCTCCTCCTCAGGACTGCTGCAGACTGTCTCCAGAAGACTGACTCCTACAGACTGACTCTTGCCGACTGACTCATGCCGAGTGACTACTGCCGACTGACTCCTGGAGACTGAATCCTGCAGACTGACTCCTGCCATGATGTTACTGACTTTCTGGTTTAAAAGAACTAGCGTATGATACATGCATATATTAATTTGTAAATGCAGATAATTCATCGCGTTCATTAAAAGTGTCGAGCATCAGATATTTTCATATGACACATAGTCGATGCTTTTTTACAAGCTATTGCTCGACGAATCGTATAGTTAAACGAACAGTCACTAGATAACTCACCAATACCACTCATTCGCGAGCATGCCCATAATAGTCAATGTAGCACCATCCAAACGGGACTAGAACCAGCGAAATACACACTCGCAAACATCATCGATGTTGAGAAGCGAGTCGCCCCTTTGCGATGTATTTTGCAAAACTTTTCACGAACCATTCATCCATTGTATGAACTTACCCTCTCGAATCACTTCACCAAACACATAGTGAATTATCCATCTGATTGGAGGAAAATTTCAGGTACTGCTCTTTTAAAGAGCCCGCATTTTTCTCCCACGAGACCCTTCTGCCATACATTTCAAATAAAAATATGATATAACTCTGAAAAACCCAAATAATCTTTCGTCCTAGAAGAAAACACTTAGTTACTATAATATATATTATTTTAATATAATTGCAGGTGTATGTATACATATTATTAATATGTATCGAAATATAAACTTTTAAAATTAATTCTATACACAATTATGTATATTCTTCCGTGGTAGCATATATCTATCTATAACAGAGAAATAGCAATAAGCATTTTTACCATTCAATGACGAAGTTTTTAACCTTGCACTCATTGAAATTTAAAAACAAATGCAGACTTTGTCAGGAAAAAGTATAAAAAGCATGNCGAAGTTTTTAACCTTGCACTCATTGAAATTTAAAAACAAATGCAGACTTTGTCAGGAAAAAGTATAAAAAGCATGGGCCTACCAATACCTGACACATAGTACATTCAACTGTTAACAATGACTACATCAGGGAAACTTCATATAATAGATTAGAACTGCACACCATCGCAAAACTTATTAGTATTTATCTGTTATAGATTGCTATATGCTACCGCGGAGTTTTTCAATGTCTTTTTAATGTACACAATTCTTTACTACATTATATTGTTCCATCTTTAACGGTTTAGACAGCGTATTGCAAGACGGTGGGCTGGCGGCAAACATTTTTCCGGCTTGATTCACTATTATCGTCACTGCTTATTCCTTATGATACTTTACGTAACAAAATATACACTTAAACCTGGCAAGAGAACATAGCTATGTATTAACAAAAAACACGTAAATCTGATAAGTGGTTCTCGAGTGATAAGGGCACTGACAGACAGAGAGGCGTTGAGTTTTATAATACGAAAATAATATTAACACTAAGTAAAATTATAACTTAATAGAAAAAAATCCTAAACCATAATTCTGTAGTCCATGCGAGCGGAGCCACGGGCCCAACTAGTCGTATATAAAATAAAATAAAACCTTTTAGAAACACAATTTTCTGCAGATCTGTATATGTTACTTTGGAGTACAAACTAAACAAAAATCTTTGCATTGAATGATTACGACTGGGCAAGTGAAATAAGTAAATAGATATGCTAATAAACTGAGGAAAAAAAGTTTTGCATGACCATGCATCTATAGTATTTGTTAAGTTCCGATAGTCATATTATATCCGAAAAATACCCCATTCCCCAGCAGTGTAGTGCCTGACATAGTTATTGTTTGCTGCCAATCAAGACAGCAGTATTGCACTGTGACAGTTTAATCTTGCTACCGTATCGAACTGCCGATGCCTTGGAATGCTGCCAGAGCATCTGCAGGAAGAGTGTTTTTTGTAGTAGGAACTATACAGATAGTTGTGAACACAATTTTACAGTATTGTNCAGAGCATCTGCAGGAAGAGTGTTTTTTGTAGTAGGAACTATACAGATAGTTGTGAACACAATTTTACAGTATTGTTACAGTAACAGTAACATATTGTAAACCCAGTAGTGCTGTTTCGTAACTACAAGAGAATGTTGTATATAAACCATCTAGTTTTTTCCTTCAAAACTTTACAGAACAAGTATGATAGCTACAACAGTGTCGTGGACTGTTGGAGGTACCCACCGATTCTGTTAAGATAAGAGAGCTAGTATCGTACAGTTAACCAACAAGAATGGTAATTCAACAAAGTCGCGGACTGTTTATAGGCATCCTCTAATTATTTTAAAGGTTATAAAACCAGTAGAATTGACAATACAAAGATAANAGAGCATCTGCAGGAAGAGTGTTTTTTGTAGTAGGAACTATACAGATAGTTGTGAACACAATTTTACAGTATTGTAACAGTAACAGAACAAGATATTGTAAACCGAATAGTGCTGTTTCGTAACTACAAGAGAATGTTGTATATAAACCACCTAGTTTTTTCCTTCAAAACTTTACTGAACAAGTATGATAGCTACAACAGTGTCGTGGACTGTTGGAGGTACCCACCGATTCTGTTAAGATAAGAGAGCTAGTATCGTACAGTTAACAAACAAGAATGGTAATTACAACAATGTCGCGGACTGTTTATAGGCATCCTCTAATTATTTTAAAGGTTATAAAACCAGTAGAATTGACAATACAAAGATAANGTCGCGGACTGTTTATAGGCATCCTCTAATTATTTTAAAGGTTATAAAACCAGTAGAATTGACAATACAAAGATAACGAGGAAAATGTTGCTATTGTTAAGTAATATCTATTTAGTGGAGGCTGTTGACAATCTGTGAGGGAAATGTGCACCCTCTAAAGTGTTGACAAACACCGCAATGTTAGGCATTAAATGTAATAATAGCAACAAGGGCATTGGAATGTTCCATTTGTTTTTAGAAGACGTATATCACTTACACGAGTAAGACATAAAAACGAATTATTTACACCAAATTTTATTCGTACTACAAATTATTGATGTGAAAGGAAATCCTGTTTACACAAACGTTACTCGTCAAGACCTTTATATATGTAATGACACCCAATTTTTAATGAAACATATATATAACATAAAGGAAAGATTATTTTATTAAATAAATAAGCTAACTCATATGGGAATTCGTCTCGTGAGATTCGTCTGCAGACACTTTACATGACATTCTGTAAATAAAATTAACCAATGCAAGACAAATACATTTAAAATCCTTATTTTCATTATTGATACAAAAGTCAAACGGTATAATGCACGTGTCTTTTAACATAAGATCCGACAANTAAAATCCTTATTTTCATTATTGATACAAAAGTCAAACGGTATAATGCACGTGTCTTTTAACATAAGATCCGACAATTCGAGACTGCCTGTTTTCACGAGGAATTTTTAAAGTTTTGAAAAATAAGTACTAATAGCAGCGCATTCTATGAGTCAACAAGGGGTTAACAATAGACGACACAAGATGGCAAGAGATACCATGACGCTCAGTAAAGGTAACAAAGCAGATGGTTAGGATTACCATACACTTTTGCTGTGGCCACCATGCCGCTCAGTAAAGGCAACAGAGCAGATAGTAAGGATTACCATACACTTTTACTGAGGCCACTATACTTCTCAGTTAAGGCAACATAACAGTTTCTTACCACTACCTTTTGTTACTGCTGGTTGCAGCAGAGCAGAATTGTAGAGAAAAACCATACTGCACTGTAGTTAGAACTCTACTTGATTGTAACCGCAACATTATATTATGTAGAAAGCAATGACGTCACTGATTTGTGACGCACTGACCTTTACAGAATGTTCTGTTGACGTTACCAATATATATTTAACAATATTCGTAGCGTAGCCACAACCAAGCAGACTGCTGCCCCTATTTTAACAGTCTGGAGTGTAACGACTACAGAATTATGGTTCCTAAAACAATATTTTTCTTTCAGTGTAGTGATTGCCCTTGTGCCACCACAACAGCGCAAGACATATTGGTAGTGATCAGTTTCAGGAGATGACTATTTTCCACTGCAGCTGACCTGCGGCGAGATCTTCGTCGAGTGACTGGAGTGAAGGTATCGACGCAGACTGTCCGGGACAGGCTTCACCAGGACCACGGACTTGACTAAGCCCATGGAGTGTTCATCTCTATCGCATCATCACCGAACTGAGTGATCAGCCTGGGGGCGTGCACACCTGGAATAGAAGCTTGTCTCGTGGAGGCATGAGACGAGACGCGTGTGTGTCTGCATCCTGCACGGTCTGTGATAATGTGGCGTAATCATGTACCTACAGCGACGTCCATCCATATAGTGGTGGCAGTGTGATGTTCTGGGCAGGAATAATGCTTGGAAGATCTGCGAAACTCATGCACATCAACATCATCCCAAAAGGCCAGTATTGTGTGGAAGAGGTTCTTGAGCCTGTTGGGCATGCTTTTCAAACTATTCAACTAGAAAATTCTGTCAAAGACAAATACTTTGTTTTAACTTTAAAGGAGCACAGATTTTTTTGCCATTTTTGGAAGAATAAATCTATTAGTATAAAATATGAAAAATAAGCCAACCTGTTTGTCAGATTTTAAAAAGTTGGAAGATTGGCAAATTGAGCGAATACTGAAAAAGGAGACAGTATGCTGAGCAGATTGAAAAATAAATCCACAGTGACGTAAGCTAAGAGGAAGTATGATTACTATGGGAATAAAATACGATATCCATTTTACTTTATGATTTTAAATTTGCTCCGAGCTTGTTAGTAACCGACTTTCTTATTCTGCAAATTAAACAGGGTCTGGCTGTTTTGAACTATAATGAACAGTAAGAGGCCACAATCACAAGTGACGGTTGTATGAAAAATAGAAATAATTAGCATGTAAAGAGCTGGTCGCCTTGAAAATGTACGAACACCGCAGCAGTCCCGTGGTTTTCAAGCTTGCCTTGAAATCACGGCGCCACTTGTTTGAGTCTCGTGAAGGTCAAACTGTTCCATAAATTACAGTATTTTAGCGTGATAGTAAATGTTATTTGGCTAGTTACTGAGACTTGTAAATTATCTATATACTTGCTGTATTCCTTGGATTCAGAAGGTAAATTTTCCCCACAAAAAAAAAATTAGAAATAAGAATATGGTCACTTTAAAGCCAAGCACATTTAATGAGTTTTAGAAGTAACCATGTGTTCAGCTAGTCGTTACATATTCAGATTTCTGAGGAAAAACCTATTCACCAAACACATTGTCATGAAACCAAAAATTCGGTTTCTAATATTACCTTTTTTTAATATAACGTTATCATACAAATAAATTGAAAATTCGTGCGATATAAATTTTACGGCTCTTATTCATGCCTGCTCGCTCCCCACCAAGACGAACCGGGTCACTCCCGGATTTTCACATGTGGGAATCGTGCCGAACGATACCACTGGTCGGCGGGTTTGTACGGAGATATCCCGTTTCCTCCGACCCTTCATTCCGGCACCGATCCATACTCACCTCAATCACCCTCCTCGGCTCTCAAGACCTCGCTGTTAAGAGCCGCCCAAAGGTCTTCACTCAGTTTTTAATCTCTCAAATTCATGTTTATATCTTAAGCCACCTCTCATATCAAAACATTAATGTATTTACCAGGATAAATTTTCATTCTTCGGGTCGTAAATGGAGCTTCCAGACGCGTTAGCACGTCTTGTAGCACGCTTTGTCTAACTTATTGTACACAGGATTACCAACTATCTCCATATGTTCAAGTTGACGTGCATTTGGTTTTAACGGCTGCACTTAAAATTGATATTTAACATCGTAAGTGTCAACACGGTAAACTCCATACATTATAGATATGTAAGTTCAACTAATTTGAACTGAAGAACTCTACGTAATGACTAGAGAATTTCAAATGAAAAATAAAAAAACTTTGTGAAGCTTTCCTTTTTCACTTAAGCACCAGGTGTTATTTAAAGACTCTCGTGAGGATTGGCTATTGTTCGTGCACCTACAATAATGATTGATCATCTCTCATTTATGAGAAAAAAATATCGTGTAGGCAGTGCCTCGTCACCGGAAATGACTTTCAATAAAGACATGGAAGAAGCTCGCTAGGCCATTTCCCTTGCCCACCTGATATAGAGAGCCTTTCCGTATATAATGATAGCATCTACGCTGTCATTATTAATTAAACACTGCTCCCCGTCAGGGTTTAAAGTAGGCCTACATAGGTTTGTCAGCAATTTTTAGGTATTCAGTATTTATAAGACTGCTCTGAATTACTGATTTGTTGGTACACTTCTATAATTTTCTAGTAGGAATAGGTGATATGTATTTTTCAGACTAATTTCCGAAGGAAATATAGACCTACTAGCGAACTGGCCCGGCTTCGCCCGGGTATAATTGAGTTTTACAGTGATACACTAATAAATAAACTGGGAAAAGACAGTTCATTTATGTGAAAACAGAATTATAAAATTAGACTATGTTGGCCTAGGTTGTTAACTGGTTGCGGCAACCCAAAAGGAAGGAAATATTTTTTACCCGATAGCCATGAAGTAGAGTATTGTTTTTGGAGTGTATCGTTGCAACTATCGCGTAGTTACCACATTTCGCTTTCCAGCATCGATGTATGAAAATCAAAACGTGAGTTTCATTAAGTTGTAGCTTTAGAAATAAGTGTAGGTAGGTACTACATTTTGCGCTTGGCTGAGGGATCTTAATCGATCATCAAATTTAAGCAACGTTCCCAGTGGCACACATTTNGTACTACATTTTGCGCTTGGCTGAGGGATCTTAATCGATCATCAAATTTAAGCAACGTTCCCAGTGGCACACATTTGGATGGGTGACCGTTTAGTGGCATAACATCTCAGCGCTTCCGGGCTTCGGAGGGCNTTATCATACAAATAAATTGAAAATTCGTGCGATATAAATTTTACGGCTCTTATTCATGCCTGCTCGCTCCCCACCAAGACGAACCGGGTCACTCCCGGATTTTCACATGTGGGAATCGTGCCGAACGATACCACTGGTCGGCGGGTTTGTACGGAGATATCCCGTTTCCTCCGACCCTTCATTCCGGCACCGATCCATACTCACCTCAATCACCCTCCTCGGCTCTCAAGACCTCGCTGTTAAGAGCCGCCCAAAGGTCTTCACTCAGTTTTTAATCTCTCAAATTCATGTTTATATCTTAAGCCACCTCTCATATCAAAACATTAATGTATTTACCAGGATAAATTTTCATTCTTCGGGTCGTAAATGGAGCTTCCAGACGCGTTAGCACGTCTTGTAGCACGCTTTGTCTAACTTATTGTACACAGGATTACCAACTATCTCCATATGTTCAAGTTGACGTGCATTTGGTTTTAACGGCTGCACTTAAAATTGATATTTAACATCGTAAGTGTCAACACGGTAAACTCCATACATTATAGATATGTAAGTTNCGGCTGCACTTAAAATTGATATTTAACATCGTAAGTGTCAACACGGTAAACTCCATACATTATAGATATGTAAGTACAACTAATTTGAACTGAAGAACTCTACGTAATGACTAGAGAATTTCAAATGAAAAAAAAAAAAAAACTTTGTGAAGCTTTCCTTTTTCACTTAAGCACCAGGTGTTATTTAAAGACTCTCGTGAGGATTGGCTATTGTTCGTGCACCTACAATAATGATTGATCATCTCTCATTTATGAGAAAAAAATATCGTGTAGGCAGTGCCTCGTCACCGGAAATGACTTTCAATAAAGACATGGAAGAAGCTCGCTAGGCCATTTCCCTTGCCCACCTGATATAGAGAGCCTTTCCGTATATAATGATAGCATCTACGCTGTCATTATTAATTAAACACTGCTCCCCGTCAGGGTTTAAAGTAGGCCTACATAGGTTTGTCAGCAATTTTTAGGTATTCAGTATTTATAAGACTGCTCTGAATTACTGATTTGTTGGTACACTTCTATAATTTTCTAGTAGGAATAGGTGATATGTATTTTTCAGACTAATTTCCGAAGGAAATATAGACCTACTAGCGAACTGGCCCGGCTTCGCCCGGGTATAATTGAGTTTTACAGTGATACACTAATAAATAAACTGGGAAAAGACAGTTCATTTATGTGAAAACAGAATTATAAAATTAGACTATGTTGGCCTAGGTTGTTAACTGGTTGCGGCAACCCAAAAGGAAGGAAATATTTTTTACCCGATAGCCATGAAGTAGAGTATTGTTTTTGGAGTGTATCGGTGCAACTATCGCGTAGTTACCACATTTCGCTTTCCAGCATCGATGTATGAAAATCAAAACGTGAGTTTCATTAAGTTGTAGCTTTAGAAATAAGTGTAGGTATGTACTACATTTTGCGCTTGGCTGAGGGATCTTAATCGATCATCAAATTTAAGCAACGTTCCCAGTGGCACACATTTGGATGGGTGACCGTTTAGTGGCATAACATCTCAGCGCTTCCGGGCTTCGGAGGGCACGTCAAATATTCGGTCTTGGTTGTAATCGATTGATAGCAGTCGTTAAGCCATTTCAGAGGTCCTTGGGCGGCCTGATAAACTATGACACCAGAGGAAAAAATATTTCTGTCACGTTCTCAGCCGTTGCAGAATTACGTTTTGTTGTTATTGTACAGGAACCGTATAATTTTCCGAAATAAAGGTACCCTATGTCCTATTCCAGGACCTTAAGTATCTACATACCAAATTTCATCAAAATCCGTTCCACCGTAATGGAATCTGAGTGGTAACAAATATATATACACACACACAAACTTTCGCATTTATAATATTAGTAGGATTAGTAGGATGAGATGACTTTGCTGTCTGCGTGTATGTTTGTTTAGGTTCGTACGATGTGTATTGACTGTGTGTAGTAGGTCTCTTTTCCCCCCGCCCCTACACCAAACAAAAATATTTTTACCTGATAACAGGATTTCACCAAACTTGGTTCACATACTTAGTAAATAAACTGAATTTCTAAACTTTTTAATAACACCGGATGTTTATTTTTAAAATAACAACAATGTAAAAATTTTGGGCGCTAATATATCTCTGAAACCATTTCATTGATTTAAACCTAATTTGGTAGTTTCTCAGTGCGTCATATAAACAACGAATGTAGAAAGCGAAAATGTTATTTTTCTGCCCGGTTGTCAATTTTTAAGATATCGTTACATGCAAATAAAGTTTTTGTTATACCTCAGGAACAACTCAACCGATTCCTGTAAAATAGGGGANTAAGATATCGTTACATGCAAATAAAGTTTTTGTTATACCTCAGGAACAACTCAACCGATTCCTGTAAAATAGGGGACATAAATAATACTATTGTAGACCATGTAAATATGTGCCAATTAAATGGGTAAAACATTTACTTTCAAAATGGCGGTCATAGAGACATTTTAGGTATTATATTACGACAGATCATAAAAACTAACGTGTTTTAAGTGACTCAGAAACTTATTTTCAAAATGGCAGTTGCATAAATAATTTAACTTAGAATACTATTACTATGAAGCAATGTAACAATTTTCAAATTAATTTTGTATGTTTGCGGCCATTTAAATTGATAGGTTTTGATTTCAAAACACCTAGACACTTATTTTTAAAACAGTAGTCATTTAATTTTTTTAGCATAGTATGTTATAACTTTTATGCAAATCCACATAACCGTTTTCAATTTTACTTTGTATACACATAGTAGCTATGCGAGCATTAAATTATCTAACACATAAAGTCATTTATCCACCTTTTCGGAAGATAGTACCACATGAAAAATAGTCTTGTGTCCTATCTCGGTAAACAGTTAACGGATACCCGCCAAATTCAGGGACAAGTTATAATTTTGTAGTTCATCTAAATTTATATTATATGGAGCTAGTGGCATAGGTGATAGGCATATATAAAAATAATAGTCATGTAAATATTTAAGGTTAGTACGCCAGGCCCAAAACAATCTTAACCGAACTTAATATACTAGCAGTGTCTATGACAAACATAGAATATTCCAGTACATAACATTTTGNAAAACAATCTTAACCGAACTTAATATACTAGCAGTGTCTATGACAAACATAGAATATTCCAGTACATAACATTTTGGTCTGCCATTAATGAAGATAGCACCGCATGTAAGAATGGAGCTTTATTGACAGATGTCGAAGACCAATAAATAATTCCCACCAAATTTTGTACACAAATAGTGCTGCTATAGGCAACGTAAACTAATACATTTTAAGTGTGTCTGGCATTATTTACAATATGGCTGTGGTATAAATAATTTAGATATGTTTGTCATATCAATTAAATAATTTAATAAAATTAACTTAAACTTTGTATGCCAACAGTTTCTACTAGAAGCATCAAACATCAAATATACTCATAGCCATGATCTTTTGCCCGTCTTTTTGTGAGATGCTGACAGGTGATATGGCAACATTTAAGCCATATCTCGAGAAACAGTCAAATAATTCCCACCAATTATTTTACACAAGTACTGCTCCAGTAGGCCATGTAAATTAACATTATTTATCTGGGTCTAACATTCAGATAAGTTTATCACATACCAGTTGTTAAGAGGTGATAATATGGACCATTCTGAAGAGAAAACACCGATAAAAATTATGATCTTTATATTCGCAAAGGTGTCTGATATACAGCTATGTGAAACTTACAGGAATGAGAACGGTACAGGTGATAGTAAATGAACAGATAGTAACGTGTTGTGTTTTATTGTATAAATTTCCTTTACAACGCATGTTCAAAAATTCCACTGCCAACGTCAGCTCATGTAGTCAGATTCTGTGTCGCTAATCGAACCTGGTGTCCACATTCTTCTTTAACGTGCACACAAGTATTTAACACGCCAGAAAGCAATTACTCCCTTGTTTGCTCTTCTCGCCTGTAGACTTCGGTCATCAACCAACACCACAAACAATAATCTAGCGGAGAAAGGTCAGGTGAGTGTGGTGGCCAAGTAACGGCACCGCCAAGACCGATCCAATAGCCAGGAGAAGTTTCATTAAGGTACTGTACCACGGGTTGTGTCGATTTGCAGGGGTTTCATCCTTTTACAAGAACATTTCAGCCCTTGTTACCAATGGAAAGTCCTTCAAATACTCCGGCAACAGATTCTCCAGGAGGTACAGATACCGTTCTCCGTTAAGACTGTTGTTTACAATAACTGGACCAATGAGTTGGTTAACATGCTCCCTATACGATACCCAACTTCTGCTACATTCTGTTATACCTATGGGTACAACAGAAGGCATTAAAGTTTCTATAGCAGAAGAGAAGAAAGAATTAATCAGTTTATACCCACACGTTACCAAAAGTGCTAATATAAAATTGTAAATCGCAGGCAAAAACATCTTGCAGACATGGCAGACATTCCGCAGTTGGCAGAGGTACAATTGCAATCAAATATTATATGTATTTGCTTCGTGGTACATACGAAAACTACGAAGATTATTTGTTTAGTTGAGGACTGCATTTATTTAATTTTCTAAGTACGAGTACTAGACTATTAATGCATGGAAAATGATGTTAGTAACGGCACTGCTTACGTATGAAAAACAAGGTACTGTTTTCACGTTTATGTGACCGCGGTGGCTGAGCGGTTAGCNGTAACGGCACTGCTTACGTATGAAAAACAAGGTACTGTTTTCACGTTTATGTGACCGCGGTGGCTGAGCGGTTAGTCTGCTCGTCCCCCACCAAGGCAAATTGAGTTCAATCCCAGGTCGGGTCACTCCCGGATTTTTGTATATGGAAATTGTGTCGGACGATGCCTCTGGTTGGCGGGTTTTCTCAAGGATATCCCTTTTCCCCCACCCATTCATTCCGGATCTGCTTCATACTGTCAAAATCTAAATGTTAAGAGCCTCCCAAATCTCTTCAGTCAGTCTCTATTCACGTTTATGTACAACGGACATTCACGCGAAAAATTAAATCATTATAAAATTTTTTTACTATTTATAATACTCAATATTGTGCTTTCCGTAATTTAACATGCTTTTCTGGTAAGAAGACTAAAATAAATAAAATATATCACATTACCAACAATAAGGCTTTTATGTGTGCTTGTTAACATTACTCTTGCTACACAGCTCAAATTATATACTTTAGAAAACAATCGATTTGATTAGCAAACAACCACAGGCAGCCAATTACACTGTGCAGTTACTTGCTTATTATAGCTGTAAGGGAAAGATATTCTGGAAATAAATGTTTTCTAACAATAACGTAAATTATGAACAGCAATAATGTATCACATAAAAATATAAATACATTTTTGTTGCATGACGTAGATTTGAACTATGCGGCGCAGACTAGCGCACAAGCCCACTTTTTTTTTAAGTTGACTTTGTTGACATAGTGACCGATATATTTTGCCGTTGGACAGAGCGTGTTTGACGTTTGGTAGTGTGAGTGTTTGTGACGTTTGACGAGCTCAAGTTAGACCGTCCTGATTAAAAATTTACATTACACATTTGCGTGACATGCGAACTGAAGATCTGCCGCGAGGGAGCCGGGGTGTGAACTACCGACCCTCCGACTTAGTCAGCCACTCTGCCCCTGAGCTATGGGAGCAGAGCTCACTGAGATACGCACGCAAGTTACAAAGTTGCGGTGTAAAAGGATACATACAACACAAAAAAATCATATTTATTTAGTATTTTTAACGTTGTGTTTATTGTTTCATTATGACCGTGGGAATAAATTGGAACTTTTTCTTTACATACTCTTACATAAGTTTAATTTTGTACATAAATACGTCCTACAGAACCCGTAATCTTTTCGTAACGGACATATACGGCTTGAGATTGTTACTCTGGTGTCCACCATCTTATCTGTCGCAGTTCCGTGGGTAAAGCAGAAATTTAGAACACGTTCTATTACAGTTTCGGGCATGCCTATGGGTACAAAAACTGTTATACCCACCCCCCTCCCCCGAAGAGGGCTGGATTGTAACCTACACGGGAGCAGAAANCTATGGGTACAAAAACTGTTATACCCACCCCCCTCCCCCGAAGAGGGCTGGATTGTAACCTACACGGGAGCAGAAACGCCAGCAGAAAATGGGTGGGAAAACTGCTACGAAAATGGGTACCGTATGGGGCCGGTTTTATCAATGAAACCACCACACATTCTATAATAAATGACGCCGTGAGTTTTCACATAGTTCTATATCGGACACCATTGTGAATAGAGCATTTTTTTATAGATATTTTCCTTTAAGAATGCTCCATACTATCACCTCCTAACGTATGTCCATTTCCCTCTGAAACACTTTGTATATTAAACAGTTTGACCAATGTCAATCAAAATTTGTATGCTGAAAGTTTCAATTAGCAGCATCAGATATGTCCATAAGAACCTCATTTTATGATTTTTGGACAATAGTGAGAAATGAGAAAATAACGCTTGTATGCCTTGTCTCGGGAACCAGTCAACCTATTTCCACCAAATTTTGCACACGTAGTGCAACGGTAGACCATGTGAACTTGAATGATTTAAATGTCTCACAGAGATTTTTAAAATGATGCTCCTGTAAATATTTGATATTGGTAAACCCGATTTACCAAAACGTTATACTCATTACAACCGAAGTTGATGCTCCATTCCTACCTCCTTAAAGCAGGTGTTTACAAGCCAGCTTACGGTATGA
Organism: Clitarchus hookeri; assembly: GCA_002778355.1. NCBI lineage: Eukaryota > Metazoa > Arthropoda > Insecta > Phasmatodea > Phasmatidae > Clitarchus > Clitarchus hookeri. The sequence continues at coordinate 55,118 of NQII01004848.1, forward strand.
AGCGTTCTGGTATCGATTCCTGGTTAAGGCATCTGTGTATTTGTAACTTTCTTACTAATTTTTCATGTTTCGGGTTTTATCTCTTATTATATCGCTGCCAACGAGACGTGAAGGCCCACCTACCATCTAACCTTTTAAGAACTTCATAGAAATTATTTGCATCTGTGTAGAGTTAAGAGCCTTACTAGATATATTGTAACCTCTAGTTGATTAATGGCTTTACGGTGGGAGGTAAATCATGTTGCGCTTTCCTTACTATAGCCACTTAATACATACTTTATACTTACATATGTAAAAACAATATTCATCCGTGGCTCACCAGAGGCGGATCCAGGAGTCAGTCTTGGATGTTCAGGAAAATGTTTTATTGAATATTAATATCTGAAATATGTTACCATTTTTATTTCTTTGCTCCACTTCACCATGTAAATAATGCATAAAGGAACAACTGCGCTCTTCGTTCAAAAGTTTAACTGAATTTTTATAACTTTTATTAAAACATAATTTTTATTTTCAGTATTAAATACTATTTCTCTATTATTATGCTGCCATGTCTCTTCGTGGTTCAATAAATATTTTCGACGCATTTTGGACATTTGATATTTAATAACGTATTTTGTGCAATTAACCATTTATTCAGACTTGACTGCTAACATGAATATGCAAGCTTTCCTCTGCAGTTGTACGTGGCTTGTTGGAAATGTGTACGAAAGTTGAACGTAAGACGTATAGACTATAGTACTGCATGTCAAAAATTGAATCTTATTGCCGGGTAGCTAATATAGTTATTCAATATTTCTATTAATAAAGCAAAGTAATATATATATATGTGTGTGTGTGCGTGTGTGTGTATAGGGTGAGTCAGCACTTCTTCGACAAACTTCGTGAGGATGTTGCTTGCAAAATGTCAGTTAGAAAATGTTTCACAACGAAAGCCAGGAAACCACTTCTAAAGGCAGGAAACCGTTGTGATGATGGTATTGAAAAAAATAAACATTATTTAATTACACTGAAAGGAATGATTTTTTTTGGAATGTTAAACAATTCAATGACTTTAACACGCAAATACCATTGTTGGCCTACCGCATTCCCAACATGGTAAAATAGGGGTTGCCACCCATTTAAATAGTGAAAAAAATATCTTCATACATCGTTAAGCAAAGTGTCATCACGGGTTATGAATTAAAATGGCAAAACGTAAAAAAGAGTTCTCTTGGTAAAAAAGTCTCCGACGAATTGTATGCGAGAAAACCGACATTAAAAATTACAAATACCACGTAATGTTTTTGAGGTTGCGTAAATCGTTGACACCGACTGACATGTACGGCTGTAGTAACATAGTCACATTTTTTTTTAGCACCTGTTTTGTTGTTGTACAAACAGGGTGGAAAAAGAAGGAGAGGGGAGGGGCGCACAACGCCCCAATTACTCGTCGGCGGACATCGGTTGTTTCACAAACAATGTTCTTCTTTGGGAGATCTCCTCCGACTTTATCTCAGATGTGCTGAAGCACCTGTATTGTAAATAAACAATAAATGTACACATGACATAAAGTAACACCTAACAAAGACATAAAATAAAGTAAATAAAACAAACAAATAAAACAAAGTATTTGAAATCATGAAAAAATAACATTGTTAATAAGCGTACAACATTGAACGAATGATAAATAATAAATTATGAACAAAAATAAACTACCAGTTGGTGGAATATTTAAACAAATAAACACTAAATTAATTTAAACTAATGAAATAATGAATGAAACACATATACAAAAATATCTTAAATTAAACAATAAAACAGGTGTTGAACAAACATGTGACTATGTTACAGCCGTACTTGTTAGTCGGTGTCAACCATTTATCCAACTTCATAAATATTACGTGGCATTTGTAATATTTAGCATCTGTTTTAGCCCATACCATTCGTCGGAGACTTTCTTACCAAGAGGACTCTTTTTTACGTTTTGCCATTTTAATTCATAACCCGTTATGACACTTTGCGTAACGGTGTACGAAGACCCTTTTTTTCACTAGTCAAAGGGATGGCAACCCCCATTTTACCATGTTGGGAATGCGGTAGGCCAACAATGGTATTTGCATGTTAAAGTCATTAAATTGTTAAACATCAAAACAAAAATCATCCTTTAATATCATATGCTTTTAGTGTAATTAAATAATGTTCATTATTTCAAACCGATCTTCACAAGGGTTTCCTGCCCTTAGAAATGGTTTCTTGGCGTTGGTTGTCCATTTTGTAACCGACATTTTGCAAGCAACATCCTCACGAAGTTTGTCGCATAGGTGCTGACTCATCCTGTATATATCAAATATTTGATTATTTTTAACAAGTTAATCACGAACTACACTGAAGGGTCAAAAAGAATGGTACACTTGCCTAATATCATGTAGGGCCCCCCGAACATGCAGAAGTGCCGCAAGATGACGTGGCATGGACTCGACTAATGTCTGAAGGTATGCAATGGATGTCTGAAGGTATGCAGGAGGCAATTCACACCTTGAATCCTGCAGGGCAGTCCACAAATCCAATCTGCACCAATTTGAGAAAGGTTTGCACGTCTGTCACGTTTAATGATTCTCATCAGTTATCGTTTGTCCCATTTTATCACGATCTTTTTCCGGCCGCAGCGATGTCGAAGATGTGATGTTTTACCGGATTCCCGACATTCACGGTACATTCGTGAAATGGTCGTACGCGAACTTCCAAATGTTATCGCTACCTCGGAGATGCCATGTCCCATCTCTCGTGCGCAGACTATAACACCACGTTCAAACTAACTTAAATCTTGATAACCTGCCATTGTAGCAGCAGTAACCGATCTAGCTGCCGACCGCATCGCGTTACTCTGATTGGTTCCATACCTCTGTTATTTGCATACGCACTCCTATACCAGATTTTTCTGGCTCTTCAGTGTACATAGCGTGTCAGTTAAGGTACTGTTTGTACATATACANTCCTATACCAGATTTTTCTGGCTCTTCAGTGTACATAGCGTGTCAGTTAAGGTACTGTTTGTACATATACAGATAGTTCCGTAAAACTGCACAGAAAAAAAAATCCAATGTTGTGCCAACAGTATTAATGTTACTACAACAGTAAATTTTTGTTATCTGTGAGCAGTGAGTAAATAATGATTCTGTTAATGTAATATGCATACTGTTTGCGTATTATTGTTAATGTAACTTTAAGTACTTTTGTAACAACGTTACCTCCTTAATGCACTGTCAACATTAAGGTGGTGGTTATGTTAACGGCAAAACCAATTTTTGTGTTGAATTGATGTTAACATTTGTGTTAAAAATTCTCTTATATATTCTTTGCTTTAAAAAAAAAAACATTCGGATATAAAATAAATTCAGTACAATAATTTTTTTACAAAAAAATATGTTACCAATGAAAAAAATAACAACGGCCGGGAGAGAAATTGAACTCGTCCCTTGGGTGCTATACGTCCTCCATTTTGCGAAAACGGACGTCTTACCAACAGCTCTTTCTTAACATGCGTGACTGTTTTCCATGTCGTGGGTATTCAGTTAATACAACGACAAACTACAGTTCTCTTTCGTTATGTGGAAACACTTTCTGATCTTGAAATACAAGCATATTTGGCACACGTGAGCTGCTTTGTAAGGCTTGAGAGTTGGTCTAGACTGCATTTAGTTCTCCTACTATGTTATAAAAATTAAATACAGTAGTTTCATTTTACGAGGTTATCGCTGTTCACTACTATCCACCATTTTACAACGCAAATTCAGTGTAAACTTGTGTTCGTTGTACATAATTTTAATATCGCAGTAATTAAATGTAATTTGTTCATTACTGTTATTTTTAGCGTAGTAAAACATATGGTTACGGCATCATTACTTTGAGGCTTTATTAACATTAACACTCCAACAGCATGTTAGCGTTACAGTAATATAAGATTTTGTAAATAGTTAAAGTTATGAACTTTGTCACAACATTGTTAATTTCTCTATAAAATAAATATTTAAAGAAATGCCTGAACAGAATTTGTTTTGTTGCAAAAACATTATACTTTTTGCGTGTTGCAATGCTGTTTGCATAGAGATTAAGTACGCGATATGTACGTGACTTGCTATTAGCTGATGTATGAAAGCTGAAGTTCCTAGTATAGCAGAATAATAAGGCGTGTCAATGTCTAAGGTAGCAAAGTCGAATTTACAAATTTAAAGTATTGCCTGCAATGCTTTAAAAAGTAAAAAATATAAATATGTACATAATTTCTTTAATATTTGGTATTGACTATCTGATTATTTGAAAACACGAGAGGCTACTTATGCCTAAATACTGCAAATAAAATCTGTTTTTGTTCTTCTGGTAAATGACTGATGTCCATGGCAGGAATTAATTAGCAACAGTGACAAATATTACGCTAAGCATAAAGATTTCAGCTTAGTGACACGACGAAATGGTTTTAGACCTCATTAATTGAAAGGTGTTTATATTAGAAATAAGCGTCAATACTTTTTTAGAACTATGCCACTTTTTTCTTTCGCAAACAAAAAAAATTCGCAAATAACTTACATTATAATCTCCATTAAATTCTTGTTGCTCATAAATTTATTTTTTGCTATGTGCATTTAGCGTCGAAGATATCCCCTGTCTTCATTCCTGATTGCTGACAGCGCAAAAAGATGAGTTGCTGAACTTTTCCGCTGAGTCGCTGTCAGTCACATTTCATTCTCTTTTAGCAGACACTTTACAAGACATAACCACTGCTGTAAACGTGCATTCTCTTTGCTAAGGCCTACGTTGTAATAACTATTCTTTTATTTACTACTCAAGCGTAAATGTGTAATACTAAACTATATATATGGAATTTTTCCCCCCATTCATTAAAGGCATCTCTCAGTTGTTTGGGGAAAAGTTTAATATACTGTAAAATAACTTTAAAAACATTTATAAGGTTAGAGACCGATATAGAGTTTATCTGTTGTGCCGTTAAAAGCATTAACATAATTATCAATATTAATATGATTATTTAATTGCGTGTTGTTAGGAATTATCCAAAACATTTTTACAATGTGAAATATTTTACTTTGTTTAAACAAATCGCTGCGATCTGTGTTCGTATTTTACAATTTCCTTATTTAATTAGGGCATATACTATATGAATAAATATATGAATAGAATTTTCAAACCTTCTAACTCAACCTAATATTTTCACGTTGTAAATGTTATTGATTATAATATTATTGTATACTACACCGGCTACACAATTACTTGGAACTCCAGTTTCCGGTGCGATGGTACTGGGTTCAAATCTCGGAAAAATATATTTTTTTACTTTTAAATAGCTGTAATTTCATATGACTGTAAATCTTTACCCAATTAAGGTATTGGTGTAAATAATGAACACCAATAAACCACTAAAATTCATATAATTTTACTTTAATCCACTTAATACTTTTGGTAAACTTTTCTTTTTATTTCAGATTATTTCTCACATCGCTGTTCACGAATCCACGAAATCATAATGCCTTTTAAATTATACAAATATTTTAACATTAAAATACACCTATTGAGTACCACTACCATTTCAGTGCATTGCAAACCCATTTCCACAGTGACGTGCAATTTTCTCTTTCTCTAATTAAAATACGCTCTTATTTTCACATATTTGTGTTTGTATCGTTGTTCGGAATCCGTAAGGATAGGATTACGATCACATCGATACACAATCGGCAATAGCAATCAATCATGATNTATCGTTGTTCGGAATCCGTAAGGATAGGATTACGATCACATCGATACACAATCGGCAATAGCAATCAATCATGATATTCACTCAAACTGGACCGAGCCTCGAGACTGTAATTCGACGGGACGTATTACATTCAAGTCACGAGAAATACGAATACAATGTTTTAAAGGTCAAGTTGTAACGTGCAACGGGAACGTGTTGTTGTCTGACGTTATCTCTTCGACCAGTCACTTGTTCTGTCGTCGGCGGAATAACATGTTCTGCTGTCTAACGTGTGGAAACGTTTCAAGGGCTTATATACATAATGAAGTTGGCCGCATGCCACACCCATGGTATGGGTTGTTTTATTTTTGGCAGAAATTTGAATGGCTTACGAATACAAATATTTTGCCAATGCATGAATTCGTTAGGATCCCCCCCCCCNCCCAGAAACATTCCATGCTGTTACTTTTAGTTGCACAGTTAAATTTTACGGTCCGTTGTGGTGCAGAAGACCGACTACTAGCTTCCCACCAAGGCGAACCGGGTCATTTCGCGGGGAGTTACCCGGATTTTCACATGTGGGGAACGGGGAAACGTGACGGATACGGGAGTTCTCGAGGCACTCCCGCTTCTCCTACTCCGGGATTCCTCCATTTCTCCATATTTACATCATTTCACCCTCACGAGCTTCTAAGACTTCGTTGTTAAGTGTCAAGCAAAACTTCCCAACGTAACTCAGCTCAGTAGTTAGATTTTCNCACGAGCTTCTAAGACTTCGTTGTTAAGTGTCAAGCAAAACTTCCCAACGTAACTCAGCTCAGTAGTTAGATTTTCATGTAAGCCTAATTTCAATTCGAATGTTGTGCCACACCTCATATATGTCTGTCCCACCTGGGTACAAACATCGNATGTAAGCCTAATTTCAATTCGAATGTTGTGCCACACCTCATATATGTCTGTCCCACCTGGGTACAAACATCGACCACTCGTTCGCATCTCCATTATGCCAACAATTGTAATTCCCATATTTATGATGAAATAAAACTATAATTTCACGNACCACTCGTTCGCATCTCCATTATGCCAACAATTGTAATTCCCATATTTATGATGAAATAAAACTATAATTTCACGTTATGGTTTAAAAGCAATGATACAAATACACGAAACTTGTTGTATTAGAAATTGACTTCGTCAGTGATGTGTTGATCACTAGTAGGGAAACACACTGCCAGCATTTTGCACGTAAACCTTTAATGTGTCAATATTGTACAAACAACATTAAATTCATTAATATAAAGCAATACTTTGCAATGGAGAAAAAAAACATATTCATTTTCACAGCATATGAAGACTTACCAAATTTAATTTTTCTTTAAACTGGGTTTTGTTCCTCATGTGTTGAGGCATGTTGTGATAATATCAATTGGTGATGAGTACTTTTTATTACATAAGGACAGCTTTGCATTGCATACGTTATGCCAAAATAGAATTTTAATATTTTTTTCTAAATTGAATTATATATAATTTATTTGATTTGCTTAATTGTTCAGTTTTTTTTACTACAGAGATCCTTAAAAAAAATAAACTGTATGCGATTTGCTGTGTATTGGTGATTAGCTGGGAAATATACCTGTTGCAACTGGCAGGTTTTAAGTTCGGTTTCGAAGTAGTAAAGTCTGACTTAAAATCATCAAATAATATATCACAGTAGGTTGAACTGCAATACTAGGGCATGTGCTTATTGCTTCATCTATGGTAAGAAGTGACAGAAGTATAGAGTCGGCCGACCTCCTGGTGCAGATGGTCGGGAAGGAGGGAGAGGGGTTCCACGTTCAAGTCCGAGGCATGTGTATATATTTGTATACGTCCTCCTGAGTCACCCTTCGTGAAAATAAGTCAACAAATTTTGTCACATGTCAAATGTAGCGATCAATGAAGTAAAATGAAAAAATAACAGTGGATAAGATTTTGGGCTGATTATCTTAAGTGCGCGAGTTCGAATCCAGCATCCACCACGGAAATTTACATGTAATATGAAGTTAAAAGCGATAGAGAATAATAGGGTTAACACAGGCTAATTTTTTAGTTAGGCCGTAAAATGCATATACAGCACTGTTAAACAACAATGGCAGAATGTTATTTATTCATCTTGTCAACACATTACCAACGTCAAAACATGTTAGTAAAATCTCTGGTTGGTGAATGACTGTGCGAATGCCTGAATGAAAGAAAATCACACCACTCTCAAAAGTGTGCACACAAACATGACATTATGTTGGGCCAAAGTTGTATTTCAATTGGCAACCAAGANAAAATGCATATACAGCACTGTTAAACAACAATGGCAGAATGTTATTTATTCATCTTGTCAACACATTACCAACGTCGAAACATGTTAGTAAAATCTCTGGTTGGTGAATGACTGTGCGAATGCCTGAATGAAAGAAAATCACACTACTCTCAAAAGAGTGCACACAAACATGACATTATGTTGGGCCAAAGTTGTATTTCAGTTGGCAACCAACATAAAAGTCATGTTGGGTCAACGTAATATGCAACACATTGGGCCAACGTCAGCACAACCAAATTTTGGTAACAGATNATAAAAGTCATGTTGGGTCAACGTAATATGCAACACATTGGGCCAACGTCAGCACAACCAAATTTTGGTAACAGATAATATAGCATAATGAAGCGTTCTATCGTCTTCAGCCATTTCGTGCATACATCTGTCAAGTAAAACTTTTAAATGAACTGTAAGAGTAATTTTCTCTATCGAAACTTTTTACAAGTAGTTTATTTAATCAAATAGCCTACTGGTTCACATAGAGAGCATCGAAAATATTTAATTATTTTGGTCCAAAGAAGAATATTGAAGCTGGTTTACTACGATGATCTGCGCATACGGTTCCAAATAGAATTATGGGTTTGCGAAGGCTCAATTTCTTTTTTTTGCTCCATTTATTGGTTATTTGAGGAATGTATCTTCAGTGCCGCATATTTTGGACACATGCGAATAAAAACGACTATACATAAATTAAGCACATTTATATATTACTCTGAATAGTCTCAAGCCTATACAGTGTTTGTTTTTTCTCTGAGCAAATGATCTCTATAGTATTATAGGTTGGCAGGCCAACATACGTTACAAAGTGTTCTGGTTTCGAATCCCGGGTAAGACATATTTGTGGGTCGTTTTAGGCCTTGTCCCAATTCGCCGAGAGAGTACTATCTCGCCTACTTTTGACTTCGGCAGTCCCAACNGTGGGTCGTTTTAGGCCTTGTCCCAATTCGCCGAGAGAGTACTATCTCGCCTACTTTTGACTTCGGCAGTCCCAACATGAGGAACAGAGCGAGCGAGAGAGAGAGAGAGAGAGAGAGAGAGAGAACCCGCTTTTTCAAGACTTATTTCCTGATCCCAAACCAAACACCACCCACATCCAATAAGCCTACTGTCGTAAATCATCCCTTAAGAGCGTTCAAGTGCCAAAAATTACTATCTATATTTTATGGGTAGGTTTTAATTATGTCGTATAGCATCAAATAGAAGTGTGATGAGATAATAAAAACATGGAAAATTAATCTACAATATTAATTACGGAAGTTATGGGAATTTCTGACTTGTTTGTTTTGCCATAAAAAATTTAAAATTTTTGCATAATTAACATGTTTTGTTACAGTTAAAATTAATTATTGTTGTTATTAGAATACGATTATAATGTCATGGAAATTCGTCAAGTCATTCGACCGAAATTTTATTTTAAGTTTTATGAGAAAATTTGAATTAAAGTAGACTCTAGTTAAACCGTAATTTATGTAAACTAAATGCTCCATTTTCAAGAAATTTCTTTTTGGCTTTCCTAGGACTCCAAGAAACACTTCAGCTGAAATCACACACTGTGCTATTATAACTTTTTTGAAATTTGTTTGGCATAATATTTAAGGTTAAAATGCTTTTAATTAGATTAAACAAGTAGTTGAAATTTTTTTTAAAACATATTTGGCACTTTTATTAAATTGTAATCGATGCTGTTTCACAAAACCGTAAAATATTCTAAAATCATAGAAAAAAAATTTAGGAACTTAAACAGCCTTGTGAGTTCGGGCTTAAATAATTTAGTTGTGCCTTTCTTACTTAATACAGAATGTGNTAAAAACATGGAAAATTAATCTACAATATTAATTACGGAAGTTATGGGAATTTCTGACTTGTTTGTTTTGCCATATAAATTTAAAATTTTTACATAATTAACATGTTTTGTTACAGTTCAAATTAATTATTGTTGTAATTAGAATACGATTATAATGTCATGGAAATTCGTCAAGTCATTCGACCGAAATTTTATTTTAAGTTTTATGAGAAAATTTGAATTAAAGTAGACACTAGTCAAACCGTAATTTATGTAAACTAAATGCTCCATTTTCAAGAAATTTCTTTTTGGCTTTCCTAGGACTCCAAGAAACACTTCAGCTGAAATCACACACTGTGCTATTATACCNCAGCTGAAATCACACACTGTGCTATTATACCTTTTTTGAAATTTGTTTGGCATAATATTTAAGGTTAAAATGCTTTTAATTAGATTAAACAAGTAGTTGAAATTTTTTTTTAAACACATTTGGCACTTTTATTAAATTGTAATCGATGCTGTTTCACAATACCGTAAAATATTCTAAAATCATAGAAAAAAATTTTAGGAACTTAAACAGCCTTGTGAGTTCGGGCTTAAATAATTTAGTTGTGCCTTTCTTACTTAATACAGAATGTGCTAAACCCTTTACACTCAATACAAAACAAACCTCAAAGACCGTGCATTTTTAGACTGTTCTATACATTGTTAATGTGGACACCAAAACTGGTACATAAGTTTTAACAAAGATTTTAACAAAAAGACAACTGAGTTTCCATCCGAGAATGTAAAATAATTTTTCAAATTTACGCCGGGCACCAAACGTACACACATCTGCAACACAGTAAACTAATCATTGGTAGGAACAACTAAAAAAAAACCTTGGAGCCGAGCCATACATCTGGCACCTGTGTATCCAAGTCGTCTGTGGCCTAGGTCCTGATGGACCCCCTCCTCCCTCACCACCGGTGAGCCTGTCGCAAAGTGCTGCACAACAAATAAATAAGTTCTTTCTGGAGTAGGAAGGTTTTAACTGTAAGGAAGGGGATAAAAGGAGATAGCGGCAGTTGCGGTTTGTGAAAGGACAGCTATTGTGTGCGCCGCGACGTTGCGCCGTCGAAGGCCTTGCTCGGTCCACGTGGCTAGATGCTGCGCGAAGTCCGCAAGGGATGATGCTGGAGGGTGGGAGGTGGTGGTGGAAGGGTGTTGAGGAGGGGGATGGGGGTGATGTTGCCGGCAAGGAGCAGCACAGGTGCGCGGCACGAATGTTGAGGGGCTGGGGCAGGGTAGTATTGCGAGGGTGGTGGGGGCGCCATTGAAGACACAAAGCCTTCCCCTGAGGCAAACCCCCTGAGGGAGGCTGCGGCAGCTGAAAGGCATGGCACGCTTCACCTGTGTCCTTGGCGAAGTAGGGCTGGGACAGGTTCTGGGGGTCGGCCCCTCGCGTCTTGGAGACTTCCCGGAGCAGCTGATCGCCAGCCACGGGATGGACCAACGTCGTGTCTCCCCTGCCTCGCTGTCGAGTAGAGGCATGGGGGCGAGTTTCTCAACTCTCTATCTCATTCGCCATTCATGTGCCACANCCCTGCCTCGCTGTCGAGTAGAGGCATGGGGGCGAGTTTCTCAACTCTCTATCTCATTCGCCATTCATGTGCCACAACTTTGTTTTCAATTAAATAACCAGCGCCTTGCACCTAGGAAAACTTCGCGCACATAAAATAAATTATTACTTCTATTTAAGAAAAAATGTTTTAATATTTAGCATTCGTTTGGTTGGGATATATATTCATATTTCACGATAAAATTGATATATCTAAACATGTTTACTTATAAAATGTAAAACCATCTGTGAATAAAATGTTAAGCTCTGCTCGAGAGCAGAGCATATTGTTTGAAATTGATAGCCTTTTGATAGGGGGTATTCTAGTTTGGAAGGGAAGGGCCTCGCAAAAGTTCTTGCACCTGGCCTCGTTTTCTATAATGACGGCGTTGGAAATAACTGAATATTTCTTATTAGATCATATTTTCATTTTACAAATTTCTTTAAAAGGAGTCGCCTCATTTTATTTGGGCGTTAACTGGCGACTGTGAAACGGCAAGACTCGATTCATAAATTTAAAACGATGCCGCGCTAATTACAGTAGGATATAATTACTTGACAGAATTTCAGAATTTATTTTTGTCCTGCAGCGTGATGTATATTGCCAGACACGTTTAGATGTAGTTCCAAATTTATTGTTCCCTAAACAACACAAATCAGCTAGAAACCAGTAATTCAACATGGCGTGTGAGGCCGAAACTTGTCGTTTTACATGAGATAATTTTTCTTACGGATAACTCAACCCTTTGTTCTTAAAATATTTAAATGTACAGTGTGATTTCTCTAACAAAACTTAAAACGTATTAGAAGTTTCTGGATTTTACATGTTTCGCACTTTTTAGACTATTATCCGAAGGAAAGGTAGATTATACAATCACTAGAATGTCTGTCTGGAACGTATGTCCCCCCACCCCCGGATATTCCCGAAAACAGAATTTCACCTAACTATGTCCACATGTAGTACTTAATAATACCATCAGACTTTTACAGCTTTTTTTTTATCACGCTGGGTAATTAATTACAAAATGGCGGCAATTTTTAAATCTACGACAGTAAGTTATATCTCGGGAACAATTTAACAGATTTCAACAAACGTTTGTACGTTTATGGTGCATTATATAGGCATGAAAGTTAGACAACGATAATCTTATTATATTAGTCTTCAATTTCGGAAGATAGCGAAAATTGAATTAATAAAACTTGTCCATTATATCTCGGAAATATTTAACCGATGTAAACCTTATTTGGTACGTTGATAGTGCATGATGCAATATTTAATTTGAGAAACCTATATTTTGCTATTAATGCGTCATTTTGGAAAATAGTGCAAATTAAAAAAAAAAGTAACTTTTCCATTATATCTCAGGAACCATTTTATTGCTATAAAACCGATTTTGTAAGTTGACAGTGCATGATGTAAGCGTTGAATTTAGAAAACGTTAATGTTGTTAATAAGAAATTTTAGAAGATAGTGCAACATGACAAATAAAGATTTTACGTTACATCTCGGTAACTACACACCGATTCCTGCCATAAATTGCATATATAATAAAACTATTCCAAGTCATGTTCATAAATGCAATTAAAATAAATGAGACACTTATTTTGAAAATGGCGGCAATATATATTTTAGGCTCATTTGCAAAATCTGAAATATCGTTAAACAAGTTTCGACCAAAATTTTAATACTGAAAGTATCTTTTACAATCATCAAATGTGTCAAAACATAGCCTCCCGCTATTTTGTAAGGTATCGCATAGTAAAAAAAAAAAGTCTTAATGGCATATCTAGGGAGAATAATGATTTACTTTGATTTGTGACAACAGGATCTAGGATCGGAGATCGAAACTATTCATGCTCTATCATTCCGGTCCCCAGGCGGCCATTTCCCCAAAAAAATTCCCTTTTTCCCCTCAAAATATTCCTTATTCCTTACCAATTCCCGTTTTCCCCTCAAAATGCACTGATCTCCTAAGCTGCAAAAACGATTCCCCGAAAAATTGTCGATCCATCGGACAGTTTTGAAGGGATCGTTTTCGAGGACAGAACAGTGGTGGCCATATTGGTTTTATAGCCATAGGGTATGCCAAATCGATACAAAGGGTCCAGAGTACGGCGCAAGACCTAACCATCGGAGGTCCCCCTAGCACCGCGCCTAGCAGAAGACTGACCCCCACCACAAATTGCTATTAGCGGTTTAGTCAGCAGGTCTATATCCCCACCACCTCTCACCTATACTTATTCTGCCATCTTTGTTTATTCGTTCCTCATTTGTTTATACATTGCTAGTAGACACCATCATGGATTAGATATGTTTTCATCACTTTGGTGGCGCTAGTATTTTAATTCACGCACAAGGCGAGTTGTCGATTTTGCCACTAGGGGGCAGCCATATTTGTTTATGTTTTTAAATTATAAGTTGCGCTATCGGCACCCTCCATGTTGAATTATATTTTCAACACATAGGTGGCGTTAATTTCTTGATTATACCGCCTGACATCGGCCTGTACCGAATGGTGACATTCACTATTCATATAAAGTACGTAAACTGTCATATCAAATTATTTTTTTATTCTTAAATTCAAGTATTCCTGTAGAAAATAATTTTTATATAAAGGTGAGGTTTTTTTAAATAAGAAAACTTAAACTTAATTTTTGTAATGTTTTTTAATTAGTAATAAACAAAATTAGAATAAAAACCTGGTTTATCAATTGCAATCTTCGTCGTTCACCGCTCGATATCGGCTTCAGCAACCCAGGAATTGAAACGGGCAGGGAAACTCCACCACTTGACGTACGCCCTTCCCTAACATAGTTTCAGCACCTTCTCGACCAAATATACATATGCAAACTTTGTAGGCAGGATCTGCTCTGTGTAGAAACCACCATGGATGGGAACATTATTCAGATCCTCGAGAAAGTAGGTCCTCGGAGCATAGTTGCATATACGTCGCTCACGAAAGTGTTTGGGTCTCCGATTTGCAGTGAACTCTTTCTCAAAGATGCCTTTCTGTTCGGAGATGCGCACTAGGTCGCCAACCTTGGCTTTACGCAAACATGGGTCCCTTCTTTTCAGGTCAGTGTGCAATGTTAGAAGCAGGGAGTAGTTTTGCACGTATTCGGGCTTCATACGAGCTGTAGAATGAACGGTAGAATTGTACTTGTGAACGAGTTTCGGCAGTAGTGTCAGCCACTTATAGCGTCCATTCGCAGCGAAATGCCTCCACATTTTCCCCTTCAGAGTCCTGTTGAACCTCTCGACGATAGAAGATATGAGATTTCTGAACGTGGAATAATAATTTGTTATGTTGCTTCATCAGGGTCTTGAACTTTGCATTGTAGAATTCCTTACCCTGGTCGGTTTGAAGATTAGACGGGATGCGTACTTCATGCAATATGCCAGCCATAGTCTCAGTGATATCATGCGCATTCATCGACTAGATAGGTCTGGCCCAGGCGAATTTGCTAAATGCATCGATGATGGTCAACATGTATTTATAGCCCTTGTTGACCCGAGAATATGGTATCATCTCAATGAGCTCGGCTTGAAATATATCGCTGATCCCACATCACAATATTGTGGCGGTGGTTGTTGCGTCTCGCAGATGCGTGCAGTTCATTGGCGATTCCCAATCGACTCATTTTATGTAGCCTCCCAAATTAAGTTCATCAACGATTGAAATTATCTCGTTAGTCTGATAGCATTACCTAACTCTTTGCTAAGCGAGCAGTAGCTACAACCTATCGATCAGCAAGTTCGGATCGTCCCAGAATAAATAGTCGGTGTTCTTGTTGCCTATCTTCTTTAAAGCCTCGCCGCTTTTCAGTTCTAGGCCGCTGAAGAGATATGCGAGAGTGTATATTTGTTCGTAATTTTTGTCTTTATAAGCGCCAGTCTCGGAATCATTACCTTGGTAAAACACATGTGTGAGTTTGAGTAAATTCTTGTATTCCATATGGTCGAATCCTGTAATTGCCCTTTTCTCCTCGCGAAATAGAAGTTCATGTAGACTGGAGGTTCCACATGTTTTGTAATCATCAACTGAGATGATCCCACCTAGTAGGAACTCTATTTAATCAGAACTGAGAAACCATTTATCATAATGCCTGTATACACCATATGATGTATCATTATTGCAAGATATGAACGATTGTAGGTACCAGCGAACCATAGAATTGGTTTTAATGATTCTCTTCCATTCTTTTTTCTTTTGTGGCAAATCCACATTTGATCCATCGTCCCGATCTGTCTGTACATCATCATATTTTCGCTTCTTCAAAGGATCAGCAATATCATCGATTTCGGTATTCACGGCTACAGCTCCATCGCTCTCCCTGAGTAAGTCGAGACGAGTAATGAGCTCAAAAATTTCTTGATTTATAAGTTCGAGTGAAATTTTGGCTCTCTTGGAGAGCAAATACTTCGAGTGAACAGACTGCATCGTCCGATGCAGGTCGCTGGTAATGTTCGACATCGCACTGAATAAAATATGTTGCTGTTGCTCTCTTTTATATGTTTAGTTTTGGATCTCCACCGAAATGCTTTCTATCTCGCCCAGGCTTTCGCTGCAGAAATACAATATGTTGCTGCTGTAATTTTGAATATCCTTTTTCNAATGCTTTCTATCTCGCCCAGGCTTTCGCTGCAGAAATACAATATGTTGCTGCTGTAATTTTGAATATCCTTTTTCGTGGCGAGGTAGGAAATCAAGGTAGCGAATGTATTCTCAATGGAATCTTTAATCGCTTTTAGATTCTATTCATTTTGTACAGATGCCACATTCAATCCATCAATAATTTGCCTTTGAGCATTCGTTACATGCTCGTTCATGGCCACCAAATCGTGGACGATCTCTTTCGTCACACGCTCCAGCTTCGCCTCAAGTTTNTCGTTACATGCTCGTTCATGGCCACCAAATCGTGGACGATCTCTTTCGTCACACGCTCCAGCTTCGCCTCAAGTTTGGACAGGTAGTTCTGAGACAATATGTGTTGTTCGGTTAACATACTGCATAATTCTGTGATGATGCCATGACCAGTTTCGAGGACTAAATGTTTAGTAGCAGCATCCTCGCATCGTTCGGATTTGCCAACATTTCAATTTATTTTTCTACCAGCATCACAAGTTTCATCGTTTCTTGGTGTGAGACAACTTCCATCTTCGTATTCGTCATGACGTAGCGTGAGGCTACTTTGCCCGAATTTCGATATGCTCTAACTCATTCTCGACGGTCGGCAATGATATGAACGAATCCCTCTCAGTACCTCCTATTTTATAGTGGCCAGTCCTTAATGATCGTCAAAAATCCGTACGTCTCTTTCCAGCACAAGGGACACAGATGCTTGAAATTTGATATCATCATGTCCGTATGGACGTGATCATCATAGACATGCTGCAAACTAATATCGTCCATGCGAAACAGCACCAACATGTTTGTGTTGTCGCGGAGCAGCTGTTTGGTATTGCGGGAATACATCTGCTCGAGTTATTCGCAGCCCTCTTTCGCATGTCATTCCATGCTAAAGTACTTCTGGATGCACTTTGGCTTCTCGCAGGCAATGTTATCGAAGACAAATATCAAGTTTGGAAGACCTTCTCTCAGAGGCACCACCTTCTCATTTTAGCTGCAGGGGTAACATCCCACACATTCCATGTCCTGCAGTAATCATGCCAATCGCTGTTTTTCGGTTGCTGAAGCGATTTTGAATATAGGTACATGTTCTCGAACCGAAGGCCATTCGGGTCTTCCAGCATGCTCAGAATGTATGTTTTCCCGCTATTTGATGGCCCAGCGATGATGCGCCTCACTGTATTCGGAAATAGGTTAACATGTCGCGATTCATAGGCGATATATTCAGTTTCAGCATGAATGCACTTGGGTAGAGCAAAATCTTGCTTGACGATATGTATATTACACCTACAATCTTGAGGAATAGTTGGATCTGGTGTGGAGCGATTGTGGAGCATGTGGATCAGGTGGAGCATTTGTGGAGCATGTGGATCGTGTGGAGTATTCGTGGAGCATGTAGAGCTATCATGGAGCAATTATGGAGCATGTGGAGNTGTGGAGCATGTGGATCGTGTGGAGTATTCGTGGAGCATGTAGAGCTATCATGGAGCAATTATGGAGCATGTGGAAAGATTGTGGAGCATGTTGAGAGACTGTTGAGCTATTGTGGAGCATGTGGAGCAGTCGTGGATCATGTATAGCGATTGTGGAGCATGTGGAGTGATTGTGGAGCATATGGAGTGATTGTGGAGCATATGGAGTGATTGTGGATCATGTGGAGTGATTGTGGAGCATGTGGAGTGATTGTGGAGCATGTTGAGTGATTGTGGAGCATGTTGAGTGATTGTGGAGTGATTGTGGAGCATGTGGAATGATTGAGGAGCATGTGGAGTGATTGTGGAGCATGTGGATCGTGTGGAGTATTCGTGGAGCATGTAGAGCTATCATGGAGCAATTATGGAGCATGTGGAGTGATTGTGGAGCATGTTGAGAGACTGTTGAGCTATTGTGGAGCATGTGGAGCAGTCGTGGATCATGTGTAGCGATTGTGGAGCATGTGGAGTGATTGTGGAGCATATGGAGTGATTGTGGAGCATATGGAGTGATTGTGGATCATGTGGAGTGATTGTAGAGCATGTGTAGTGATTGTGGAGCATGTTGAGTGATTGTGGAGTATGTTGAGTGATTGTGGAGCATGTGGAGTGATTGTGGGGTATGTGGAGTGATTTTGGAGCATGTGGAGTGATTGTGGATCATGTGGAGTGATTGTGGAGCACGTGGAGGGATTCTGGAGCATGTAGAGTGATTGTGGAGCATGTTGAGTGATTGTGGAGCCTGTTGAGTGATTGTGGAGTGATTGTGGAGTGATTGTGGAGCATGTGGAATGATTGAGGAGCATGTGGAGTGATTGTGGAGCATGTGGAGTGATTGTGGAGCGATTGTGGAGGATGTGGATTAGGCGGAGCGATTGTAAATCATGTGGAGTGTGCGGAGATTGCACAGAATCAGTGCTGCAAATTTTAGAGTGTGTCATGAAAGCATCCCTCCGGGTAAACAGATGTTGACAAAGTTTGCACTGAAATGTCATACTTGAATTTTTCATTCTGCAGGTCGTTATTTCATGTCGTTGTAAATTCCGCAAAGCTGTAACTGCTTTACCACAGAAGCGACAAAGAAAATGAATCATTTGCATTTTACGTCTGTACTGTTTCAAGTCTAGAATGATACTGAAACATAAATGTATAAAATAAGCGTATTTATACTTTTCTCGCTCAGTTCTCCGTATTGTCTTGAAAATGTAAGACTGTAGCTGGAAGGCTTTTCCCGGACTAGGGGCTCTTGGGGGCCTAATCGGAGCCACGAGTGGTATCGTCCGAGCCATCAACTCAGCATCAAACGAACGGAAGCAGTTGTCCGAGGCATAAAGACACAATGCAATTATGGAAGCTATCGCCATGGGTAAAAAAATGGCCAAGGCGTCTACCAAAGGCCATACCCAGGTGGAGGCGTAAGTGTGCAAAAGGGACACAGCACAAAGATGTTTTAATGAAATATCTACCGAAACGACCAATAACAAAAGTTGATTTGGAACTATTTGTGAGTAAATTGGGANTTCCGCAAAGCTGTAACTGCTTTACCACAGAAGCGACAAAGAAAATGAATCATTTGCATTTTACGTCTGTACTGTTCCAAGTCTAGAATGATACTGAAACATAAATGTATAAAATAAGCGTATTTATACTTTTCTCGCTCAGTTCTCCGTATTGTCTTGAAAATGTAAGACTGTAGCTGGAAGCAGGATCGTCGATACACTGATCAACAATCTACCGCTTGAGCTACAGATTCCAGGATACAGGTTCTGCTGGCCGGGAACCAAGCTAGCTAAAAGGCTGTCACGCAACGAGACAGGCAAAACCGCCCTGGACAAGGCATGAAACAAGCATAACATCACCGTTTTCCAGCACAAGGATCTGCAAAGAAGGCACGAGGCCGACAAGATTCTTGCACAGAAGGTCGACGAAATAAGAAAATCGTCAGACACAGGACTCAGAGAAAAAAATAGCCGTTTGGGTTGTATCCAACATGATAAATGCCAAGGTGAAGATGGGCATGGGTGATAAGAGCAAGAGAAAGGTAAAGGTTAAAATGGGAACAGGCAAAGAGAACAAGAGAATGGCATAAGTGAAGCGAAAAGCATTTGGCAAAAGGAAGAAGAGCACGCAAGGATAAGAAAACATCTATCGGCAGATATTTTCGATTGCTTTTCCCGGACTCGGGGCTCTTGGGGGCCTAATCGGAGCCACGAGTGGTATCGTCCGAGCCATCAACTCAGCATCAAACGAACGGAAGCAGTTGTACGAGGCATAAAGACACAATGCAATTATGGAAGCTATCGCCATGGGTAAAAAAATGGCCAAGGCGTCTACCAAAGGCCATACCCAGGTGGAGGCGTAAGTGTGCAAAAGGGACACAGCACAAATATGTTTTAATGAAATATCTACCGAAACGACCAATCACAAAAGTTGATTTGGAACTATTTGTGAGTAAATTGGAAATACTGCATTTCAGAGTAGTGTTCATGAGAGATGCTTTTCCTCCTTAACCGAAGAGAGACGAATGTGCCATAACTAATCTGGACACAGCAGACTTGCTCGGTGCGCGCTGGGTAGCTTACGTAAAAAGGATAAACACGCAAACTTCTATGGCAGTTTTGGGAAAATGAGTGCTCTACCCGAACTGCGACAGTACCTGAAATACACTCATCTACGAAGCTGGCAAAACACACATGTCGTTGTGGCCCATAAACGTCTTTCCTGTCAACATGATACGAATAAACTGCAAGTTGGCCATTGGCATATACCTCAATTGCAGGCTGATCAAAATGCTGCACGAATTTTCGCCTATGGTCCCTCCAGGTTTTTAATTGGTCGTAGCACCGGAAAGCATCGTTTATGTTCCAGTCGTCGCGAAGAGAGCACACAAGGTCTTCGTGACAGTCGTCGACCAGCAAGGAGAGTTGGTGAACTTTCGAAAAGAAGAAATCACCCTACTCCTGCATTTGAGAAGACGGGAATAAGATTTGTGTCTACAAGGAGAAATAAAATAAAGTGTCGTGCAAAACATGCAATCAGTTTGACACAGGCCCGCAAGGAGTTATCACATGCTAGTGTGATTTTCTTCCACAATCTCGGCTTCAAAGTCAATCGTCATGGAAAATTACCATCGAAGTTCGGATAACATTCCAACAGCAAGATATTTGCTCTCTTCCTTGCCAATATTTTCTGCGAATTAGGGGGATTCTTATAAAAGAAAGTGAGTCAGACCCAGCATCGAGGAAAATAACGCGCAATGGAATTCTTCACCTCATAGTTTGCATCACGTATCTTCTCAGCAGTGTTGACGTGTACTAGTCGCGAGATGTGGGTATAACCTCAATGATCAAACATTTCCTTTTGCTCACAGCGAATGAGTGGTCTGAAGCCGAGATGGCAGGCTGGGGAATCAAAAATGACAAGTTTTTTATACCCTGGATGCAAGTTAGGAGTGTGAATGACACTATCTACGCTATTGGGATTATCCGAAGACTGCAAACGAATTATCATCAATTCGAAGCAGGAACTGGTGCTGCTTCTAGATAATACATATCCAGACACCATCGAGGGTACAGGAGAAAAACCTGGAGACAGTCGAATTTAAACAACAGTGTATCGAATGGATGCTGCCTCATATGCAGTTAAGCACTGCAGAATGCATAACATGTTGAAGGATATGGAAGATTGCCAAAATATCGATGTGGCTTTCATGTCGTGGAGCTTCAAGACATACCCAGGAANGAAAGTGAGTCAGACCCAGCATCGAGGAAAATAACGCGCAATGGAATTCTTCACCTCATAGTTTGCATCACGTATATTCTCAGCAGTGTTGACGTGTACTAGTCGTGAGATGTGGGTATAACCTCAATGATCAAACATTTCCTTTTGCTCACAGCGAATGAGTGGTCTGAAGCCGAGATGGCAGGCTGGGGAATCAAAAATGACAAGTTTTTTATACCCTGGATGCAAGTTAGGAGTGTGCATGACACTATCTATGCTATTGGGATTATCCGAAGACTGCAAACGAATTATCATAAATTCGAAGCAGGAACTGGTGCTGCTTCTAGATAATACATATCCAGACACCATCGAGGGTACAGGAGAAAAACCTGAAGACAGTCGAATTGAAACAACAGTCTATCGAATGGATGCTGCCTCATATGCAGTTAAGCACTGCAGAATGCATAAAATGTTGAAGGATATGGAAGATTGCCAAAATATCGATGTGGCTTTCATGTCGTGGAGCTTCAAGACATACCCAGGAANATGTTGAAGGATATGGAAGATTGCCAAAATATCGATGTGGCTTTCATGTCGTGGAGCTTCAAGACATACCCAGGAATGCCAGCAAACCTGCACATCAACTGCTTGGTGTAGTCTAGCTTTACTTCTGAGAAACCGAGGTACATCATCGTTGGTCTACAGACCGGAAGACAGCCAAATGAGAGAGTGAGCCGTTCGCAGTTCGACATTTGAAAAATAAAAAATGTGAATATATTTTTAATAGCGAAAGCTACCCATACATTGACATGAACTTTGAAAACGGCAGTACCTGCTGGCATATCAGATGTATGCTCAATTCCAAAATGCATGTTATGGGTGCACACAATCTATGGTATTAACCCTGTTACTTTCCAGAGTTTTGCCCTGCGCATGGTATTTAATGTGAGTAAACAAGAGGAGCGTTATAACTCCAATGTATTCAACTGCAGGTTCGATTTCACGACACATGACAATATTATTGCTAACACGTACGTATTCAGCCTGATACTTCACGACCGTCGTGTATCGTACAATTGCCGAGATAAGACCATAAAATACTGTCATAAACGGTTCGCACACTATAACTGATTAGTCGTTTTCGAGCATCATCAGCTTCAAGATGTACTGTAATCTGCAGGGTTTCTAGAGCCAAAATGGCTCCATGCCCAAGGAAATCACAGTGACCTACAACAATAATGGTAAAACACTAACTCGCAACATCCGATATCCATACCTCTGGAAACTGTTCGATGAGAAGAGCAAGGNAACAATAATGGTAAAACACTAACTCGCAACATCCGATATCCATACCTCTGGAAACTGTTCGATGAGAAGAGCAAGGGAAAAAAACACTTGGCTGAGCAAGTACTACCATGGACTTGAATGTGACGAAGGCAAGATTCCATACCATCAGATGGGAAATGTGCTGAGCGACTNAGCAAGTACTACCATGGACTTGAATGTGACGAAGGCAAGATTCCATACCATCAGATGGGAAATGTGCTGAGCGACTTTCTGATGCAGTACCCGAAGGAACCGGCTTACGTGTCAGGGCATGAGCAGAAAAACTGGCTTAGCGACTTGTGTAAATTTGAAGTGGAGATCATCGACATGCAGGATGAGTATGGATATCTTTTGCTTCGCAAACTCTTTAAAATGTACGGCGAGTCACATCGTCATGTCTGCGACAGGTCAGAACCTTACTGGGCATGCGTACTGAAGAACGTGCAGATGCTGCGCAAATGTTGCAACTCATCCTTGGACCGGGAATCGGGTGCCTACGAGTAGACACTAAATCTTCCGAATCGACCCGAAGTTTCCGAACTCTGTTCGATGAAGATTGCTAAAAATTATTGATTTTTTTGCTTATATATATGNCGAATCGACCCGAAGTTTCCGAACTCTGTTCGATGAAGATTGCTAAAAATTATTGATTTTTTTGCTTATATATATGTGTAGAGAAAATGTTGTGCATAAAAATAGGCTGTGTGTTATTTTTAAAAAAAACTGTGCTTTATGTATAAACTAGTTTAAATAAAAATACTTGTATTTAAGAAAGTAAACCAAGAAAAATTTAATATGACACTTTAAGTCAATATCGCCATTAGGTATAGGCCCATAACAGGCAGCTTAAACGAGAAATTAACGCCATCTATGTATTGAAAATGGAATCCACCATGGAGTGTGCCAACAGAACAATCTATACTTTAAAAACATAAACAATGCTGCCCCCTTGTGACTAAATCGACAACTAGCTTGGTGGGTGAATTAATACATTAGCGGCACCTAAGTGATGAAAACATAGGAAATCCAAGATGGCATTATCCAGTAATGTATAAACCAATAACAAACGAAAAAACCAAGTTGGCATAGTGAGTATCGGTAAAGGTTGGTGGGGATAGAGACCTGCCTACTAAACAGTATATAGCAATTGGTGGTGGGGGTCAGTCGTCTGTTAGGCATGGTTCTGGAGGGACCACCAATGGCTAGGTCTGGCCTCGGACCCTGGACCCCTTGTATCGATTTGACATACCCTATGCCTATAAAACCAATATGGCCACCATTGCTCTGCCCTCGAAAACGATCCCCCCAAATCTGTCCGATGGATCGAAAATTCCCTTTCGGTGGATCGTTTTTCCAGCTGGGGTTAGCAGTGCTTTTTTTAAGGGAAAAACAAGAATTTTTTTAAAGGAAAAAGAGCAATTTTGAAGGTAAAAAGGGATTTTTAGGGAAAAATGGCAACCGGGGAACCGGAATGTCAGAGCATGAACAGCTCCGATCTCCGATCCCAGATCCCACTGTCCCAAAACTAAGATAATCCTACTACTTTCGGAAAACAAACAGCTAAATCCTACTAAATTTGACATTCAAGCAATACTACAGTACATCACGTCATCAAACATGTTTTTGTTGGTCAAACTATTATTTTGAAAATGGCGAGTACATAAACATTATATACAACTATGATATATATATTAAACCTTATAAACAGTCCCAACTTATCTTTGTTTGCCGGCAAGATCTATCCCAGCGTCAAAACGGCTAATATAATACTGCATTTGTGAACCATTTTGGAAAATAGCACTACATGAAATATTAAGCATTTGTGTCTCCTGCCTCAGGAAACAATTTAATTACACCCACCAAATTCAGGCTACAAGTAATACTTTTGTAGTCTATCAAAATTTACATTACTTATGGAGGTAGTCATACATTTTCAAAATAACAGCCATGTTACAATATTTTAGGTTATAAAACTATATATATCGAACATTTTCAACCGACTTTACTATGTAGTTGTATCTGTGACAAACGTAGAATGCGACAATACAGTAATCAAAACAGCACCCTGTGAGAAACTGGAGTTTCATTGTTATATGTCCGGGACCAATAAACCGATTCCCACCGAACTTTGCACATAAGCAGTGTGACAGTAGGCCATTTTTTAAGTGTCTGGTTTTATTTACAGTATTGCCTTCATATCAATCATTTATATAAGTTTGTCATATATATTTAACAATTCAACCGCTTTCAATTAAGTTTAGTATGCTGAGAGTAGCCATTGGAAGAATCAAATAATCTTATAGAGATCATCTTTCGCCGAATTTTTGTAAAATAGTGCCATGTGATATATTGCAAACCTTAATGTCTTATCNTCTTATAGAGATCATCTTTCGCCGAATTTTTGTAAAATAGTGCCATGTGATATATTGCAAACCTTAATGTCTTATCTCGGGGACCAATAATCGAATTCCCACGAAATTTTGCGCACAATTAGTACTACATTGGATCATGTAAACTTACAACATTTAAGTGGGTCAAATATTTTTTTTCAAAGTGGTGTGATAAAAATTATTTAGAAAATTTAATTATATCTATTAAATTATTTGACACATTTCAACCAAACTTTTAATATTTACATTATCTATTAGACTCATCAAATATGAACATACAGGATCTGNATTTGACACATTTCAACCAAACTTTTAATATTTACATTATCTATTAGACTCATCAAATATGAACATACAGGATCTGTTTTTAGGGCCTTTTATATGGTAGTGCCAAATGAGAACCCGGAAATGTTATGCCATATCTCAACTAGTCAACCTATTTCCACCCAATTGTGCATACATGTAGTGATTGTGTAAGGCATGTAAACTTACATGTTTTAAGTTATTCAAAAACTTATTTTCAAAATGATGCTCCTGTATGCATTTAAAGTTGCTAAACACAGTCTACCAAAACTTAAGAATGACTACTACCGAAGTTGATGCTCCGAATCATATTCCCACTAGTATCGCGTTTGTTTCTGGCTGCATCTCTAATTATGTCGCTATCAGCGAGATGTCAAGACCCATCTGCCATCAAATATTTTAAAAAGTTCATGAAANTGCATCTCTAATTATGTCGCTATCAGCGAGATGTCAAGACCCATCTGCCATCAAATATTTTAAAAAGTTCATGAAAATTATTTGCATTTATGTAGAGGAAATTAACAGTTATTAAAAACGTTGAGGTAATTTTTAATATTCTACATGATGAATTTTACAGCATTAAAAAAAAATTTTTTTTATTTAATGCTCCTTAGAATACAATATTTGATATACATGTATACCAATATGTTTGTAAACTATAAGACACAAAAACCAAGGGGTGCAAGTTATTTAATTTACCACTTACTTACATGAAGAGCGCAATGGTTTTATTGGTAGCTAGTAGATAGGTATAGCCGATTCGAGGACAAGGGCTGGGGCGCCAAGGTGCTGCGGCCATGTTTCCCCGTCCACCATCTTGTTTCTATCTGCTATATTGTTTCTGCCATTCGCCATCTTCCCCGTCATCTTTTTCCTCCTTTTTTTTTATTTACATCGGCTGTTATCGATGTTGTATGTTGCCGATGTTGTATGTTCGATCACCATATTTGTTTATGGAGATGGCAGCTATAATGCGCTGGTGTTGCTCTCCTCGGCCGCCATGTTGGTTCTAGCAACCATGTTGGCTGCTAGGAGCGCAGATTATTTTTATTTCAGAGCTCAAAACATTGTCTGGAGAAGGGAAGGATCGAACTGTCGATCATGAGGTTGACATGCAGACGCCTTAAACCACTTGGCTATCGCAGCAGTCTGGATAGTAGGGTTGTAAATGTCGTAAATACATTGATATACATATATACAATTCATATATGATGNATCGCAGCAGTCTGGATAGTAGGGTTGTAAATGTCGTAAATACATTGATATACATATATACAATTCATATATGATATCAGAGTATATGTGTGTATGTTTAAATATATATTATTTATTAATTCCATTTTATCTTGTTACATTCTTATTTTGTATTACTATTTTTTCTGAGTTGTAAGTTTGTNATATTATTTATTAATTCCATTTTATCTTGTTACATTCTTATTTTGTATTACTATTTTTTCTGAGTTGTAAGTTTGTGATAAATTTTTAGTTAATATTATTTATATTTTAAATTTTGGTGTCATTAAGTAATATGATATATATTTACATGTAAGGTGTGTATGGGTTTTTTCGAGCACCAAATAATTTGTATTACCAATTAAAAGTGTATGAATATTTTATTACAAGGTAATATAAAACATTTGTCTCCTGAAAATATTACATTTTTATTTGCATGTCCATACCTCCACATAGAAAATGAGAGGTATAAATGTGCAACACGAAAACACGAGCGTGGAACAGTACTAATGAGCACGTACCAAGTAATTCGGAAACACTATATGTTGGTTGAAATTTATACTCTCAGTTAAACAAAGCGACGACGACGGCGATGAAATAATGTCTTACAAACACACATGTGTATTAAATTTAAATGAAATATGTATAATGTTACTATATACAATAACAATGAAAATAAATAATTATTTGCAAACAAAGCCAGAGTCTACAAAAATACCCCACCACCAATTAACCCCTTAAAATATTTTCCCTAGTATACTCGATCACGTTTGATATGTTGCAAAATCATAGTCGTTGATGTGTTAGTCCAGAAGCTGGCACCAATAGAGACACAACAATTTATTGGGAAATGCTATTAGTTGCTGCTTACACACCAACTGTATTAATAATTGGTTGTTTCTTGTGCATACTGAAACCCTTTCAGTAGGTTCCAAAGTGAAACTTGTATAAAAAAATTCGTAAGTACCTTTCACACCTNTGTGCATACTGAAACCCTTTCAGTAGGTTCCAAAGTGAAACTTGTATAAAAAAATTCGTAAGTACCTTTCACACCTCAAATTTATTATTTTGCGAAATGTTAATGGGTACGTTGTGTAAAATAAATATTACAAAATTTGCTATCACAAAAATATTAAATGTATGCAATAATACTGCTCAAAAGTTATGTGACTTATTTTTAAATATGCAATTAGCTAATGTCTTGGTGTAGAATATAGCATTATATATTTAAAGCTATGGGCAAATTAATTATTTATGAATACAAACATTTTATTTACTAGATACAACTGTACATGATTTTGTCTACGTGTATAGTTAATATCCTCACAAACAGTTTTGCATATACACAGCAGAGTTATATGCTTGAAGAAGAAAAGGAAGGCTACTGTATAATGCNATCCTCACAAACAGTTTTGCATATACACAGCAGAGTTATATGCTTGAAGAAGAAAAGGAAGGCTACTGTATAATGCCTAACAACGATAGGCTGCGTTGCTAGGGACTTTCGTGAATCGGACGATTAAACTTGAACAAAAGTGGACTCTCTGGAGTCCTACCCCAGAAGTAACTTCACTTGGACACAAGTTCACCGCATAATGTAAAAATTTTATATTACAAAATAATACACAAAATATTTATCACGTGGTCGTAAATACTGACGGCTTGTATTAGCGTGAAGATACTATGGTTACCTTACGGACGTACAGACTTGACCGCAAGCCGACTGAAGAGACTACTCCAGGAATTGTNGTGAAGATACTATGGTTACCTTACGGACGTACAGACTTGACCGCAAGCCGACTGAAGAGACTACTCCAGGAATTGTCAGGACCTGTGACTGCGCCCAGTAGTATCATATAAAAGAGCAATTGTGTATAAAAAAAATACAAAACTTTTGATAATCTCATTAGTGCTAGTATTTATTTTCAAAGGAATTCGCAACATGCGAGAACTTACAGTCGGTGCTGACTTGCTCCAAAGTCGGTTGACAGGCCAAGCACGAACCCTTGGCGAGGGAACTTTTCCGCATTGGCTGCGAATCAATGCACAAAATAAAATAAACATTGTTAATAACTTTGCATTTTAATAGCCAGTAAGTAGACAAAACAATTTCATTTTAAAATCGTTTGCATTAAAACTTTATAACAAAAAATTGTTGAGCTCGTTGCCAAAATTAATTTTACCAGTTAATAAAAGTTTACCTTAAAACATAACATACCTTCGCAAGCAATTACTCAAAGCAAAACTGGACGGCGACTGCGATTCCTCAAACTCTCTCACTAAATGCAAATTGGTGACGAAGTAGAAGGGTACTAGGATATGCAGACGGGAAGTCCTGATATCGGAGTGAGATATTTTAGTACGCTCCATCTTTAATATAAAGCAACCGAGTGGTGGGGATGCGTGGATTGATACAAAGTAAATATTACCTCTAGTTACTATAGCATTTTCACTGACCAACATCCCTTCCTTCCAGTCTTACTAGTTTGGTCAGAAACTATGTGAAATATAAGGTTACTATTTTGGCCAGGCATTTTTATTGGTTGACTTCCCTTCCAACCTTACTCATTTTCTCATAAACTACATAGCGATTGTAGGAGTAGGAAAATACCAGGTTAATTTGGAACAACCACATTGGTTTACGTCGCAGGCTAGGGTGCCTCTTCCCTCTCCTTCCCAGCAACATGTAACCTTAACAATTATTTAAACAAAAAAAAAACAGTTTCAATAAAATTTTTAACTTATAAAAAATAAATATTGGCATGCAACCATGGATTATTAGTTATTATGTCAGTTTTCATACAAAATAAATTGCAAACAGTGTTACATATTTTAATTTCAATTTTTGGAAGAATTTGTTGACCCCGAGACATTCGACGCCTAAGCAATGCGCGGCGTGAGACCGCATGGCCTCGTCGCGTGTGGGAGGACACAGTGACAGCGCCGCGCTGCTAGGAAGGGCAGCAAATATTCAACTCGCCTCCTCACAAGAACAAATTTTTTTTTTTAATATTTCACGTGAAATAAATCTTAGCTTCTAGTTCTGACACATTCAATGAGTATTTGAAAACTACTCATCCCATTGCATTGCTAGTCTTACACGAAAATATGTAAACGAGTAGCATAAAGACTGCAGTTTCCCCTTTTCCCAGACTTTGAAAACATTAAAAAATCACACATGTGCACATAACTATGTATCAGTCCATACAGCAAAACACTGTATGTTCTAAGGAGCCAATACCTGAACTGTATTCGCTTTCTGTTATTTGTTAAAATTATACATATATATCAAATGCTGTAGTGCTCGTAACATCAGCTGAGATAAACCGATATCTATATTTAAAAAATATATAAGTGACGGGAACATAAAGAAATGCGGCGTCAAGCATAATAACTCAGCTCAGGTAGATAGGTTTCTTAATATGTTACGTCTCTAAATAATAATACCGTTTCTAAACTATGGCTTTCATAGTGCATATACAAATACAGTAAATCCACGTATAATAAATTATTTTCAAACATTCTGAAAGGCAGTTCTATTCGCGAATTCTATGGGAAACCACCCCATGTATTTAGTTGTGTCGTGTATCATCAGTTATCATTAATTTATTTACTAATTTGAAATGTTACTTATATTTTATATATAAATAATATAAATGTGTGTGTTATTTAGAAATACGCGCATGTATACGATTCGTTGTCCTTAATTTTATTTGCAAGAACGTAGAACATTAGCAATGCTTCGGAATGTACTTTAATGTCGGAACAGATCAGTGGAGGATTTAAGCAATAGTCTCAGGGATGGGCGGTTGTCTGTGCAACATCTGAAACTTGGGAAATTCCAATTCTTATAGCCTTTAGGCATTGTAAGNTCAGGGATGGGCGGTTGTCTGTGCAACATCTGAAACTTGGGAAATTCCAATTCTTATAGCCTTTAGGCATTGTAAGCAATTTTGATGCATTTTATGGGTTACGCAGGTGTGTTATTCTGTAATCTTCGTATCAGAAAAGATGCAAAAATATATGATTATTAATTTTTTATCAATACATTTTATGGTCGTCGTATGGTTGGTGATTTTTTTTTACTTTGAGTGCATCCTATATAGATAAGTAAAATATATAAGATGAAGTAGGGGAAACCGAGGAGAGTTGTGACAAAGCCGATTACTCAGAACTTATGGTAGTTAGCAAGCTGGCAACGTCACACGTCTCATTCGTTGCCAACCCCCCGCTTGACGCAGTGCGCGCCGGTGACCTGTGTAGGACGGTATTCCGTTTACAACGTCAGTTCGGAATAAAATGCTAAAAGTAAGTTTGTAACCAATATTTGCATTTCATATTACTTTATGCGTATTAGGATAATTGAAATGCAATATTACACCTTTCAAGCATTGAATATTTAACTGTTAAAATGTGGTATTGCTTATCTTAATTCAATTCGTGTTTAGAGGTTATAAGCATGAGTTGGCTAAATCGCGGGTTTAGCGCACCTAGGCAAATTGTGACAAGCTGGCACAAATCTCCTCGGTATACTCACAAATTGTTTGTTTTGGTTGTAAACGTATTGTTTGGTGTGGTTTTTCATACAAAGGGCTTATTTTATTGTTTTAGGATGCCTAACCAATACGTGCGGAAGACGAACAAGGGCTTGGCCAGTATAGACATTTACGAACTAGCCTATGAAGAGGTGACTTTACGAGGGCAGAGTCTTAGAACTGCTGCTAGTTCGTATAATCTAAACTACATGTCACTGTCTCAATTTATAAAAAAGAAAANGGGCAGAGTCTTAGAACTGCTGCTAGTTCGTATAATCTAAACTACATGTCACTGTCTCAATTTATAAAAAAGAAAACATCTGTAGAACCTAATCCAGCACTGAAACCAACATCTGTCGGGTACTAAAGTCAGACAATTTTTACCGAAGAGGAAGAAAATAATTTATGCGAATATTTGACGACTTACGCTGCTTCCAATTATGGAATGACATCAAAAGAAACAAGCTTGGTCTTCAGGTTAGCAAAGGAGCATAACAAAGAGNGTGAAGATACTATGGTTACCTTACGGACGTACAGACTTGACCGCAAGCCGACTGAAGAGACTACTCCAGGAATTGGCAGGACCTGTGACTGCGCCCAGTAGTATCCTATAAAAGGGCAATTGTGTATAAAAAAAAATACAAAACTTTTGATAATCTCATTAGTGCTAGTATTTATTTTCAAAAGAATTCGCAACATGCGAGAACTTACAGTCGGTGCTGACTTGCTCCAAAGTCGGTTGACAGGCCAAGCACGAACCTTNGAATTCGCAACATGCGAGAACTTACAGTCGGTGCTGACTTGCTCCAAAGTCGGTTGACAGGCCAAGCACGAACCTTTGGCGAGGGAACTTTTCCGCATTGGCTGCGAATCAATGCACAAAATAAAATAAACATTGTTAATAACTTTGCATTTTAATAGCCAGTAAGTAGACAAAACAATTTCATTTTAAAATCGTTTGCATTAAAACTTTATAACAAAAAATTGTTGAGCTCGTTGCCAAAATTAATTTTACCAGTTAATAAAAGTTTACCTTAAAACATAACATACCTTCGCAAGCAATTACTCAAAGCAAAACTGGACGGCGACTGCGATTCCTCAAACTCTCTCACTAAATGCAAATTGGTGACGAAGTAGAAGGGTACTAGGATATGCAGACGGGAAGTCCTGATATCGGAGTGAGATATTTTAGTACGCTCCATCTTTAATATAAAGCAACCGAGTGGTGGGGATGCGTGGATTGATACAAAGTAAATATTACCTCTAGTTACTATAGCATTTTCACTGGCCAACATCCCTTCCTTCCAGTCTTACTAGTTTGGTCAGAAACTATGTGAAATATAAGGTTACTATTTTGGCCAGGCATTTTTATTGGTTGACTTCCCTTCCAACCTTACTCATTTTCTCATAAACTACATAGCGATTGTAGGAGTAGGAAAATACCAGGTTAATTTCGAACAACCACATTGGTTTACGTCGCAGGCTAGGGCGCCTCTTCCCTCTCCTTCCCAGCAACATGTAACCTTAACTATTATTTAAACAAAAAAAAAACAGTTTCAATAAAATTTTTAACTTATAAAAAATAAATATTGGCATGCAACCATGGATTATTAGTTATTATGTCAGTTTTCATACAAAATAAATTGCAAACAGTGTTACATATTTTAATTTCAATTTTTGGAAGAATTTGTTGACCCCGAGACATTCGACTCCTAAGCAATGCGCGGCGTGAGACCGCATGGCCTCGTCGCGTGTGGGAGGACACAGTGACAGCGCCGCGCTGCTAGGAAGGGCAGCAAATNGGCGTGAGACCGCATGGCCTCGTCGCGTGTGGGAGGACACAGTGACAGCGCCGCGCTGCTAGGAAGGGCAGCAAAGATTCAACTCGCCTCCTCACAAGAACAAAATTTTTTTTTTTAATATTTCACGTGAAAGAAATCTTAGCTTCTAGTTCTGACACATTCAATGAGTATTTGAAAACTACTCATCCCATTGCATTGCTAGTCTTACACGAAAATATGTAAACGAGTAGCATAAAGACTGCAGTTTCCCCTTTTCCCAGACTTTGAAAACATTAAAAAATCACACATGTGCACATAACTATGTATCAGTCCATACAGCAAAACACTGTATGTTCTAAGGAGCCAATACCTGAACTGTATTCGCTTTCTGTTATTTGTTAAAATTATACATATATATCAAATGCTGTAGTGCTCGTAACATCAGCTGAGATAAACCGATATCTATATTTAAAAAATATATAAGTGACGGGAACATAAACAAATGCGGCGTCAAGCATAATAAATCAGCTCAGGTAGATAGGTTTCTTAATATGTTACGTCTCTAAATAATAATACAGTTTCTAAACTATGGCTTTCATAGTGCATATACAAATACAGTAAATCCACGTATAATAAATTATTTTCAAACATTCTGAAAGGCAGTTCTATTCGCGAATTCTTTGGGAAACCACCCCATGTATTTAGTTGTGTCGTGTATCATCAGTTATCATTCATTTATTTACTAATTTGAAATGTTACTTATATTTTATATATAAATAATGTAAATGTGTGTGTTATTTAGAAATACGCGCATGTATACGATTCGTTGTCTTTAATTTTATTTGCAAGAACGTAGAACATTAGCAATGCTTCGGAATGTACTTTAATGTCGGAACAGATCAGTGGAGGATTTAAGCAATAGTGTCAGGGATGGGCGGTTGTCTGTGCAACATCTGAAACTTGGGAAATTCCAATTCTTATAGCCTTTAGGCATTGTAAGCAATTTTGATGCATTTTATGGGTTACGCAGGTGTGTTATTCTGTAATCTTCGTATCAGAAAAGATGCAAAAATATATGATTATTAATTTTTTATCAATACATTTTATGGTCGTCGTATGGTTGGTGATTTTTTTTTACTTTGAGTGCATCCTATATAGATAAGTAAAATATATAAGATGAAGTAGGGGAAACCGAGGAGAGTTGTGACAAAGCCTATTACTCAGAACTTATGGTAGTTAGCAAGCTGGCAACGTCACACGTCTCATTCGTTGCCAACCCCCCGCTTGACGCAGTGCGCGCCGGTGACCTGTGTAGGACGGTATTCCGTTTACAACGTCAGTTCGGAATAAAATGCTAAAAGTAAGTTTGTAACCAATATTTGCATTTCATATTACTTTATGCGTATTAGGATAATTGAAATGCAATATTACACCTTTCAAGCATTGACTATGTAACTGTTAAAATGTGGTATTGCTTATCTTAATTCAATTCGTGTTTAGAGGTTATAAGCATGAGTTGGCTAAATCGCGGGTTTAGCGCACCTAGGCAAATTGTGACAAGCTGGCACAAATCTCCTCGGTATACTCACAAATTGTTTGTTTTGGTTGTAAACGTATTGTTTGGTGTGGTTTTTCATACAAAGGGCTTATTTTATTGTTTTAGGATGCCTAACCAATACGTGCGGAAGACGAACAAGGGCTTGGCCAGTATAGACATTTACGAACTAGCCTATGAAGAGGTGACTTTACGAGGGCAGAGTCTTAGAACTGCTGCTAGTTCGTATAATCTAAACTACATGTCACTGTCTCAATTTATAAAAAAGAAAACATCTGTAGAACCTAATCCAGCACTGAAACCAACATCTGTCGGGTACTAAAGTCAGACAATTTTTACCGAAGAGGAAGAAAATAATTTATGCGAATATTTGACGACTTACGCTGCTTCCAATTATGGAATGACATCAAAAGAAACAAGCTTGGTCTTCAGGTTAGCAAAGGAGCATAACAAAGAGATTCCAAAGTCGTGGTATGAAAATGAAATGGCGGGTGAAGTATGGCTTAAATTATTTATGAAACGCCATCCAATCTTGTCCTTAAGGTTACCTCAGGCAACAAGCATAGCTCGCGCTACGAGCTT